>OY744515.1:34922393-35132393 GCA_963556195.1 Sepiola atlantica
CCCACCCTATATATATATATATATATATATATATATATATATATATATATATATATATATATATATATATATATATATTTGTGAATTTTTCTGATGATTTTGTAATGTTGCAGAGACGATATTAACATAAAAATGTTGTTTAGCACAAGATAAATGAAACAGACCGTAAAACATATATCTCACAAAAATGTTATGGTTTTTGGAAATGTGAAAAAATAAAAATAAAAATAATAAAATAAAAACATGCTTATTGGAATATAATAGGAACCTGACTTATATTTGCTCTGTTGTCACTAATTGACAATCATCGAGCTGAATCTTTTAAGGAGACTGCAAAGTAAAAGGGCACTGATAGTATATGCTAATACATATATTGTCATTAATAATTATATATATATATATATGGGAAAATGAAAAAGGAAAACCAAAAAATGGATGTTTTTTTATGTGTACATCAACGTTTCGTCTTTATTTATAAGACTTCATCAGGATGATAAATAGAGAAAAAATGTCATGCAAGTACAGATACATGTAGGGTAGACATATTGGGAGGAAAAATAAAATGAAATAATGGCCACTATTGGGTGGACGTCCGTACTTGAGAAATAGAAATGAATGTTGAAGAAAATGAGTGGGGAAAAATGGAAGGATGGGGTGAGCAAGGACTACTGTGGCTGGTGGTAAGAGAAAGAGGTGGGGGATGAGCCAGGGTAAAGTGGATGGCAGAGAGGGAGTGGAGGAAGAGGGGGGAGGGAGGTGTTTGACCAGATGGCTGCGGTCAAGATTGAAGGGGAAAAGTAAGTTGGAATGTTTGTGTATGGGGGGTGTATGCAGGGAAAGGAGGATGGGTAGAGAGGGAAGGGGGGCTGTGATTTTTGTGGATGGGCGAAAGTTATGGTCTTAGAGAGTGTTTTGAGAAAATGAGGGAATTTAAGAAGGGGTATGGGAGAAAATAGTTGAGAGGGGGAGAGGGAGGATTAGTTGTGATAGGGTGTGAAATATTTGAAATATTTGGAAAATGATAGCAATGAGTGAGGGATTGGAGGGGTGGAGGAGGGCGGTGATTGAAAGGGTGGGTATGGAATATTTGAAATATTTGGAACATCCGACGAAAACACATACACTAAAACTGACCAAAAAACTATAGATAAAAACATAGAACATTTTAACAAATCTTTCAAACACCTAATCAAGAACAACAAAAAATGGGCATCAAACATTGAGTATCACCCTATCATTCCCACATTATACGGGCTCCCCAAAACCCACAACCCTGACATCCCCATGCGTCCCATTGTATCAAGCATAGGTAGCACCACACACAAAATCGCACGGGCCATAGCTAACATCCTCACTCCACTAATGGGTACCATCAGTCCTTCCCACATCAAAAATTCAGGCGACCTTCTTAGCAGAATAAAAAACATCAACATAGAAAATAAAAATATATATAGCCTAGATGTAACTTCGCTCTACACTAACGTACCTGTTGAAAATGCCTAAACTTACTTCACACACATATAAAGAAAATAAAAACCGACCTACCTTTTCCCCCCAACACTCTTATAGAAATAATTAGACTCATCACTGACATAACACATTTCCAATTTAACGAAGTATTCTACAAACAAAAATTTGGACTCCCTATGGGCAACCCCCTTAGCGGTGTATTGGCCTGCCTCTTTTTAGAATTATTAGAATCCGGTCCTTTCAAATATAGACTACCGCCTAACATCGAATACTTTAGATACATAGATAATATTTTAATTTTCCTCCCCACAGACATACAAATCAATCATGTTAAAGATAAACTCAACACAGTAGAACCCTCCATAAAATTCACCCATGAGACTGAAATAAACGGCTCTATTCCCTTCCTTGATACTCTTATAATTAAGTCCAACAACAAACTAGAATTTAAGGTACACCGCAAAAACACTCACAAAAATGACTACATACATTTCTACTCCCACCACCATAGCAAGATCAAAACAGGTATAATTATAGGCTTCTTCCTACGCGCCCTTAGAATATGTAGCCCCCACACATAGATGAAGAAATAAAGTACATTTTTAATTCCCTAAAAACATTGCAATACCCCACACATTTTATATTAAATGCCAAGAACAAAGCCTTCCAAATATTCTCCAGAAACACCACACAAAAAAATCAAACTCCTAACACCTCTCTCATAGACAGACCCCTTCTCCTACCCACGCATTCCAATAACACATCCATATGCAACACGCTTAACAAACTAGGCATTCCTACAGTACAAACCACATCTCAATCCATAAAACAAACTTTAAACACATCCAGATATTTCCAAAAAACACCCACATCCCATGCCGGCTTATATACTGTCCCTTGCAATGATTGCCATCAATTTTACGTGGGAGAAACACAACGTGAATTAAAGAAACGATTAAATGAACACAAAAGGGACATAAAAAACAACAACTCTCTTAGTGCACTTTTCTCCCATGCACTAGAACATGGTCATGCATTCAAATTTGAACAAGCCAAAATCACTAAATACATCCACAACAAATCTCGGCGAAGATTATTGGAAACTGCCCTCATCACAGCCTCCACCACCATCAAGCACAAAATGGTTTCTTTAACCTATCACCCTTAATAAGCAAGATCATCCTCACAGAACAAAGACTCTTGCCTGATCATAGTTAACTTTTATTTTCATCTCTAACCTTTATGACACTCTTCCATTTACTCACTCCCTTCCTTTTTCTCCTTGAATCTTCATTTTCTCCTTACTTTTTCCGTTTTTCCCTCACATTTTTAATACTGCAGTCCAAATAAACTTTCTCTTGTTCCAAATATTTCAAATATTCCATACCCACCCTTTCAATCACCGCCATCCTCCACCCTCCAATCCCTCACTCATTGCTATCATTTTCCAAATATTTCAAATATTTCACACCCTATCACAACAAATCCTCCCTCTCCCCCTCTCAACTATTTTCTCCCATACCCCTTCTTAAATTCCCTCATTTTCTCAAAACACTCTCTAAGACCATAACTTTCGCCCATCCACCAAAATCACAGCCCCCCTTCCCTCTCTACCCTATCCTCCTTTCCCTGCATACACCCCCCATACACAAACATTCCAACTTACTTTTCCCCTTCAATCTTGACCGCAGCCATCTGGTCAAACACCTCCCTCCCCCCTCTTCCTCCACCCCCTCTCTGCCATCCACTTTACCCCGGCTCATCCCCCACCTCTTTCTCTTACCACCAGCCACAGTACCTTGCTCACCCCATCCTTCCATTTTTTCCCCACTCATTTTCTTCAACATTCATTTCTATTTCTCCAACAAGTACGGACGTCCACCCAATAGTGGCCATTATTTCATTTTATTTTTCCTCCCAATATGTCTACCCTACATGTATCTGTACTTGCATGACATTTTTTCTCTATTTTATCATCCTGATGAAGTCTTATAAATAAAGACGAAACGTTGATGTACACATAAAAAACATCCATTTTTTGGTTTTCCTTTTTCATTTTCCCATCACGTCGGATTACCTTCATCTTTCTCTTCCCATATATATATATATATATATATATATATATATATATATATATATATATATATATATAGTGTATATCTATATTGTATAGGTATTCTCTCTCAATATAAGACATATATTCTTAAGATGCGTCAATTCAATACAACTTCCTATTTCAAGCATGAGAGAGAGAGAGAGAGAGAGAGAGAGAGAGAGAGAGAGCCGAACCGACAAAGCCTATCATAGATATGCGAGGACGCATCTATAAACTCCGCAGTTATTCGATATAAAATTGTTTTTATAAAGATGTATGTTATTGAGCATAATTAATTTCATCGTCATTCATAATTTCCCACAAAGAACATTAAACACAATATCATTATTTAATGGGGTTTCAGATTTTATAGTTGATCAACAAATGAAACCCTTCTTACCCAAAATGTATAGCATTCACTCGAACTCTAAAAATAACAATTCTATTCATTTATCTTACTGTAAGCAAATGCATTATAATTGTAAATTCAACGAAATTGCAATGAAAAATATCCACCTAAATTTCATCAAACCAGTTCTCTTTCTCTTTCTCTCTCTCTCTCTTTCTCTCTCTCTCTCTCTCTCTCTCTCTCTCTTTCTCTATATATATATATATATATATATATGTTATATTATGGATGGCAGAACTGCTGGTATAGATGCGGTCACGGTGACTGTGCCCGTGCGTATGCGTAAAACAATAAAGTTCTCAGAGTGTATTCTGGAGTGATCTGACATTGGAGTCAGATTTGACGAGGTAGGGTCAGAAGGATCAGATCACCGACGTATGTGACGTCACGTAGGGTCGAAGCGACAGAAGAACGATTAGATTTTAAAATACTGTTTTGGGAGCTGGAAGCGGACAGTCGCTTAATAAGATGCCTTGAAACTGCAAAATTGTGAAGGCCGTCCGTCTGTCTGTCTGTCTATCTTCCTATCCGTCTATCTGTTTATCTATAGTTAAGTTAAGAATATGACTGTTTCTCTCCTTCATAATATATTTTCTCTCATTAAACCCCCAGTTCGTATCTCTGTCTTCAACGAAGTATTTGAACAAGAGGGCCTTGTCACACAAAGAAATAGACGACACGAATATGAGGAAAAAAACGACGACACTACATAGTTCTCTATGTAGTGTCGCACGCAAATTTCGATATCGAGGACAAAGGGGGAAAAGGACGCAACACTCAACACGCATATTCGATTAAGAGAAAGATAAAAGATAAATGCAAAAAGGTCGGTTTAGAAGGAGAAAAACAGTATAGTAGTGCAACATATATATATATATATATATATATATATATATATATATATAGAAAAGAGGGTAGTGCAGTATTAGTGCAGTTCCAACGAGAGAAAAGTATATATGTAAAGGAGTAAGGCTATCAACATTTGTAGAATGTTTTTTTTTCTCGACATTTATTTATTATTTTGTTGTTTTACCATTTTATAATTTTATATTTTTGTTGTTTTACTATTTTATAATTTTATATAACGCGTTTCAAGCGGTGGTCCGCTTTCATCAGATATGTAAATCCATTTGAAGAAATGTCTTTCGATTTGAGAGAATGTTGTTTCATTTGAGGAAATTTGTTATTGTGTTTGCGCATGCGTGGGTTTGCGGGTGTGTGGGTATCTTTCATTTTTTAAATTTATTTTTTATTTTTTATTTTTTATTTGCCATTTTTTCTGCTTCTCTTGGTCAAGTACGTGTTATCTATCCATGATCTATCGGTCATTTCAGTTTTCTAGGGTGTGTAGGATTCCTTTGAAATTTAATACTTTTACGTTCTTGACCAAGAGAATCAGAAAAAATGGCAAAAAAAAAAAAAAAAAAAAAAAAAATGAAAGATACCCACACACCCGCAAACCCACGCATGCGCAAAAACAATAACAAATTTCCTCAAATGAAACAACATTCTCTCAAATCGAAAGACATTTCTTCAAATGGATTTACATATCTGTTGAAAGCGGACCACCGCTTGAAACGCGTTATATAAAATTATAAAATAGTAAAAAATCAAAAATATAAAATTATAAAATGGTAAAACAACAAAATAATAAAAAACTGTCGAGAAAAAAAAAAATTCTACAAATGTTGGTAGCCTTACTCCTTTACATATATATATATATATATATATATATATATATATATATATATGGGAAATGAAAAAGGAACAAAACAAGAGATATTTTTTATTTTTAATATATTCATCAACGTTTCGTCTTTATTGTAAGATTTCCTCAGGATGATAATTTGAAGAAAAATGTCATGCAAGTACATCGAAATTTTGGTTTGACAAGATGGGGTGACAAGGAAAAGTAGTAGCCGTATCATCCCACCATGTCAACCCAAAATATCTCTTGGGTTTTTACTTTTTCACTTCCCATTACGTCGGATTTCTCTCCCATCCTTCCTTTCTCATATATATATATATATATATATATATATATATATATATATATATATATATATATATATATATATATATATATATATATATTAATTTTATTTATGTCTTTTTATAAAGAATATATATTTTGTAAGCGTACAATCCTTATAATATTCGAAGTTTTTCCAAATGCAAGCTTTGTTACAAGATTCAGAGCATATATACTTTATTTTTGCATTCCAATGACCATTGGAAATCAATCCCAAACCATACTTTTCATTTGTTCTTATACTCTCTTTAGTTCCGTATTTCGATGAAAGATTGTCTTTCTTTTTTCATCTTACACGCAAAAAGAATGTTTTCAAATGTAATACTCATTTTTCTCACACGTGTTTCATGGCAAGTCTGGATACATTTATTTTTTAGTCCAACCTTGTCAATCATCAGAGAGTAGTAGTATATATGGTGGAATTGTGAAAAAAAAAATTACATCAAAACACAGGAGAAAAAAACATGTATTACATCAAAACATAGGAGTGTTTTGATGTAATATATGTTTTTTAAACAATTCTACCAGATATACTATTACTGTCTGATGATTTACAAGACTAAAAATAAAGTACATATATATATATATATATATATATATGTATTATATATATGTATTATTAAAAAATAAATACATATATATATATATATATATATATATGTATTTATTTTTTAATTTTTTTCAAGATGTTTATTATTAAATCATCTTATAATAATTTATGCGCAAAGCAAGTCATCGGATTCACAATCTGTATAGTAAACAAAATATCCAGATAGTTTACCATAAAAAAATCAAATATTCTTTTTTTGGTATACATACTTTTTGAAATAATTGTAAATTTGATAACTTGTTTTTGGTATAAATTATTGTAAGATGGTATAATAATAAAGATCTTGAAATAAATACATTATAAGCTTTATTTAATTGCTAAATATCGATCTTGCCATTAGTAATTGAAATTAGATTCCTTTGTGAAGCAATATGATCAATATACATTTATATTATGATAATCCCCCCATAAGGTATATTTTTGCCAGTATATATATATATATATATATATATATATATATATATATATATATATATATATATATATATATATATATATATATATATGATGCACGTGTTGGGTTTATTAATGAACAGCCGATTATGACACTTTCTTTGTTGACGCAGTAATGCCTACGAGGATAGTCTCATGACAACAGAACAGATACTACACTGAATTTCCTAATAAAAACGAAGTTGGTAATGTCTGGGGGGTAATGCTATCATGGACACAGAACGGATACTACACTATCCCTTAAAAAGGAGATAATACCTGAGAGGATTGTATCATGGCGAACGAAGTTACACTACACTATCCGTCTCCAAAAGGGGAGGATATGCCCGCGAGAATGGTCTTATGACAAAAGAACAGATACTACACTACTCCAAGGAGGAGGTAATGCCTGGAAGATGGTATCATGACAAAAGAACAGATACTAAACCACACATGCTTTCCCTCATATACTTCAATGAAACAAAATACATGCTAAAAATTCTGGGATTGCGTTATGTTTGCTAAAAATTCTGTTTGATTTGTTCCACAAACTCCCACTTGAAAATTCAAATATTTCAGATTTGCATTGAATTTTATACATAGTCATTAGAAATCAATTAAGCAAGATTCTTTGAGTTACAATTTCTTTCTTAATGCCCCTTAAACTTAAGCTTTAAATTCTAGACATTTTGTAAAATCAAAATCATCGAATGAATTTTAATCAATGATTAATAACTTGTTACATCTATAGTTTTTTTCTTTTTTCTTTTTTTTCTTTTCCCATTGTGAAGTGAGAATTTTCGGCGATCCTATCACCTTTCTTCAGTCAAATGCGAAATCCGAAAATACAGTGGTGATGCGACCGTTATTTAGAAACGCGTACCAGAGTTAAGTAGCGTTCGTTTCAAAATTGGTCTCAACTGTTTTTTCTTCTTACGTGGATTTACATTTTTCACTCTCCAATGGGAAAAGAACAAATCTATATATTTAACAATATATTAATCATGCTTCGTAAAATAAATACTGGACAATTTAATAAAGAAAACGGCGAGTTACTTTTATCTATAATTATTATTTTTTGTATTTATTTCCTACAGTAATCCCTAACAACAGAAGAATACGTGGATATGCATCATAAAATGTGAAATGTATTTCGAACTTTACATGGACAAAAGACATCCACGTAAGAAGAAAAATAGTTGAGCTCAGTTCTTTTTATCTGATGATGCCATCTTGGATGATATTTATTTGGTACGTCTAATCGGCCCCACTCTCTCTCACCCTCTGTATCAACCCGGCAATTTACATAATAATAATATCATTAATACTGGCCGAGTCATTAACTTTCAAATGGATCACGTTTGTACTGAGATACAATCTACTTATGCCACAGGGCACAACTGAATATATAAGTTTATTATAAATCGATCCACAGTTTTCTAACTAGAGTTGCTATTTGGAAACAAACGTTGTGACTTAAGCACACACACCAGAGGGAAAATGTGCTTGCATAGGTTTCGGGGTTGGTTTGATTGTTTTGGTTAAGGATGCACCAAACTTATTTGAGTTATTTAATGCAGAATCAAGTTATTCTGGTAAGTTTTAATGCTTCAAGTAGTTAATGTTTTCAAATATTTAATAGATTTTATTTTGTAAACGAATACTGTTTAGATCAATTTGTTTTGTCGGCATATATGTTGTAAATAAATAGTCGATAAGCGATAGTTTCTATTTAATCTATATATGGTACCCTGACAGGTACTACCACTAGAAGTGGTAGTACCTAAATGAAGTGGCACTTCACATAGATCCAAAATGGAGCTCTTAACATCGGATGCAGTGTTGTATGATGTCCAGTACTGTTGGTGGTACAGAAAGCTTGATTCGTTAATAGGGTTGGAAAGTAGGGTAGGCAGAGAAATGAAAGGTAAACAGGGCTGGGAACGATAGATTTAGAAGTAGTGAGGTTGAGTAGGTACGGACACTTTGGTCAAGGGTGTTCGAGGCTGTTCAGTGTTGTGCTCAGGACAAATGTTATTTAACCCATACATGGGACCCTTACAGGTAATACCACTCCTCTGAATCACAGTGGACCTGGGAGTAATGACAACTAAGGGGTGACTCCACACTTCCCACAGCTCCAAAATTGGGGCTGATTATTGGATGCACATTAAGATCATACTCAGGACCGATATATTTCAGGAGTGAGACTTTCAGATATAAGGACCGGCTTGTATGTGAGGGAACATTTTACGATAGATTTATATGATAAATTAGATCCCTCGTAAGCGTAAAAGAAATGAAAAAATTAAAAAGAAAATAATAATCAGAAAATAAGATACTTAATTTTGTAATCAAAATATTAAAAAAAACATTAAATAAAATGGTTTTGAGGAAAGCAAGAAAGCCATTTCATCAGCTCAACATATATTTATAAATTTCTTAAATAAATAATTTAAAATTTAAATGAATAATTTATGACCCTATATACGTGTGCAACTAATTTCTTTAACAGTTCACCTCCATAACATCGGTTAATATGTCTATAAAACATTATAAATTGTTTATATTTGTCATTGGTCTATTGTTGTAAACATTTATTTGCTAAAATGAAAACATAAAAATGCATGGTGAATAAACAAAGAAACAATTATGTTAGAATTTAGAGTGGGGATTGGTTTTGTATATAAAATTTACCTAAAATGATCCCCTATTTTCGGGCTATTCTAGATTTTTTAGGTCATTTAACTAAAAGATTTTTCCAATAACCCTAACTCCGAGTGGCAATGTTGTAAAGCCACACATAAAAACAAGTAGAACCACTACTCGCCCCCACCCCTATAAAACGCACAAGATTTATCTCTCATAGCAAAACATTGGTTATCTGCCTTAAAACGCTAGAATGGCCCGGAAATGGGGGGATGATTTTATGTTAAATTTATATGCGAAATTGATCACTCACTCTTAATTCTAGTTTATGCTTTTTTTTTGCTAAATGTTTTAGGGTATTTACTTAAAAAAGTAGAATCTTAGTTTTTGTTTTAATACACCATTTTTCAAGCAGTTAACATGTTTTACATTTTCACCCTTTTTACATATATTTTATTGGCTTTATGTTCTTGTTAATGTAAGTTGATTTTATTAAGACTGTGTATCATGAAGAAATAAGCATTTTCTTAATCTTCTGTAAAAACAAATTGTATATATAATCAACATAACACATTTTGTAAAACTTATCAAAATTGTTTTTCCAAACATTATTTTGTTCATAAAGTATTTGATTTTGTAAAATATTGAATTTGTTTTCTGATTGTATTATTTCATTATATTTTCTGTAATCAAGTAGTCAATATAAACAAATTGATTCATGATTTTTGAAATATCAAACATGTATCTAATTCATGGTGAATAAAGTGGGGTTTTTGTGAATTTAGTTCTTTTATATTTTAGTACTTTTTACACTTGATTTGATGGAAATAATTCAATTATTGTAAGCTGCTTCCTAATAATATGTATAGTTGATAATTACTGGACATTACTAAGAAATGTCTTACTAAAACTTTTCTCAGTAATTATTATTTAGTAGTAATTTTGATGTTTACATGTCCGCCCCCAGTCGTGGACCCCAGTCGCATGTTTGCCAGACCTGTATTATGGATCGCCTTGGGACGACATCTTTAGACGTGTCGATCATTTGCTTACGTTTGGAAGATTCGTCCGCTATGTTACAGCTGTGCGACATAAAATAGAGTTTAAAACACAGAGTAATAAGTCTAACAAAAATAAAACATTAATTCAAGCGCATATCGATGTGTAAGATATTTAGCAGTGACGTAAACCAAAGAAAAGGAAATGAATAAAGTATCTGTTAAATTAAAGGATTTTTGTGCACAATTTAAAAGATAGAATTATCTCTCTTACTTGATTAGTTATAAAGTCAGCTTTTAAGATCAATAAATATCACTTTCTTTTTCTATAATCAGGGAACAGTGATTTATAATTGGTATGAATTTTAGGTCTTCATTAAAAGTAAAGAACACGAACAGACAGACATACATAGTTGTATTTGAGAGAATGTTCGATATATTATTGAGTATTCTTCAATGAAAGAACCGACACATTATTGTATGTAATAGCAATAACACAACACGGAATGAGCGACTTTCGGTATTTTACACTCGTTTGATTCTGTATTGTTGGCATTGACTTTCCCGATATAATCCAGTACTCACGGGCAGGCGGGGGGCACTTAAGGTTGCATACACCCTAATGAAGATTATGCTATCGAAATGTCAGGACCCAAATAGAGCACGCCGAGGATTTCTCCTCCTCTGACTGAAGACAGAATAGATACTACACTTTGATCTTCGCCCGAAGAGAGTCATTTTCTTACCAGTCAGTGTCTCTACAGTGCTTAAAGTGACAATCTGCTTCTCGGAACAACTTTTCCCGTTTTCTGTAAATTTCAATTTTCGGAAATTTCGTTTTATAAATGACTTTTGGACATTTCCCATGGAATTTCATTTCAAAACTGTCTCCAACATTCTCGTATTTCAAGCCTCGCACCTTGAAAATTGCCAGTCGGTCTTTCAGGTTTCATCAACATTGATATAAGTTTTTAATGGCAAGATTAACAAATACACGTGATACGGCATAACACAATTATCGTTTTGTTCTATGCACAACTTGACCTACTAGCAAGTAGCAAAGTATAGTATCTGTTCTGATACTACACTTCATCTTTTCTGTTCTTGATCAGTGAAGGGGGAATCGTTCTAGACTAAGGCAATTAAAATTTTTGTCCCAATCCAGAGTGCCCCTACATTAGAAACCGACCTTGTATCGAACTCTGCCCTCGTGGGGAGGCAAGTAAGTAACCGTACCTAAAGCCAAACGGAACTTCCACGAACAGAGATTCTTTTCAAGAACGTCCAACCTGTGGAACACGTATTGCTGGACTGCTTCCGTACAGACTACAACATGGTCGTTTTCAAGTTTAATAGTCGTCCTCTGACGTAATCAAACTTTGCCTATTTCTTCCATCGTTCTCAATCCTTTCATAGTACTGTTTCATCATCGAACTGAGAATCTCATTTGCCCTTATCCTTGTATGGCCTTTGGCCTTGGTAAGTAGTGCACCATATCTTTATGCCAGCACAGAGTAAGCATATACGTTTGTCACTGCAGAAATATGACCATATAGTTTGGCCTTACCATGAACCTCGCCACGTCATTGATGAGTGTGATGGAGGTTCGTCGATCTCTCTCCCAGTTCCGAATCAGTGCAACGATTGAAGTTTCTCTCACAAACAACTGGGACATCAGTTTAAAAGGAAGACAGGACATGCTTTGAACTTTAAATATATTTTATGAAATTCTTAACTAATCTGGATTCATTTCCTAACTATGATTTGCTTCTTTATCTCGGACATTACATACGTGTCTTGGTGAACCTTTATAATGGTCGGTTGCAATGGATGAGGTTTAAGGTGATTGGGTATTCATAAAGAAAAAGGTTTAGTTGATGTCGACAGTCCTTCTGCCTCGATATTAGAAACACTTACATAGAAAGCCGCTCTGCTCCAAAGGAGAAAGAGTAGACAACGGCATTGTTATGCAACAGAAAATACAATTGTTATGCAACAGAAAATACCATTTATTTCGGCCGAACTGGAAAGAGATTAAAGACAAACAATAGTAATATTTACAAAATGGAGGGCGCCACGTTTGTTGGCAGACTTCATGCTGGGTTGGTGAGTTGAATGCTTCCTCGTGTGATATCACTCCAACTGGCTTCAGGCGGGAAACAACACCTGCGTCGGAGCGCTTCCAACAACGAGTCCAACCAACTGTATTCGCCAAGCCATTCTATTAGTAGAAAAGCCAATTTCTCAGCGCTTAGCTTGATCTAGTTACAAAAAGAGAAAATAGCACATCAAAACACCTGACTGTTACATTTGACCAATGATATTGCACACTTGTATCGAGTGACACATAAATCACACTTACTGACTGCTAACTTAACATGACACAGGTGATTTCATCGCGCGCAAACACACGCAGAGTTCCTCCCATATATATATATATATATATATATATATATATATATATATATATATATATATATATATATATATATATATATGTGATTTTTTGAAAGCTTACCAAAGCATTCCGTTCAGAAGCCCAAACAACACCACAAAAGATTTTTTCATTCAAAAATTATTTATTTATCATTGATAATGATAAATAAATAATAAATAATTTTTGAATGAAAAAATCTTTTGTGGTGTTGTTTGGGCTTCTGCACGGAATGCTTTGGTAAGCTTTCAAAAAATCACATATAAATGCTCTGTACTCTGTAATCGAGTATCATCGAGCTTGTTTTAATCGGAATAATCCCGGTCTTAACTGAATAATCTTTTTTCTAAGTGAAAAATCCATATATATATATATATATATATATATATATATATATATATATATATATATATATATATATATATACCTACTCAACTTTCTAAAATATCACCTGTTGGGGTCTCCCCCCCTCCCTTTCCTGTCCTCGCTATAGGCTAAGCCCCATCTTCGTCCCCCTCTCTTTTATGCATCTTCAATTTCCGGTTGAGGTTGAATTTAAGATTCTAGGCAGTGATTCCGTTTAAAGCTTGAAGAGTTGGCTTTCATTATGAATGCTAACGAAACAACATATATATTGTCGCAATTAATGGAATAAAATCACCAACTAAAAATATATTTTGCTCTGAATTTTCATTGAGAACTCTCATAAACCCGGTTTCAACTTCCTTCGGATTTATACCCCCTGGATATTTGTAACAAGTTAATTATATATATATATATATATATATATATATATATATATATATATATATATATATAAATATCTATATATATATATGTATATATATATATATGTATATATATATATATATATATATATATATATATATATATATATATATATAAATATATATATATATATAAATATATATAAATATAAAGACCCGAATCTCTAACCATATCTACTCTTTTAAACACAATAATAACAGTACCACTAGCACCTCTCTTTCCAACCTTATAAAAAGCTTTAACATCAAAAATATCCCCTACTCCCTAAGTTGGTCGATATTAAAAAAGTCAAACTCATATACTCCCGGTTCTGCATTCTGCCAACTATGTTCCTTGGAAACTTATATGATAGCTACTGCACACAAGAACTTAAATATCATCAACTCCAAAAATGAACTTATTTCAAATTGCAGACACAAACGAAAATTTAAATACATTAATTTCATCACTCCCTCTGACACTCCTCCTCCCAACCAATAACTCCACCCATTCTTTAGCATCTGACAAATCTCTAAACTATACCCCAGGGGAATTTTGTAACTTCTATTCTTAACGCCCCTAATCTCACTAATTAACCCTCCCAATAAATTTTTCATCCCCATTACAACTAACAACTACTTCTACCCGGAACACTTTTAGTAGATTGAACTAACATTACTCCCCCTACTTTCCACCGATCATTAACATATCTAATATCTGGACTTATATTCCTCACCTGCAATACAGCTCCTATTATCCTTTAACTTCAGCTCCACTCCTAACCCCTTATATTTATCTCATTTTTTCTCCTGTCCGAAATCCCACCCACAAACTCCTTCTTGGCCTCTTATTCCCCCCCTTATTATCTCCTACACTTCCACTATATCGTCCTTATATTTGGACTCTTCCTATTTGCAACATATTCCCCTGTAACTCCCTCTTGTTCTCCTTTCAACTACGACCTTGAACTCCCCTCTAATTGGGTCCATTAATACCCCACTGTAATTCTTATCTGTTCTCTAACTCACTAGCTTCAAATCGCAAGTCTGCTTAATTTTTCAATCCAACCCTGGCCAATAACACTTATATTATATCAACTGTTACTAGCATTTCTGTCCTATCCCCTTAATAGCCTCCATAACCCCCTTTGAGAAATCTTTTTTACTATTTTGATTGATTCGAGCTAGTTATATAACTACTTATTTTGGCCTATTTTTGAATAATCCTAATCCCTCTAAATACTCGCGAGCCATTTTCTATCGGCCCATTCTCTCTTTGTTCAACTTATCCTATCTTTGACCAATCTCCCCCCATCCCCCCCAATCATATTTCCATACTACTTGGAAACCCCTTGCAAGTTCCCTTATATATCTAATTAAATTTTAACTGTAACCGTTAATTGTTACCCTGTTACGACTCACTCACCATTTAAACCATAGATTATAAAATTGTCACTGCACTCAAGGTTTTGAACCAACCCAATTCCACCCCTATTACTGAAAATCGAGATTAATTGTTTCAAACAATCTATCCTTATCCCTTATACTGTTCACCTCTCCTAAATTTCAATATAACTGAGTAGAACAGACTTGATCTTTAATTTCACTAACCCTTTTCCCTTTAATTTATCTCCCCCTCTGGTCTCCTTAGTCATTTAATGTCCCTCCAAATTATTCATCTAACCCTTAATTTTGGTCTTTAAATTAAAAATAAATAAATAAATATTTTCTTATTAACTATTCCCTAGCTTCTTTTAAATTTTAAATTTTATTTTAAAAAATTTTTTAAATTTTAATCTTCCACTCTCTCACTTTCCTCTATTTATTTTAACTAACTAACTCTATTTTATTCTTTAAACCCCCAGAAACCATATCTGATAACTACAATTTATTTTGCTTTTGCTGCCTGAAATATTGGAAGCTCACTCTTTTGATTTCTATTTTTAGAATCAACTATTTCTATACCCACTTTCCCACTTAAGATTAATCCCACCCCCAAAACCTACATCCTACCGCTCGCCCACACCCTTAACCCACCTGTCACTTTAACTATATCCCATACCAACCCTTCCTCCTTCTCCTTTTCCCCCAATTCACAAAGCGACTTTTTAAACTACCCCGTACTTCATAACCCCCCTCCCTCCCCTCATAATCCCCAAATCCTTAACTTTTTACAATTTCTGCCTTTTGTCTCATTTTGAGTTAAACCTTGTACGAGACTCTACTGTTTTACTAGGCCCGGAAGTAAATAAAAAAAATGGCCTGTCTTCCTCTTTTCAACCTCCTTTAAGTGCATCTGGACTCACCTACACTTTGAGCACTTTCTCCAATCTGCTCCCACACAAAGAGTTTTTCTTCACTTTCTACAATTTTCACCGGACTTTTTTCAACGGAAATTTACCACCCGGACATTTTTGCTTATCTTTTCACGGAACTTTTCTCTTCATTCAATACGTTTTTTTAATAACAACTCTCATAATTTTCAAATGTTTGAACTTTGGTTTTTTCGAAAGCCAACTTATCCATCTGTATTTCTCCTCTGATGATAAGATTTCGATCTTTGAAAAGCCTTGGCTTAAGGAAAGAAAAATAAACACTAGTTTATTACTGATTACACCTTGCATTGAACAATTGAAATTTGAAATAAATTTAGACAATCGTCGCATATTTATCACTCTTTTTTCTTCTATCTCTACTATTGCTCTATCTCGTATATTGAGCTAATCCTTTTCACAATAGGTTCCATATACTATAAGTTATCACTTTGGTTTATTTTGATCCTACTTAAAGCTCCTACCAAGTTGAGCTTCTTTCTCCTATTTTGTGAAATGTTCAGCAAGGAATTTCTTCCACTCTCAGCTAAAAACATTCCGATCCCTTCAAATGAAGCCTACATTCGCAAACTCATACAATCCATGAAAAAGTTCATTACAAACGTAAGATGGAGAGCCTTCCATTATGACCTAAACTCAAAAAATAAAGACCGGAAAAATGACGGAAATACCATCTCTTCTCCAGAACACAAAGGATTTACACTCCCCATGAACTCCTCCAGGGAAATAAAAAAATTGGGACGTCTAACTGCATCCAGGTACGGCCTAAAAACATCTCCTTTTCCCAAGCAAAATGATCTTCTCAATAATTTTGAAAATGATTTATTCAACTTAATTAGACACATAAAATTCAAAAAGCACAATAAACATCCTAACCTTTTCATCAAAAAAATTAACAATTTCACTAGCAAGATCAAAAAACTCCCTGACATTATAGTCCCAGCGGATAAAACTAAAAACTACTACAAATTGAAATATTCTGATTACAAAGATTTAATCTACAAAGAATTGAACAAATCATATAAAACTTCTTCTGACAACATTTTAAATAGCATTAACAATGAAGCTAAATCCTTGTTAACTTCTTTTAACATCCTGAATTACGCGGAAATCTTCACCGCTGCTACACCCAGATGTACTTTAAAAGACCACAAAATAAATTTTCATGAAAACCCCTCCATTAGACTAATCTGCCCTTCCAAATCAGACATAGGCATTATAAGCAAAAATATCCTAGATAGAATCATTCCTACATTAAAAGCTAAAATTACATACTCCCTCTGGCAATCATCTGGAGAGGTTTCCAACTGGTTCTTAAATCTCAAAGATAAATCTAATTCTAACTTGAACTTCATTACCTTTGACATTGACAATTATTATCAGTCCATTTCCCCTATCCTACTTAACAAAGCTCTTATTTTCGCTAAGAATAATTCGGATATCACAGACTCTGAAAAAAATCTAATAATTTTAGCCAGGAGATCCCTCTTAGAATTTGACAATAAATTTTGGACTAGGAAAGATAGCCCTAACAACTTTGATATCACCATAGGTGCTTCAGACTCTGCCCAAGTTACTGACCTAGTAGGATTATATTTATTGAGACAATTAAAGCTTGAATTCGGACACTTACACGGTGGACTTTACAGAGACGATGCGCTCTTTATCTCCAAGGAGAGACCCAGACAATACAACAACACCAAAAAAAACCTACACAATTTCTTTAAAAACTTCGGATTAACCATAACCATAGAACCCGAGAAAAGAATATCTAATTTCCTTGACCTAACACTAGACCTTAACTCCGAATCATTTAGCCCCTATCACAAACCTAATCTAACCTTATTTTACGTACATAAGCACTCTAACCACCCTAAATCCATCATTAACTCAATAGTCCCTTCAATTTCAAATAGAATTTCAAGACTTTCAGCTAATAAACCTATCTTCGATCAAAATTCTAGTTTCTATAATAACGCACTTCTTAACTCGGGATACACTGATAAAATTAAATATGAAAATAACCCCCCTCTCCAGGGGAATAAACCTTTAAATGTTATTACCTACAAAATGGCTACACAAGATAGACAAAGAACTAGCACCACGATACCCCAAAAACCTAAGAAATATGCAAATAGACATATTAAAACTATTAATATAGTTAAAACAGCTAACCCTTTTTTCGAAAGCCAACTTATCCATCTGTATTTCTCCTCTGATGATAAGATTTCGATCTTTGAAAAGCCTTGGCTTAAGGAAAGAAAAATAAACACTAGTTTATTACTGATTACACCTTGCATTGAACAATTGAAATTTGAAATAAATTTAGACAATCGTCGCATATTTATCACTCTTTTTTCTTCTATCTCTATATATAAATATATATATATAAATATATATATATAAATATATATATATATATATATATATATTAATATATATATATATATAAATATATATATATATATATATATATATATATATATATATATATACCTGCAGACCACACACTCCAACTGCAATACTACACGGACGCGTACATACACCATATTGTTATAATAACATTAAGAAAACTAAATATCTAATCGCCGAAATAGATAGTTACCTTTGAGACCCCTGTATATTTCAAGCTTCCATGTTTTCACGAATCCGGTGAAACTTCCTTATTTAATGTTAAATATAGTGTTGCTCGATATGGCTCGGAACTGTTTCCCGGAACACACTTTCAAGCTTTCGAAATATACAGTTTTCGGAAATATCTGCTAACAACTGAATAATGGTGTTGTCCGTTGAACATTTTTCATGGAACTTCCTCTGAGAATGGTTCCTAATTTCCTCCCATTTATAGCCATTTATTTATCTTGCACGTTACCAACAAACACACGCCCTTCAACAATCATCATCCGTAATATGAGTCTGAAATGAACAATGTAACAAATATACATAAACCGATGGATTCATTTTTATAAATACACAATTTTGTACATATCTTAATGACAGTATATCATATAAAGTGTATATTAAATATTAAATGTAATATAAAAAGTGGGGTAGAGGAGAGTATAGTCATAGCGGAATAATAACACACACACACACACACACACATATATATATATATATATATATATATATATATATATATATAGGCCTTTAATTATATATATAAATATAAATATTATTGATCCCCCGATTTATAAAATCGGGGGACTTATGTTTTGAGGCATGTCCGTCCGTCCGTCCGGATTTTTCTCCGCAACCATCCATTGAATTTCTCTGAAATTTTGCATGAAGTTGTAACTTTAGTCAGCTTAGAAAGTGACATTCTCCGATTTTTGAAAAAAACATCTGGTTATCCCCCAGGGGGTCAAAAGGCCTCGAAATGGCAAAAAATGACATTTTTTGCCCCATAACTTTTCATCCATCCATTCAATTTCTCTGAAACTTGGCCAAAATGTGGAAGCATTTCATAGAAAATAAGTATCGCTAACCTTGGAAAAAATCTGGTTCGCGCCCCCAGGGGGTCAAAAGCCCCCAAAATTGCAAAAATGACCCTTTTCTCCCATAACGTTTGATCCATCCATTCAATTTTTCTGAAACTTGGCCAAAATGTAGAGACAATTGTTCTGGATATAAAATGAGCATCCTTGACCTCAGAAAAATTCTGGTTCGCGCCCCCAGGGAGTCAAAGCGGGGTCAAAAATGCCTCAAATTGCCCAAATTTACTGCATTTTACACTCGCCACATCGAGTCACATACAAAGGAGGGCCACGCACGTGCGGCTTGTTTTAATATTAGTTTTAGTTATTTACCTATATAAGGATGCAAATAAGACATTTTTTTCTTTGGTTTGCTTTGTAAGTAGAATGAAGAGAACAATTTTAATGTTAATGGTTCTATTTTGCTTGCGTTTAATCTGATGAGAGATAAATACTCACCGAAGAAGCTATTTTAACACATTTTATTATATGAAAAAAGTGTGCTTTGAAAATGGGCAGAAACAATTGTATAACTAAATACCTTTTAAAAACAAATTCCGACCATTTATTAAATTATTATATTTTGTTGCTCTATTGAGCTATTAACCCAACGTTTGTGTGAATTGAAAGGAATTTAACTAATACATAAACATAGGAGTACCGCTGTTTGTCATTTATGAGATGCTTGATGAATGCAATCGAATTATGTGCTAGCTTTTATATCGGCCATATTATTTTTCCATGTCGAGAGCAACGCCACGCAACACATCTTTTTCACTTCATTTTTAAAAATGTTTGATCACGAAACACGCACACTCTTCGCTTTTAGGAAAACACTCGTGCGTGACTTGTCGAACACTGAAAGCTTACGTAACAAAATACTAAATATTCTAACGAGAGAATTATAACCTAATGTGTTATTCTCAACTTCCGCGTATAAAAATAACAACTGGAAACATACAGGTATTTTATTTGGTCGCATTAACTGAATATTATCATAGGAAATAAGATGATCGTGACGTTTGCGGTGGAAAGTTGTTCGGATTTCTAAAGAGCTAAAATTATTTTCAAATATTTCAACAAAGGCTTCTATCGAGTTTATAACACAATAATATATAACTTAAATCGGTTGGACTTTCAATGTTAGACCTAAATAGTAATGCAACTGATAACTCGCTACTTAATTCTGACTAACCGTTTTTTTCTACTGTGTTATTAGAACAAATATAATTTGGTTTGCGTAAGTTTCTTTCTTTACTTATGACGGAATATTGATACAATAGTGACATCTTTTTCTATTCACCTACACAGTTTAAGCTTTTAACTGTCTATTTCACTATCTATTTCAACTATCGGATAAACAATCACATGCGTTTACATTATAATTATTCAAATATTTATTTATTAACTTATGTCTCATGATAATCGGTACAATACTTTGTTAGAAACTAAAAAAACTGGTCTTCTCCTCAAATGATATAGTCGCTTTATTATTAATCCTTACCATTAGATGATGTAGACACATCTTTTTCATGATCCATTTAATTTTAGAATTTGACACATAAATTTGGTATCATTAATCTATATTGGATTAAAAATATGATGACATAATTGAAACGCATGTTTCACTCTTCCATTTAAAAATTAAATACTTGTAACATTGACTATATTTATATTTCGTGTTCTCTGGGTCTTCCTCCGGCCAATAAATCTCAACCATAGCAACGTCAGAGTGGTTTTAAGAATGTAAAAATCTCGAAAATAGATATAAAAACAAATGTGAAAAAAAATCTAATACAAATTAAATATAGTAATATGGGATTCATGACTGGAGGCAAGAGTTTATTATGTTAATCCATATTTGCCGGTCAACGTCTAGACTGTTCGACTTCCTTAAAACAATTGAATACTTTCAGTTATCAGTATCATATAAACAAGTGAATAGAATCATCTATAGTGCGATATAACTACTCTTACTGCCACTAGCAGATTCGTAGCTAAGTTGGTAGTCTCTGTCTTGAATCTCCCTAATTTCTAGCCACACTGATGAGTCATAAAGACGACGTAACACGTGCCCGTGGATAACTATATATATATATATATATATATATATATTTATATATACGTTCCACGATGGGTAGATCGTCATGATCATCATCATGATCATCATGATGATGATCATCATCATGATCATCATCATCATGATAATTATGATCATCAGCATCAGCATCATCATCGGTTTAACGTCCGTTTTACATACTGGTATGTGTTGGACGGCTTTAAGAAATTGATTTCCAAATTACCCTATCTCTGGCATGGTTTTTATTTATTCCTCTTTCTCCCAAGTCAATTTTTATCACTTCTTCCCATGTTTTCCTTGGCCTTCCCCTGTGTACTGGACCTGCTGCCTTAAATAACTTAAGAAGTGCCATCCTATTTTTCAACGTTTTGTACACATCTCCCTATACTCTCCTGATTTACTTTTCTCCTGAGGTCATAAGAAATAAGCATGTTTTTAAGACTCACATTACACACCAATCGTATCATTTTTATATCATTCCTCTCCATGCAACGCATATTCTCAATCCTACCTGGCTAGGTTTCACTTCCATACATCATCACACTGCGTACACATGCCTGACAGACTCTTCCCTTGATCGACAGTGGTTACGCTCTACTGTTTAGTAATGGTAGAAGTTCCCTGAACTTACACTATCAATTTCCAACTCTTACAATCACACTAGCACCTAATCCACCCTGTACTCCAATGGTATCACGAAGATAGCAAAAGTTCTCGACATCCAGATATACTTTTTTCATATCGGGGTTCTCATCCATCTTCATTGTCTTACACTTCTTGCACATAAACTGGTTATCCTCTTCCAACCTACCAGTAATTCCACTACGCTTCTGGTGTGCCCAATGCTTACAAGTTCCACAAAAGATTGAATTGCAGCTTTCGAGCACTACAACCACTAGTAATCACTTTGGTCTTGGTAATATTCACTCTCATACCTTTTCTTTCTATAGCATTCCTCAAAGTTATTTAACTAAACAAGTAGGCCATCCATTGTTTCACATGTTATATAAAAAGGTAAAGGTCGCATAGCCTGGACGCGCACGAGCGTCGTTGCCGACATCCCACACTGCCCATGGCCGTTTGTTAAGAATCACCGTGTCTAGGGCACAGCATATGGAAGGCGGAGCCCATCCCTCTCCTTCCGCTGCCTTGAACTTTCCATGGGTGGACAGAGGGAGTTTTCATACTCGAAAATTCGCATGCCGTGAGTGAGATCGAACCCGGGTCGTCAAAGACAAGTGCTATAACCACTCGTCCACAGGCCCTGTTATATAAGAGATAATATAAAGTATTTCATTTAAAAACTATACATTACTGTGTTTGTTTGGTGTAACGGGGATTCATCGTTATGGGCAAACAGTCTCTGGGGTAGAACCCGTCTTGTAATAGTTCGATCCAATCATCCCCACCTTACAGAGATTGAAAAAAAATCGAGAGAAAAATAGGAAAATTTTACGAATTTCGTATTTTTTGATTAGTTGTTACCAGTGTTTTTATGCTTTCTGCGATCGTCAAATGACTCAAGCACGAGTTTCTTTGTCCTTCCGGTTTCATATTACTATTCGACAGACATTTACTAAAGATATTCAATTACGCAATCAAGAGTTTAATTATCTTATCGTTTCATTCTAAAAAAAAGTCACTTTTCTTTATGCTCACATAGTCTTACGTTTTAATTCATTATGCATTGCTCTTGTTATCGTTTAAATGTTTAATTAATTATTTAATTCACATGAATTGTTATCATTTATTACGCAGAAGGCTGTTCATATAATTATTGGTGGTTATTTCCCTTTGCACGGCTTATTTTCTACGTATACTAGATAGAATGGAATAACTATTATTTAATTACTTTTATGGTATATATTAAAGGTTAAATGTTTGTTAACCGATGTGAAATTATTTGTTGTTTTATATGCAACATTGATCAATTTTCATATTTTCATATTTCTGTAATAGTCGCTTATGTTTTTCGCGTTGAAAAATTGTCTGCGGACTAAAAGGTGACGCATGGAGAAAAAAGCCCAAATTTTATATAAAATGAAATATTATGATCTAAATCTTTGTGTCATTATTAAAGCAAATATTTCTATTAACCCGAGATATTTAAAAAAATCTTTAAAAGATATCAAATATTATTATCGAATTTTAATGAAACTTTAAGGACTTATTCAAGAAAAAAGAATATAATTATTTTGAAATATATAATTCTATATACAATTGGAGAATACTATCTCAGTTAACTAGTTTAACCAGTACGCCTCGTAAAAATAGCTATTTGACTTAGTTTAGCAAAGTAATACGTTTTCAAATTTTCCATCAATTGAAAATTGATTTAATTAATTTAAAAGGGAAATATAACAAACTACATAAGTACTTAAATTAAGCAGTAGGTGTAAAGAATTTCAAACCGAAAAAAATACGGACACACATGAATTATTTCGGCAAGCAATAATAAAAGACGTCATATAGATGTTAAGCATAAAGATGCGAAAACAAATTTGAACATTTTTTAAAAGGTTTGACAAGGAGATAGGCATACATGAACCCTGGAATATTCACTTTTTTTTACCATAATTTACCGAAGAAAGCCAATGTTAAATCTGGGATTATATTCAATGCTGCTCGAAGAACAAAACAAACATTTGCTTATCTATCAACATTTATATACGTTAGAAATAAAAACTAAGTACAGCGGACTATTATTAAACTTGACAAATGTTCGCAGATTTTTATGTCATTCTTTGGCCAATATTTTCTCATGCAAATCTATTCAGAGTGCATGGTTTACAAGTAATGACATATATTTATTTACCATCGCTGCAGGTTGTTAGACACGTGGTCAGGTGGGGTTGTGAAAAACCAGCGCACTAAGTGAAGTGCGCTCTGGCCTACAAAAATACCTGAACAGCCTCGTCGACATTCCTCGGTAGGGGTGCATTATTTCTCACCATATTGGTTCCGTTATTGTGCAATGGTATATCTCTGTCTAGCTGCGTTGTGTAGATATCCAGGAGTGGAATCCTATAACGTGGTAACATGTCAGTGTCCTAGGTTTTTGATCAAGCCGGTGGTATTGGATGGCTTTCAAGGGTACCCTTGTATTTCGTTTTGCTGGGGTGTAGTCATTTACTTCTTCCTCAGGTAATCGTGGTCAGTACCGTTCTAGTCCATTATGGTTAAAATGCCCCCACTGTGGTCCCTTTGATTTTATTGAATTGTACCCGCAAAACTTACTCTCTACAGTTTTTGTCGGTTTGCTACAGCTGTAGCAACTATGACCCTTCGCAGGCCATTTTCGCTATAGGATTCTGTTTTAGTTACCCTCAATCAAGTATCACTCCTTGGTTTCGGCTGCCAACTTGCGCTGTTTCATAAGCTACCATTTGAAATAGCCTGTTCTTTCTTATCGCCACCCGGAAGTCATTCATAGAGCCTTTCGCTATGTCTTGCCGAGGACAAAGCCTGCGATCAAGTTGCCAGAATTGATATGGGCACATCCTCCCTAATGAAGGGATTACATAACATACCAATAAAGAATTCAGCTACTGGATTTGCACTGTTGAACCTTCTCTTAACTCGGCGTCCCTATACGCTAACTTAGAAAGTCAGTTTCTCCTGCTAGTTAAGACTGCGAGTACATCGCCTCATTCATGCTTTATTTTAATCCGAAAAATCATAAGTCAGATTTACTAGCCCCGAATGTGTTAGCTTGTAGATCTGCTATTTCTTTTTCAGATCCGCTAGCCATGGTCTTAAGTTGGATGGTTTTCCTGTGAAGATTAAGATCTTTGTTCATCCTGAGAGTATTCTATTTAATGGGTTGGTGTTAGCAATTTTGTCTAGATATGTTTCCTCAAGTAACAGACAGTCTAAACTGCCCTATCCAACAATAATTTTACAAATTATATTAACTAACAATTTCGACAAGAGTATAGAGAGCAGAGGGACATTTTCATTTACTTTAACCTTTCTCTTGTTTTTAAATGATTTCCAGGGTTATTCCTGCGTCTTCTTCCGTGGATATCCTCTTGGATGGACGTTGCCTTTGGGTCGAATCATAGATTTTTACGGCACCAAATATGATACTATCGTGCTATTCTGCCTGCTGTAGAAGTCTCTATTCCGACCTCCTACTACGGCGGTACAAGATCCTGGGCGTAAATTCGCCCCACGGAGACGACCGAGAACAAAGTGCCTCAGTCATAGAAGGAGCGTTTATGCGGTAGGATCAAATTGAGCTGTTATGATTAGTGATTTGGATTTGATAACAAGGTATGTTTATGAACTCTCATGTATTTTTGATTGATTGTGACTAACGAGACATTAGACCTCCCCTCGGAGGGGAGGTATACATAACAATAATATGCACGCTTAAATCTTCATTTTTATTTGCTGGGAGGGGAGGTCTATGTAACACACACACACACAAACAAACACACACACACACACACACACACATATATATATATATATATATATATATATATATATATATTTATTTCAATAATATAAAGATAATTATTTTATATTAGATCATATCGTGATAAGGATATGCTCGATATTGGGGATAAAGAATTGTTATAGGAAATATTGAAATAATGAAAAAAAATGTAAACTTACATACTTTACAAGTTTATTATAATCATAAGGTGTTTAAACAAGGAATATAATAAAACATGAGAATTACCGTAATCAATGGATTTTCAAAGAATTACTCTTATTCTCAGAAGAAAAAAAAACAATAAATTGCTAATGATTGGTAAGTATTAATTTGAAAATTTACAACACAATTTTAAGTTATGCTTAAAGCAAAAATAGTCCAAAACTAGTCCAAAATGTTTCAATAGTGAGCTTCAAGCATAACTTAAAATTCTGCTATAAATTTTCAAATTAATACTTATAAATAATTAGCAATTAATTATGTAACTTTACATTTTTTACTTA
This sequence comes from Sepiola atlantica, assembly GCA_963556195.1. Taxonomy (NCBI): domain Eukaryota; kingdom Metazoa; phylum Mollusca; class Cephalopoda; order Sepiida; family Sepiolidae; genus Sepiola; species Sepiola atlantica. The sequence continues at coordinate 34,949,126 of OY744515.1, forward strand.
TTTAATATTTCATATATATATATATATATATATATATATATATATATATATATAGTCTCGGAAGTTTCTCAACCATTAAAACTATATTAAAAAAAAAAAAATTATAGTCCCAAGTCTTTCAGTGGAAAAACACTCATGTAAGTCAATTTATTTTTTACAGTTATTATATTAGTTTGTTTCTAACACTATTTTAAGGGATCATCAGTTGTTTACCATGAAAAATTGTTTCGGGAATTTAAAAACAAGACAGTATTTAATTTCATGGCTTCCCAGCAGATTTGATTAGACCCTACTTCCCTTAAAAGACAAAAACATAAACGTTCCTTATACTAAATCTACGTTTTCTTCCATATAAATGTTTTGCTAACTTATATTAGTTATTTAAAAAAAAGTTTCTTTACCTGTGCTGTTCGTCTATATATATATATATATATATATATTACACATTTTATATTCTCACGAACATGTGTTCGGTAAAAAGAAAAAAACACTCTTTTTACGTCACATACACACCAAGTATTTCCAAGTATTGTACTTATGTTTTTAATTTATTCTCTTCAAATAAATCATCCTGAGGAAGTCTTTTAAGTGAAGACGAAATGTTGATGAATACATAAATAATTTCCGTGTTCGATCTTTCATATATATATATATATATATATATACCGCTTATAAAAGCGGGCCAGTGCCGTTAAATGATGGAATATCATCATTGTTGGTGTATCTTGCAGGTGTTTGTGAATAACTAAGCTAATTAATGAATCATACCCTGTCAAGCTTCGACATCCAAGAATACAAATGCAACAAGACTAAATTTATTGAAAAAAAAACTGGTAAATAATTAAATATCTAATATTTTTCTTTTTCAATTGAACCGTTGATTTCAACAGGAAATATTTGTAACCGTATTTCTTGAAAAAATATTCAATTTTTTCTAATCCATAGAGTGTTGTTCTATTTTCTGTACACATTTTTCCTCTGAAAATATTTGTTCCAAACTTAGCTACATTTTTTATTATTAAAAAGATATACCAAAAAAAAAGCTGCCTTGTTCACAAGGAGTTTTAACACTTACACTTAGAGTCAGCTGCTCTTAGTTCTTGAGTTCGCAATTGCTTGAATATATACTAAATTACCTACTTTAATTTTACACACAAAAGAAAAAAAATATCTGTACACACACATAATCATATATATATATATATATATATATATATATATATATATATATATACATATATATATATATATGAAGAGTTTGAATTACCTACTGGACAGTTTGAATTACTTACGGGAGAGTTTGAATGACCTACTATAAACCATCCTCGAATGTCTTCGGTCTCTCTGTATAAGGGTTTGTCAGGACAACCTGACATGAGGATACTTCAGTCTACAAGAAAACCCTGACCAAATATTCAAAATAACATAGTATTTGAAGCCCAAATACGATCCCCTCGGCATGGCCATGCGCTGGCTTGTACGAGGTATGGTGCACCTTCTCCAAGTAATGTTACCTAAAGTAATAGCATTTATCGGATTCCAGGACAAGAATTATTCTAGTCTGGTGAAGTATCCAGCTAAGTGGTGTTACTTGACGTAACATTACTTGGAGAAGTGCTAATAACTAACAAAATAGCCAGAACGGTGACTGGTGAACAAATTAAATTAGCGGGTGAAATTATTACCGACATTACTTTAAACAGAACTACGAAAAAAGTGAAAATATTCGTATTAAAAATACCAACAATTTATTTGGCACAGACTTAATGCAGTTGTTCAACCTATCGGGGTTACCAACCAACACTTTTGGCCAGAAAATAGAAATCTAACGACCGAGCCAGAAACATGAAAGAAGGAATTTGTTTCAACCATTAAAAATCGTATGAGATGGACTCAGAATAAATTGTCGGCAGAAATTAAAGCACATAAGGACACAAAATTTACGCTGAAAATAGTTAGCACCAAACTGAAAGAAATCAACTCAAATTCTTTGGATAACCAGTTGAAGGTGAAAGAGCTGGAATCGTTAACACTGCAGCACAAAGAGGTTTCATGAACGCTAAAGACTATAAGGTGGCTTGTCTTGAAGATGAATATCGAAGCAAAGAAGACATTTTTTCCAAGGTAAAAGATGTGCTCTAATATCAGAAGTCTAGAATAAACAACTGGAGGATATCATGTTTTATGTTGATAGAGGCATACAGTTCTCTGATAAGAGGTACGTAGACCAAATTAGGGAACGACTATCGGAAGACACCGCCAGCAGTCCGCAGGAGGAAGTTTATGGTCACGGATTCGACAATTTTGGCAAACGAATACCCCAAGCAGCCTCAGAACAGCGTCAAGCTAAAAAGGAAATGATACTATGACTCATGAGGAAGTAAGGCTTGGAAGGGGATGTTATGGTCCCTTGCCTATACGGACTACTTGAACTTTTCCACTCACCATAAATACTGGAAGCACCTGCTTCTCAGTGTTGGGTCCACACCAGACCGTGCAGTCTTTCTGTAACTTCAGTTGCTTAGAGAAATCGGACTGGTAATTACCAGTCCAGAATTCGTTCTCAACAATCAGTCCGGCAGGAACTGGGCCATTTCGGTGGCCTTTATATGTCTAGCTAGGATATTTGTCATGGGTAGTCCTAAGACGTCAACCCTCTCAGGCTTCCCCCATTTTGGGGTAGAGTAAGTTTATTGCTTACTGCCTGAGGCGTCCGGACCGGGGAATGCCGACGGGGCTTCCCAGACAATTTTTCATAGGCCAGAGTGCTCCCTTTTTAGGGGCGCTGGCTTGACTGCTCCCACCTTCCGGCCTTGTGCCACATATTGCTGCGGTGGGAAGAAATGAAATACATGGAGCCGCACCAGTCTATACTGGCATTCAAGACTGACGTACAACAACTCTTGTTCTCTGTTGTATTATACTTTTTTCAATATACTCTCTATTGATATATTTATTTATTATCTTGTAAAAAATATATAAACAAATAGGGTCCCGTGGAAATTCCACAGTGCTTTCTACACACACCTGTAAAATATACTGTTAATAATAATATTCCATCTGAAATAATAAATGTCTGTCGGATCAATACTATTCTTTTGTAAAACATAATTGTCATTTTCAGCTATTCTTTTAATAAATAAAACGAATATTTTCTTTTTTAATTATTTTATTCATTTAAAATTGTAGCAATTTAATTATTCTTAAATTCTTGAAATAATAAATATTCTTTGTCTTTTAACCGTAAAAATTATTTTCAGCTAAATATACTTCCAATCAATCAAATGAATGTCACTTTTTAGAATGTATTTATTTAAAATTGTACCGTTTTAGTCGACGGGACGACATAATTTGATTTTGGAACAATTCATTTTAAAATGGGTAAACTCGCCATTTTTTTCCTTAGCGACATTAGATTAATCACCATACACCATCTTTGCTAATCGAACGATTTGATTTTTCTACAATGTTTGCGAAAGGTGATAACGTATGTACGAACACGAAGTGGCTTAGCGTATTATTATATAGATTAAAATATTTGGATACATGTTTATTTTTATAAAGTAATCAGGTGCTTTCACCTTCGTAAACTATCCGTAAACCATATGCCACGTGTCAACCCAAGCCTAGTGAGTGAAATTAGGTTCGACGAAACTGGTTGGACTGTATGCCCCGCTGAGCAATGGTCGCTGCCAGACTTCCCAAGCCAAGACGCTCTGCACACAGCTCCCGTACGACGTAGAAAGAGTTATAGAATTGTTTGCCCTTTTAAATTCCGCATCAGATTGTCTAATTGTGGAAGAGGATGGTGGTAGCAGTGCTGGTTCAATGTTGGAAATGTAAAAAATTAAAAAAGTATTAATGGGTTGACATTCATAAGTACAGAACGCAATATATTATAGTTAAGGGATTTAGTCCATGATCTAGATATATGCAACTCATAATTAAGGAAAATAGATCCATAGATATGAGTAGTAAAGTATGTTTTAAGATTAAATAGGCGTCGTTTTCTTTGTCATATTTGAACATGTTCCAGTTGCCTGTCCGAGGGAGCTCTAATTCAATTAAAGCTAAAGTCAGTAAAGTTTCATTTTAAGCATAAAGGCCAATGGAACCGGTGTTTATTCCTGGTTTTATAGACTTAAGCTAACAAGACGCTAGTTTGTCGTCGGTTATCCTACCAGTAAGGCTGGTGCCCATTTATATATCTGGTAGGGGTGTTTTGCTCACAGCATATAGTACCCCAAAATAGTAACCCGTCTATGTATTAACCAAACTCAACATGGCTCAACTTCGCTGATTCGACGGGAATGTGGTTTATAACTTGTCCATAAATCAAAAAAGATATTTCTTTAAAAAAAATTTTCTGAATCGTTATTAAAAATGTCCCACTAAGGTGTTGACGGGTCATATATGTCCACTGTATATCTATATTGCTATAGGACATGCGTTCAAATCCTGGATGATTCCTATCGCGATATTTTAAATCCTATAAGTTACACTTCAGATTTACAGGTGGCAAGTTTTTTTTCAACAAAACAGGTAGACATTTTATCATTAGTAATTTACTGGGGAATAGTACGTTATGAAACTTATGTGTTCAGGCAAAATATTATATGGTTCACAAATTAAATTAACTTATAATTGCAGATATAACCCTTTTAATTTCAGGGGATTAATAATGCATACATGCACAAAGTGTGTGCATGTATAATCTTTTACTGGAATTTACAGCTTGAAGACTGATGGAATTTTTCTGACCTTCTCTCACCTTTGACACCGTCATAATGGGATGAATCGACGTTCAGACTATAAAGGATAAATCACAGTCTGTGTTGACAGTATTGTAAGACGCAGAATCTTAAATCAAATGGGCATATAAGAGCCACTCGCAAATGTCACCCGTCTGAACAACATAACACGTAACAGGAAATAGAAATGAAGGCATAGAAGGACTTGATCATTATATGGACAGATCGGCACATCGATACCCAGACAAGGGAAACGCACACTTGATAATAAAGTAAAGTGAGATGATCCCCAATTAGATTGACTGCAAACTACATAAAAATACTTTAATCTAATCTTAATTTAAGATAGTGCACATATTGGTCCCTGTTTTAAGAAGTTTTTCTTCAAATCGATTTTGAACTTTTTATATTTAAGCCGATCAACAGTTCTGCTATTATAACTAATGTATTAGATGTAGTCGCAGAAGATAACCATCTCTCACTTCGAAGTCCTTTTCTTGCAACTTTAATCACTGTGTGCGATTTTTTAAGAGATTTCTTCACCTTACAGAAATTGGCAATCATTTTTCCGGTTTTCCCATTAGCTTCAATGCTAGATGACGCCATAACACACACCTCTTCGTTTTACTACCTTACATTATATTTTATCATCCTTAATCATTGGACAGCGCATACCATGTATTTCATTTGGGGAAAAAATTGTTTCGGCTACTAGCCATCGCCAACAGAAGCAATACAGATTTTAAAATGCTGCAAACTACATGAAAATACTTTAATCTAATCTTAATTTAAGATAGTGGACCCTGTTCTAAGAATTTCTTTTTTCAAATCGCGTTTTTTGAACTTTTTATATTCAATCCGACCAACAGTTTCTGCTATTATTACTTCGAAATAAATTTTCTTGTCAACTTTAATCATTTTTCAAGTTTTTATATTGACTTCAATGCTAGATACGCACTGCTTCGTTTTACTACCTTACATTGGATTTTATCATCCTTAATAATTTAAAAGAACATACCATGTATTTCATTTAGAAAAAATAATTGCTTCGGCTACTAGCCATGGCCAACGGAAGCAATATACATTTTTTAATACTTAAACCTATTCCGGGGAAAACAATGAATGCTATACTAAGCGAGAATACTGTATTCAGAAACGAAACTGTTCTAATCTAAAAAGGCAGAATTTCTTTTCCATTCATATTTATTTGCATCACATACTATAACCGGACATTAACGAGAGGGCTTTTCGTTTCGATATCGCATGAATATTTTGTTTTACTTAAAACTTGATGAAGTCTTTTAAAATTTTTTATTTGGTTTTGTTTTTTTCTGATTTTTTTTTCGTGTTATCATACTTTTACGGGGAGTGTAATGGTGTGCGTATATGCGTTATATATATATATATATATATATATATATATATATATATATATATATATATATATATATATATATGATTATTTTTATTCATACAGACATGTAAAAGATCTGCGACACTGGCATGTCGATGTTATCGATCAACAGCTGTTAGAAACTGAGATCTTATCAGGAAGAGTTAAAATCCGATCCTTACCTCAGATCATATTTGGGAAGAATGAAATGTGGGAGAAAAGAAAAGGAAATTGAAAATTTGAAAAGTCATGTGGTTAAGTTGAGACCGTTGAGAATCAAATATAAAATAAAATAAAATAAAATATAAATTCATTGAGAATAGAGAAAAGAAGTAGAAAGGGAAATGAGTGGGAGAGAGGGGAGCGGAAAAGAGAAAAAGGAGGAAAGGGAAAAGGAACTCAACAAACACACAGCTAATGTCTTAATGTGTGATGGCTGGCAAAGACGCGTCAATATCAGCTTGATGTTTCGATGTGTGGCAGTTTACCAGTTTGGTTTCAATCTAGGTCGGCAATGGTTGTGGGTGTTAAGAAATTAGGCTCTAATTTGTTATTTTTTCTTTTTATTTGTCTAAGTTATTTACTGTTTTTTAATCTTTTTTGTCAATTAATTTATTTTATTAATTTATTTAGACTGAGTACAGCTCATAATTGGGAGATACATTAATTCAAAAATTACTCAAGTTTGAAAGGATTATAATAGCAGCAACCGTGATAAAAGTACCAATAAAAATAATAATATTAATACTAATGATAACTATGATAAATATAATAGTAAAAATAATAATGATAATAATAATGATAATAATAATGATATCGATAATAATAAAAAATGTAATAATAGTAATAATAGCATTTATAGTCATATTAAGTTGTGTGGAATAAACGAATGGAATAGAGAGAATAAGGATAAGTTTATTGTGATGGAAAAATACTAATTATTTAAATGAGAAGATAACACAATAAGTGATAATAATAATAATAATGATAATAGTAACACTAATGTTAATAATAATGCTAATTAAAGTAATACTACTACTACTACTACTAATAGTAAAAACTGGTAATAATAATAGTGATAATAATAAAAAATAATAATTGTAATAACAAGCATGATGATGATAAATATTATTATTAATAATCATAATAATAAATATGATGATGACGATAACGATTGTAATAATAATGATAATAATAATAGTAATAGTAATAATAATAATATTTGTAAATATGGTAATAAAATAATGATAGTAATAATAATAATGATGATGATAAAAGTAATAATAATGATATTAATGATAATAATAATAATAGTAATAATAATGGTGGTGATGGTAATAATAATAATAATAATACTCATAATAGTAATGATGATAATAATAATAATAATAATAATAATAATTCGTAATTGCTAATAATGTTAAAAGTGATAATATAATGGTATTGATGGTCACGTGAATAATGCATCCTAACTATAATTCTCATTTAATGGTAGATTGAATCATACCGAGTATGGTATAATTATGATATTTAAATATATAACTATGTTGTTTGATTTTTGTTTATAGATAGATGAGTTCTTTTTCCTAATAGAGACCTTATTTTTTCCGTGTTTTAGGAGGTAATTTATTCGAGGGGATTTAGTAGATACTATAGAATGATGGGTTTAGTTAGGGTAAACATCTGTTAGTGTTTCGTTTTTCAATCTATTTTCAAATGGTAAGATTGGGTTATATGTAAATTACTAAAAAGGTGTGATCTTATGTGCCTACAGTTAATTGAGATTTCTTGTTTTTTGTTTAGAATTTAACCTCTATCACTAAATTAAAGTATCTCAAGTTCTACAGTTAGGCATGAGTAACAAGGTGAGTTCAGGGAACTACAAGTACTGTTTTTTCTAATAGTGTCCAAAATCACTATTGGTGATTGATTATTGCCGGTTAGTTCGCAATGGTATATAGAGAGTAAAGTTTTTCTGTTGTACTCAGAATTCGTAAGCATCGGATTTTAAGTCTCTCTGATGAGATCTCAGCATTCTAACAGCTGTTGATAGATAACAACAACATACCAATGTCGCAGATTTTGTACATGTCTGTATAAATAAAAATGATCATATATATATACACTCTATTCGATATTGAGCACTTTTTATGAGCCCGGTTGAAATTCTTTGGATTCCTATCCTGTAAATGTTAACCTAGCCTGCACTATATATATATATATATATATATATATATATATATATATATATATATATATATATATATATATATATATGTGTGTGTGTGAGAAAAATACTGTAGTTTGCTTGAAGCATTGTGCGTAGTATGTAATAAGTTTTGTTAGAAAGCGGTGACAATGCGTTGGTTAGGTGACACCGGTGGTACGTTAAATGGTAAACAATGACAATAATGACAATATCGAGAAATCAATAATTTTCAAATAATGTTATTATATTTTCCAGTGTTAAGTTCGAATCGTGATGGTAGGGTGGTGTGTCTTCCTTTTGTAATGAAATTTTCGAGGGAATCTCCTATCCTCAGAAATAAATATATCGACTCATCAGTGTGCGTTATTTCGCCAATAGCATGGGCCGGAAATTACGGTTTGTTTAGGTTCGCAGAAACTTTTTTCATGAACGTTGAGGTGTGACTAGATTAAATGGTTTGGTGTAGTTAAATATTGTTAAATTATTTTGTCAGTGATTATTATTATTATTATTATTATTATTATTATTATTATTATTATTATTATTATTATTATTATTATTATTATTATTATTATTATCTGTAGTGTTTAGAAGTGTTCTATTTAATTATTATTGCTGGGGAAATGTGCGTGGTATTTAATGTGTCGTGCGTCCGATGGAGGAGGGAGGTAACTCGAATGGATTAATCTGTGTTTGGAGTTATGCCCCTTGAAAGTGTTAGCTAGTTTAACTCATCCCATTAATTAATTAATTTATTTCCATTCTTTGTTTTTTTTTTGTTTATTTAATGTTATTTCTTAAACAGTTATGTATCGTTGTTGAATGTATATGCTTGGTTTGAAAGGTTGTGATATGAATAATATCATAGTTTTATAGGTTAAATGTGTGGATGTGTGTAGTTCCATGAGTGTGTTTTTTTCGCATAGTTTCATTGTATGTATGTATTATTATTATTTATATTATTAGGTTTTGCTATATGTAGTCGTGATATCTAATTGCTTAGGATTTATAGTTAATATCTGTATAGATAGGCGTACGTGTGCAACCATGTGTCCGAACTAGCGACAGGTGTAAGTGGGTGTGCGTGCAACAGCGTCAGTCTACGGATCCATGGATCAAAGTAAGTTCTATTATGTATTTCTCTTATTTGTTTATGATATTTAAGCATAGTACAGTAGGTAATCGTTTGTTATAATGTGTAGAGTGATGCTTGTTATGTGTGATTATGTAGTGGAAAATAAAAACATAAGACTTACCTGTAATACCAGACCAGGCCATGTGGAACAACAGAGTTAAAGCAAATGGCTGGTTTTATAGAAAGGAAGTACCAAATGATCATGTGACCTATTTTGCATTGCATGATGGGAGTCCCCATAAAGAGGACAGGAAATGAGAAAGCGCACTTCTTCTTTGGTTCATCCCGGATTGAGACCAGTGAAGGTGGGGGTCGGATTTGATGCTGTCAGAAGAGTGAAGTTGGAGTTCAAGTTGGTGTTTGCGGACTAGTGACTGTTTTGGGTCGGATTGGGTGCCCCTGAAGAGAGACACTTTGGTGTTTTCGGACGACAGATTATACTAAGAAGTTGAAATTGAGCTTGGCTCTGCTGTTTAATCTTAGATAAAAATTTTCTGATTAGTATCGATTTTTTGAGTCTGAGGTTGCCCTGGTCTCTTTTGGTAGCTAATCTAGCCACACCTCAACGAGTGGATATGTTTATTTCTGAGGATGGAGGATTCTGTCGAAAATTTAAATAACAAAAGGAAGACACCCCACCCTACCACCACGAACTTAACACTGGTAAATATAATAAAATTATTTGAAAATTATTGATTTCTCAATATTGTCATTATTGACATTGTTTACCATTTCACGTACCACCGGTGTCACCTAACTAACACATTGTCACTGCCTTCTAACAATACTTATTATATATATATATATATATATATATATATTTTTTTTATTTTATTCCATTAGTTGCGACAAAACAGGTTTTGTTTCATTGGTGCGAATAGCTACCAACTTATCAAGCCGGCGAAAGGAATTCAAATGGCATAAAATTTTAAGTTCACTTTAACGGGAGATTGAAAATTGAAAATACATTGGAGGGGGAGGGGGGTAGAGTTGGGGCTTTGTCTATAACGGCGACATGGGACATGAGAGGGGAGGGGGGAGGACCCCAACAAGTCGTGTTTCAAATTATTACGTGGGAGGTTTTGCACGTGTCAGTGCTGTGCCGATCTCAGTCTCGGCCGGGGTGGGAGGAGGGAGATGGGGCGACGGCCAGAGTGAGTTAAATTTAAAATGAGAATAAAATTATGATTACAACCGTCAATCTTATTTTATTTTAATTCTAATAAGTAATTATCATGTGGATAAAAATGTTTGATAATTTTAATTTAGGGTATTAATTGCTACTTTTGCATTTTATTTATTTTATTTTAATGTTTTGTTTATTATTTGTAGTGAATTTTGTTGTGATTATATTTTTTTAAAATTGTGATTATATTATACCGAGATCAATACTAGTGGAATCATTTTATAAGAGAAGTTTCATGGTGTTACCAGTTTTAGCATTAACAAAACCGATCATGATAACAATGATAACGCCTGCCAATCATACCTACGATAGTCGCAGTGATAATAGCCTTAATGAAAGCCTTAATAAAAATAAAAATGAAAATAAAAATAAAGATAAATATAAATAAAATTAGAATAAAAATAGAAATAACAAGTTTGTAAGAATATTAATGATAATAACAATAATAATAATAATAATAATAATAATAGTATTAAAAAATAATAATAATAATAATAATAATAATAATAATACTAATAATAATAATAATAATAATAATAATAATAATAATAATAATAATAATGATAAATATCACCATCATTACCATCTTTCACAACCGTCAACGAGCGCGCACCCCGATCACAAATCGCCACTGATTCGCAGTTAAGAGAGTTACCAGTTAGTCACCAGAAATTAGCTTGGAATTTTAGGGGAATTTAACTTTGTAAATACCAAGTCGGCGAGTATTTACAGCAAGCGGCGCAGAGTGATCAACAACAACAAATCGTCTTAGATCTTGCAATGAAGCTAGTAGTACTGCTTGTTATTAAATTCACTCAGAGTGCACAGCCTTAGTAAAAGGGGCTATATAATAATATTTATAATTAAATATTAATTATTTATTACCTACAGACATCGATGTTCCATGCTTACACACTCTTCAGTGCAGGAAGCTAATTCTCGACGGGCGCAAACTCCGATCACAAATCGCCACTGATTTGCAGTCAAAAGAAATTAGCTTGGAATTTTAGGAGGAATTTAACTTTGTAAATACCAATGTATATACTAATATATTAATTTTAAAGTAAATCATATAAAATTATTTTTACTCACATACGTCAGCGTTTCAAGCTTTCGCTCTCATCAGTGTAGGGAATAATAATCTCAGACGGTTCGAACCCGGTTACAGAATCAACTTATACTCTGCAAGCAAGCGTCATAACCAAATGGCCACGAGACATTACCTCGTCAAGAAAGGAAATTTAAGTTCTACTTATACGAAGGAAGGAACATATAGAAAGACTGTCTGGCGAGTATTCAACGAACATTGTCGGAATATATATATATATATATATATATATATATATATATATATATATATATATATATATATATATATATATGATTATTTTTATTCATACAGACATGTAAAAGATCTGCGACACTGGCATGTCGATGTTATCGATCAACAGCTGTTAGAAACTGAGATCTTATCAGGAAGAGTTAAAATCCGATCCTTACCTGGGAAGAATGAAATGTGGGAGAAAAGAAAAGGAAATTGAAAATTTGAAAAGTCATGTGGTTAAGTTGAGACCGTTGAGAATCAAATATAAAATAAAATAAAATAAAATATAAATTCATTGAGAATAGAGAAAAGAAGTAGAAAGGGAAATGAGTGGGAGAGAGGGGGGGGCGGAAAAGAGAAAAAGGAGGAAAGGGAAAAGGAACTCAACAAACACACAGCTAATGTCTTAATGTGTGATGGCTGGCAAAGACGCGTCAATATCAGCTTGATGTTTCGATGTGTGGCAGTTTACCAGTCTGGTTTGAATCTAGGTCGGCAATGGTTGTGGGTGTTAAGAAATTAGGCTCTAATTTGTTATTTTTTCTTTTTATTTGTCTAAGTTATTTACTGTTTTTTAATCTTTTTTGTCAATTAATTTATTTTATTAATTTATTTAGACTGAGTACAGCTCATAATTGGGAGATACATTAATTAACAATTTACTCAAGTTTACTAACACGATGAAAAGGATTATAATAGCAGCAACCGTGATAAAAGTACCAATAAAAATAATAATATTAATACTAATGATAACTATGATAAATATAATAGTAAAAATAATAATGATAATAATAATGATAATAATATCGATAATAATAAAAAAAATGTAATAATAGTAATAATAGCATTTATAGTCATATTAAGTTGTGTGTAATAAACGAATGGAATAGAGAGAATAAGGATAAGTTTATTGTGATGGAAAAATACTAATTATTTAAATGAGAAGATAACACAATAAGTGATAATAATAATAATAATGATAATAGTAACACTAATGTTAATAATAATGCTAATTAAAGTAATACTACTACTACTACTACTACTACTAATAGTAAAAACTGGTAATAATAATAGTGATAATAATAAAAAATAATAATTGTAATAACAAGCATGATGATGATAAATATTATTATTAATAATCATAATAATAAAGATGATGATGACGATGACGATTGTAATATTAATGATAATAATAATAATAGTAATAATAATAATAATATTTGTAAATATGGTAATAAAATAATGATAGTAATAATAATAATAATAATGATGATAAATTAATAATAATGATATTAATGATAATAATAATAATAGTAATAATAATGATGGTGATGGTAATAATAATAATAATACTCATAATAGTAATGATAATAATAATAATAATAATAATAATAATAATAATAATTCGTAATTGCTAATAATGTTAAAAGTGATAATATAATGGTATTGATGGTCACGTGAATAATGCATCCTAACTATAATTCTCATTTAATGGTAGATTGAGTCATACCGAGTATGGTATAATTATGATATTTAAATATATAACTATGTTGTTTGATTTTTGTTTATAGATAGATAAGTTCTTTTTCCTAATAGAGACCTTATTTTTTCTGTGTTTTAGGAGGTAATTTATTCGAGGGGATTTAGTAGATACTATAGAATGATGGGTTTAGTTAGGGTAAACATCTGTTAGTTTTTCGTTTTTCAATCTATTTTCAAATGGTAAGATTGGGTTATATGTAAATTACTAAAAAGGTGTGATCTATTGTGCCTACAGTTAATTGAGATTTCTTGTTTTTTGTTTAGAATTTAACCTCTATCACTAAATCTAAGTATCTCAAGTTCTACAGTTAGGCATGAGTAACAAGGTGAGTTCAGGGAACTACAAGTACTGGTTTTTCTAATAGTGTCCAAAATCACTATTGGTGATTGATTATTGCCGGTTAGTTCGCAATGGTATATAGAGAGTAAAGTTTTTCTGTTGTACTCAGAATTGGTAAGCATCGGATTTTAAGTCTCTCTGATGAGATCTCAGCTTCTAACAGCTGTTGATAGATAACAACAACATACCAATGTCGCAGATTTTGTACATGTCTGTATAAATAAAAATGATCATATATATATATATACACTCTATTCGATATTGAGCACTTTTTATGAGCCCGGTTGAAATTCTTTGGATTCCTATCCTGTAAATGTTAACCTAGCCTGCACTATATATATATATATATATATATATATATATATATATATATATATATATATATATATATATATATATATATATATATATATATATATATATGTGTGTGAGAAAAATATTGTAGTTTGCTTGAAGCATTGTGCGTAGTATGTAATAAGTTTTGTTAGAAGGCGGTGACAATGCGTTGGTTAGGTGACAGCGGTACGTAAAATGGTAAACAATGACAATACTGACAATATTGAGAAATCAATAATTTTCAAATAATGTTATTATATTTTCCAGTGTTAAGTTCGAATCGTGATGGTAGGGTGGTGTGTCTTCCTTTTGTAATGAAATTTTCGAGGGAATCTCATATCCTTAGAAATAAATATATCGACTCGTCGGTGTGCGTTATTTCGCCAATAGCCTGGGCCGGAAATTACGGTTTGTTTAGGTTCGCAGAAACTTTTTTCATGAACGTTGAGGTGTGACTAGATTAAATGGTTTGGTGTAGTTAAATATTGTTAAATTATTTTGTCAGTGATTATTATTATTATTATTATTATTATTATTATTATTATTATTATTATTATTATTATTATTATTATTATTATTATTATTTGTAGTGTTTAGAAGTGTTCTATTTAATTATTATTGCTGGGGAAATGTGCGTGGTATTTAATGTTGCGTGCGTCCGGTGGCGGAGGGAGGTAACTCGAATGGATTAATCTGTGTTTGGAGTTATGCCCCTTGAAAGTGTTAGCTAGTTTAACTCATCCCATTAATTAATTAATTTATTTCCATTCTTTGTTTTTTTTGTTTATTTAATGTTATTTCTTAAACAGTTATGTATCGTTGTTGAATGAGGGTTGGTATATGCTTGGTTTGAAAGGTTGTGATATGAATAGTATCATAGTTTTATAGGTTAAATGTGTGGATGTGTGTAGTTCCATGAGTGTGTTTTTTTCGCATAGTTTCATTGTATGTATGTATTATTATTTATATTATTAGGTTTTGCTATACGTAGTCGTGATATCTAATTGCTTAGGATTTATAGTTAATATCTGTATAGATAGGCGTACGTGTGCAACCATGTGTCCGAACTAGCAACAGGTGTAAGTGGGTGTGCGTGCAACAGCGTTAGTCTACGGATCCATGGATCAAAGTAAGTTCTATTATGTATTTCTCTTATTTGTTTATGATATTTAAGCATAGTACAGTAGGTAATCGTTTGTTATAATGTGTAGAGTGATGCTTGTTATGTGTGGTTATGTAGTGGAAAATAAAAACATAAGAGTTACCTGTAATACTAGACCAGGCCATGTGGAACAACAGAGTTAAAGCAAATGGCTGGTTTTATAGAAAGGAAGTACCAAATGATCATGTGACCTATTTTGCATTGCATGATGGGAGTCCCCATAAAGAGGACAGGAAATGAGAAAGCGCACTTCTTCTTTGGTTCATCCCGGATAAAGACCAGTGAAGGTGGAGGTCGGATTTGATGCTGTCAGAAGAGTGAAGTTGGAGTTCAAGTTGGTGTTTGCTGACTAGTGACTGTTTTGGGTCAGATTGGGTGCCCCTGAAGAGAGACACTTTGGTGTTTTCGGACGACAGATTATACTAAGAAGTTCAAATTGAGCTCGGCTCTGCTGTTTAATCTTGCGTAAAATTTTCTGATTAGTATCGATTTTTTGAGTCTAAGGTTGCCCTGGTCTCTTTTGGTAGCTAATCTAGCCACACCTCAACGAGTGGATATATTTATTTCTGAGGATGGAGGATTCTGTCGAAAATTTAAATAAAAAAAGGAAGACACTCCACCCTACCACCACGAACTTAACACTGGTAAATATAATAAAATTATTGATTTCTCAATATTGTCATTATTGACATTGTTTACCATTTCACGTACCACCGGTGTCACCTAACTAACGCATTGTCACTGCCTTCTAACAATACTTATATATATATATATATATATATATATATATATATATATATATTTATGAATAAATATTAATTATTTATTACCTACAGACATCGATGTTTCATGCTTACACAATCTTCAGTGCAGGAAGCTAATTCCCGACGGTCAACGAGCGCGAACTCCGATCACAAATCGCCACTGATTGGCAGTCAAGAGAGTTACCAGTTAGCCATCAGAAATTAGCTTGGAATTTTAGGAGAATTTAACTTTGTAAATACCAAGTCGGCGAGTATTCACAGCAAGCGGCGCAGAGTGATCAACAACAACAAATCGTCTTAGATCTTTCAATGAAGCTAGTAGTACTGCTTCTTATTAAATTCACTCAGAGTGCCGAGCCTTAGTAAAAAGAGGCTATATAATAATATTTATAAATAAATATTTATTACCTACAGACATCGATGTTCCATGCTTACACACTCTTCAGTACAGGAAGCTAATTCTCGACGGGCGCAAACTCCGATCACAAATCGCCAGTGATTTGCAGTCAAAAGAAATTAGCTTGGAATTTTAGGAGGAATTTAGCTTTGTAAATACCAATGTATATAATTATATATTAATTTTAAAGTAAATCATATGAAATTATTTTTACTCACATACGTCAGCGTTTCAAGCTTTAGGGAATAATAATCTCAGACGGTCGTAAGGTTCGAACCCGGTTACAGAATCAACTTAAACTCGTCAAGCAAGCGTCATAACCAAATTGCCACGAGACATTACCTCGCCAAGAAAGGAAATTTAAGTTCTACTTATACGAAGGGAGGCGCATGTAGAAAGACTGTCCGGCGAGTATTCAACGAACATTGTCGGAATATATATATATATATATATATATATATATATATATATATATATATATATATATATATGTATATGTATATGTATATGTATATGTATATGTATATATATGTATATGTATATATATATATGTATATATATATATATATGTATATATATATGTATATATATATATATATATATATATATATGTATATATATATATGTATATATATGTATGTATATATATGTATGTATATATATGTATATATATATATATATTGCGTTAGCATGAAACATCGATGTCTCTAGGTATTTAAATATTTAATATTTATTTATAAAAATATTATTGTATATATATATGTATATATATATATGTATATATATATATATATATATATATATATATATATATATATATATATATAGGCAGATATAATTTTTTCTACATAGCGCCGTTCAACAGACAATCTTCACCTCGGATTTGCCAAATTGGATATTTAAAATACCAGTCCAGGATTCTACTTGTAACTCTACGGAACTATACACATAACGGAGTACGAATCCATACGGACCAAGTGAGATATTTTGAATCCTCTACCTTTACTTGAAAACCTGTAAAGATTGTTAAAAACTTTCTCTAATTCTACAAACTTATGCTATTTTGTTACCTGCACCATAGCGCCCCCTTTTGTATTCGAAAATGGCTATTCAATGCTGCTAAATTTTTCAACCCGGCCATTTATTTCCTTATTTCTTTATCCCCAACCTCTCTAGTTTTATTCTTCAATTTTTCAAAGTGAAATGGAACTAGGTAATATATATTTATTATAAATACCACATTACCAAATTTTATCCTCTGACGAGAAGAGTTTTATCTTTGAAAAACCACGGTTTAAGGATTAATGTAACTCCTTGCATATGAACTTTCGATGTAATAAAATTTGTATTAATTTTGTGTAACTTTATATAATTTTATGTAATTTTTTATCTTCATCTTTCTGCTTTTAAAATTGATTACTCTACTCAACGTATTGAGCTTTGCTTTATCGCGATAGATCACTTTATGATACTTCACTTATCGTTAATTCTATTAACATTAGTATATATATATATATATATATATATATATATATATATATATATATGAAGTATGAGATAATAATTTAAAATACAATATATATATATAGCAATAGATAAAGTGAAAGAATAAATAAGGTGCGAATCAAATTTTATTACAATTCAATGTTCAGACAAAGTTCTTTAAAGTCCTTAACTCATGAGTTTTCAAAGAAAATCTCCTCCTCAGAGGACCATTACCGCAATGACATTACTGCAGATAATGTTTTGGACCGAGATATTTGATGTTTTATATACCTTTATATATATATATATATATATATATATATATATATATATATATATATATATATATATATATATATATATATATATATATATGAAGTATGAGATAATAATTTAAAATACAAAGCAATATAATAATAACAAGTAAAGAAGTAACTAAATAATCCATATTTTAGACACTAATACATTTATTTCGACCTACACAACCTCTTCGGACTGTTTGTTATTAAATTAGGCAACATATCAATATGTATAAACATTAGTATTTACTATAAGATTAAAAGCGGGTTTTATTTATATTTATATTGCAAATAGTATTGATGTATTTAAAACTTCTATCATAAATATCATTTTTTGGAGATATGTTTTTCCTCTTTTTGTGCCTATAATAATAGGTACGTATTTCAAATTAGATATTTCATTTAGTTCACTGTTTTGTAAGCGTCTGGTACGATGTAAAAATCCATTTACTTTACTGCTTAATAAGCGTTTGGAAACAAAATTCAATACATAATTTTGCATAATGTAATTACAAATAGTCTGAAACGTCGTCGTCGTCGTCGTCGTCGTCGTCATCATCATCATCGTTTTCTCCGCATACAACAGAACACGATCTAACGTGTCTTAACAGTCTCCAAGACATTCTCTCTTAGTATTTTATTTAGCTGACTGATTGATCTGGAAGTACAGAACATACGTTATCATGACATCTTCTCTGTGGTTTACCTTTTTTCCTGCACCCCCTCACCATTCCTTGTAGACATTCTAGATTAACAAAAGAAATATAGAAGGAGAGATTTTATATGGTTTAAATCACCATTTTCATTAAGTGTTCTAACAAATATTCCAGAAACATTGTTTTAATTAATTGAGAACTTTTCAAATATCCCCACGAATACAGGAAAATTATAAATAAAAATACGATATGGATATTATGCTCTACGGTCACCAATATAGCCTAAAATATTACTTCGAACTACAATAAAATTAAAAACGCCAAACTAATAAAATAATAACACAATAGACACAATAAATATTTGCAATTGCAGAGACAAAGTAAATACTCACGTAATAATAACTTCATAAAAATAATGCAATTCATAGATGTATTGTTAAATTTACTACTACTACTACTACTACTACTACTACTACTACTACTACTACTACTAATGATAAAATATTTTTAGTGGATCTACAGCATAAAGAATAAACACATATTAATTCATTTAATCATAGCAAGTGCCGATTAGTGGGGTTAGAATATTGGCTATGGCTCGTGCGATCCTATGCGTGGCGCTACTGATGCCAAATATAATGGGATGCATAGGGATGTCCGGTTTGTGAGTTTTGGGGAAGTTATATAATATGGGAATATATTGAATACCATCCTAATTTTCCCACAATATATTACCTCCCCAAAACTCTTCTTTTATCTACCAACGCCAATAATACGATAATTTACCACACAAAAATAAAGTAGGAATTCTAACAATACAAACTACATCGCAAACAATAGAACAAACATTAAAAACAAAACATTAAAAAAGTGAACGCGCCTCTATCGTATCAAAAAACCGCCGAGTGTGATAAAATAGCGCCGAATTGTTCCTTCGTTCCTTGAAAATACCGTTCTTTCCTTTCCTCTCTATTGACACGCATGTGAACAACGCGATGTTCATCACAAAACTAGTATTTACTTCCCTCCCACCGCAGGAAGATGTGACACAAGATCGGAAGGTGGGTTTGAAGGAAAAGCCAGTGCCGGAGCACTCTAGCCTTCAAAAATGCCTTAGCAACCCCGTCGGCATTCCCTGGTAGGGGCGCCTCAGGCGATTAGCAATAAACTAACCCCTTCTCAAAGAGAAGGTAAAGCCTGGGAGGGTGGACCTCCTAAAGCTGAACAGAACCATACCTCTGTTCGACAGAAAAAAAGGCAACCTAGCTCAAATGGACTCAAATCTGTCGGGCAGATTGCCGAGGACGTATCCTCGACGCGGTAAGAAAACTTTGATCTTGGCCAAAAGGCACCACAAAACTAACACCGTCGATCAAAAAACACTCCTTTTATCTACCCTTCTTCGCCGCTAACCGCACCTAATTTGGATAAGGTAACCCTCTCGTGATGCGGATATCGGTCGTTGCGCAGAAGCAGCAACCAGGGGTTTTACCCCGCCTAATAAACCGGTATCGTCCGGGCCTTCGGGTTTGGATTTACGCCGGTCTATTGGTTGTCGCTCCTGTGCAGTTCTAGGAGGTGCACCCTCACAGGCTTTGCCTCCCTTCTTTGGGGAGGAGTAAGTTTATTTTTTACTGTCTAAGGCGCCCCTACCGGGGAATGCCGACGGGGCTGCCCAGGCAATTTTTACACAGCCAAAGTGCTCAAATTCTCGAACGCTGGTTCTTACCCACTTTCCCGACCTTGTGTCACATCTTACCTTGTGGGAGGAAGATATATAGAATCGGTTCCCGTAATTTAATGGGCGTGGTTTCGCGCATGCGTGTGGCGACTGTTTCCTTCTGCGCCGTCACTGCAAAACACATTTAATTCACGTTAAATTACTTGTTATAAATATATGTTTACGCTATTACTATGCTCTATTTATATATTGAGCGCAGTTGAAGTAAATTCTCTAAAAAATATATTTTTTCTAAAAATTATTTTGAAAATTAAGTTTAAAAATTATTTGAACCAATTGTTCCATGAACTTTTCTTCTACAATCGTATAGCATTCGCCTGCTTAATAACGTTATCCTTCGGAAACTATTTACTTATGTTTTTAAATATTTATAAATTGGATTGTTGGTTTAGAGACACAGATGAACCTACTTTTGTCTATTGATAATTTAAAGGCTACAAAATCCCATTCGAACATGACGTTTGACCCTGAAATTATTAATTGAACCAAATTGTTATATAATTATAACTAATGATATAAAGTAAAAAAAATTATCAAAGGTAAACGGCATTTCTTATGAAGAAATGCAAGAAATATTATATTGTTCTTCGTGCAGGAATCGAACCCACAATATAGAACCCCATAAATAGGAAGGTCTTTTTTTCCATTATGCCACGGTTGTAGTTTTATTAATACAGTGATTATAAAGAGTGTAAATGTAAAAAAAATAGTTACCTTTGGTTCTACAATTGTATCGTATTTGCCTGCCAAAAAACCTAAGCAAATGACTTTCTAATCGACAGTTTAAATTCATCGAAATTCCTTGAAAATAATTCATTTTTTAAAAGTAATATTTCGTTTTTATTTGACGCGATTTAAAAATAATAATTCAATGTTATTAGGTCAAATAACGTTAAAATTCTGTCATTTGGAAGAAATGCAGCGATTGGTCAATTGTATGTCGATTAGCCAATCAAAACGCGCCTGAGACTGTCTCATAGTAAATAAAATCCGATTTTTAATGAGTGGCAAGAAGAGAAATTCGACTGTGAGAAGATTAGATCCGCTGATCTCTTTTATAATATTATTAATCAAAAGAAAAATGTTGATTAAAAATGTAAATATTAAAATGGATTTGAAATGCAAGTTTTAAGAACACATGCCGATATTTGCCATACTTAACTCACAAATTAGAATTAAGTAAATAACAAAAAAAAAACGAGAAACAGTCTTGCACTGTTTTATATATGAGAGCATGTGTGTTTGCGTGTGTGTTGGTTTATAAATAATATGATGGGTTTGATTGCCTTTATTTATATATCAGTTATATACCCCACTTCCTTTGTTCAAATGTTTCCTTTGTGTTTTAGCTTTAGAATTTTGTTCTGGAAACCTCGGAAAATACGTGTTATCTATAATTTTCGCTTTTATTATTAGAGCTTTCAGATTCAACTCTATTCGACAATAGCAGTGCAGAAGAACAGATTCCTCTTCAACTTGGAAATCAAAAGGGTCTTAGGTTAGCAATAAAAGATGCGAACACAATTTGCTAAAAACGATATTTGTTATATTACCAAAAATCGCTTTGTACAGAATGTTTCACTGCTCTGCCCAGCGTGAAATGTGCGTCATCGGAATAATTCTTTTGCTATTTTTTTCATTGCCCATTCGGCAATTTCGCTTATTGGCTTACGAAGTAAAGTGAATGCTGACTTAGAGAACTGCGTCCATAAGAAATAATCGACGCAAATTACCACTTCTTTTGAAATAATCACCAAAACGTATTACAGTTGACTTATCTACTTACGCTTAGGATTTATTTGAAGCGAAAGTTTCAAAATGGAAAAACTTCTTGATATCAATACAGATTTTTCTTAAGAAAAACAAACGATGAAAACTAGTTTCTAAATTCTCTTCGATCAAATGATTACACGTGTGCATACACGAACAAAAGAAGTCTTATTATATAATAGGTGATAGGAGACAAATTTATTTCATAATATCTTAGGCCACGGGGTCGACAAAATACTCTAGTATAATTTATTCTGTTATTATTCGAGATATTATTTATAAAAATACTTCCAAAAAATTTATTACGTCCCAATCTTACAGGTTACACTAAAGTTAATATTATCCGATAGGTTCTTAATACTGTAGAATAATATTAACTTTAATTTGACCTGTAAGAGAACACGCATTGAAATGTCATTTCTTCTTGAACGTCAGACATATCGATCATAAAAAAAGCATTTAATGATTTCGCTTCTCCGGATTTTAAAAATTAATTCTCGCGGCGTTATTTTCAAAGTCTAAATGTTTTCACTTTTCGAAAAGAAATCGGCATTTTCCTACAGAAAACAAAGTTCTCGGAGGCACCTATGCCTACTGCTGGATATTAGTGAGTACGTCAGCTAGTGTTTATTTGGTTGAAAAATGAACTGTGTAAGTCATAAATAGGATGTACCACAGACAAAGAGTTCAGCAGGGTTCAAACGAGTGACCTTCAGATTATAAACTTGAATCCCCTTTTTATTGTTTATTAATTTTCCAACGAATGCTAAGTCTGCGATATCTTGGATTTAGTTAGTTTCTCTAGGAATTTAAACTGCATTTTCCTATTTTTCTTTTGTTTAAAATGACTCAAAGCTTCTTTAGACTATATATATATATATATATATATATATATATATATATATATATATATATATATATATATATATGGAATTCACTCTTAAACTAATAAACCGATCGTTATAGATTATGGAATATATATTCAAGGTAAAACGGTGAGTAATGATGGTACATTCATTTTTTTGTAAACTTTATCATTTATGGGATGCGCCCTCAAACTCTCACGTCGTAAAAACTTTTAAAATAAGCGGCATAAAAAAATTAAACCGTGAAAAGAATTGTTCAACATTAATTTTTTAATTATATTATGTAATAAAATTTTAACCGGACCCTTTTATCTGAAATGCTCGATTTGATCTAGGATGACATCCTCCCAGGCACCACCCCCTCCGTCGGGACGATGGTTGGTTTACTGTTTGTTGCCTTTTCGCCGATTCCAACAATCTAACCCAATCTTAATGGATGACTCAATGGGTCACAGTTTTTTCTAGTTATATACAAATACTAGCCAAGTTACCCAGCGTTGTCTGTTTATCAAACATGTTGAACGTATCTAACAACACATAGGGAAGGTATGAACCTCCGCCCATTTAATAGTACGACTGTTCTGACATTTCGTTTATAAATGTAAAACGTTCTTTACAATAATATTTCCTAATGACTGTAACTGTTAATATGTCATTAAACAAATAAAGTACAAATTAGCATACTTTTATTATACACTAGCAGGGCTACCCGGCGTTGCTCGGGGGAGTAGTAAATAATTTATTTTTTATAAATAACAATCGATCCCTACTGTTGTCACACGAGAGGTTTATCCTACTGTAAAAACTGAAAAAACTAATCGAGTTAAATCTTAAAGAACAAATACGCGAGTAAAGTTTTACAAATAAATAAATAAATAATATAATAAAAAATACGTGAAATATTTTTTTTTTTTACAAACGATCAAGACCCTAAGGCCAATCGAGGATAAGGGTGATTTGCTTGGACAGGTAGACGGTGAGACACAGAGGGGATTTTGTAACGATGGTTGTGACGAGTAGAGAAATTCATTATTTAAGAGGAAAACTTGAAAATGGCAATGTTATAGTCAGCCGGAAAGCAGCCCCACCGTACTGTGTTCCACAGACGGACAGTTCTAGAAAAGAAAATTTATTCATGGAAGTTCCGCTTAGTTCTAGGTACACAGAGGGAGAAAGGGAATTTATTAACAGTGGTTGAAGCTAGACGAGTTTTTGTTAAAAAATAAACTAATATGCTCTCTCTTCTGAATCTGTAAATAAAGCATATGTGTGCCTATAGATTAATTCTTATATTAATCATAAAAACAAGGGATTTTTTCTGTCTATTAAAACGAAAAGAAATTATTTCTTTTATTATCTATTATCAGTTATGAGAATCAAGCCTCTATTTATTTGACTATAGAAATTAAATTTGCATACGTGATTATTTGTTTCTTTCTTTTCTTTTATTATTAGTTATTATTCAGATTAAAATTAAGCCCCAATTTATCTGCTTATAAAAATAAATTTGATACGTGATTATTGAAGCAAGCCGGACACACCTATGTTCACTTTTATTATATAAAGATTATTACAATAAGAAAAAAAACTTTTACCTATTTAAACATTCACAGGAACCGGTTGATTAAAAAATACCATTGTTTTTTTTTGCTCAGAGATCAAACATTGACTATTTACGCATGTACAGACAAACGCACAAATCTGTTCCTTATATATATATATATATATATAATAAAAGAATGCGAACCATTCTGTCTTCCTTGAAGTGGGGTTAGATTGATTGATGTTTGAATCCGGAAAAAGTGAGTCAATAAAAAGACAAAACTGAAAAAAACTAATCGAGTTAAACTTTAAAGAACAAATACGCGAGTAAAGTTTTACAAAAAATTAAAAATTAAAAAATTAAAACAATACGCGAAATACTTTATTTTTTACAAACGATCTAGACCCAAAGGCCAGTCGAGGATAAGGGTGGATTGGACAGATAGACGATGAGACACCGAGGAGATTTGTAACGACGGTTGTTATATCTCTCTATCTTTCTCTGTCCCTTTATTTCTCTTTTTCTCTTCAGCTATAGGTGAAATAGTATCAATATTTCTGGTGATATCCCTTAAGACGAAAGCAAAGGTTATAAAGACTATATAACATTCCATGAATAATGCCAGTATACTGAAATTATATGCCCTTAATAGGGTTAAGATGAACATTCATATACACTAAATGTACAAAAGAAAGGAAATTCCCAAATTTTTACACTTTTATTGTCATTAAGGGTATGACTACATATCAACCAAACCATTTCATTATCACGTCACTACAGTATAAATCTCTATGCATGAGTGGATGAAGTGTGTGAGGTGCGCTGAAGAAAAATTCCTACCAGTAAAATACATAGCCCTGTTGTACTCGCATACCCTTATTGACAATAAAAGTGTAAAAATTTGGGAATTTCCTTGCTTTTGTACATTTAGTGTATATGAATTTTCATCTTAACCATATTAAGGGCATATGATTTCAATATACTGGCATTTATCATGGAATATCACTACTTTTGTAAAGGCTATGCCTCAATACAATGGTCATTTAAAAGGATTTTTAGAATTTTCTGGAAAACTAAGGTATATGGTATACTGAAATTAAAATGCCATCAACTAGACCCTAGAACCTCTATCTCTGCCAAAAATCAGCAGAATCCATCAAATAGTTGACGAGATACAGGGTGGCACATACGTACCTACGTACGTACGTACACACGAATAACACAAAATCATGCCTGACCTTTCTGGATCTCTGGGTTGCCTTGACTAATGATGCTGAAATTCTACACACTTATAGAACCTATAAAAAAAAAAATTTGTGCAAAGTTTTAACTAATTTGGTTTATTGATTTTTGAGTTATGATTGATCAAAGAAATGAGATTTCTAGCATAGGCCGTTTTTGAAGTCTATTAAGGGATAGAGCGCTCTCGCGCCTCCCTTGATTAGAGCAAATTTTACATCGAACGCACACCAATGAGGTTACAATAACGTCATGAGATGTGGCCGTACAGTGAGGAAACTGAAAATTCTTTTCAGTTGAAACTACTAGCATATTCATAATATTCAGTCTGTATGTGTGATGTTATGGAATAACTTGTTTTCCCGGTCTGGCCTCCAGTGAATACTGGTTGTTTGCAGACCACAAAAGAATGCTTCAGGGAAAGAGAATTGGCTCCAATGAAAAAAGTGATACTGGAAACTGATGCTTATTTTTAGACCAAAAACAAATCGTTTTACAAAAAAGGCATTGAATTGTTACAGAAGCGTTAGAATTAGTGTATAGAAAAGGACTATGTTGATGAATAAGGTCGAATTTTGCCTAAAAGTTGTTTTAATAGTTAAGCCCGAGACGTATTGAGTTATGTGTTAGCAGTCGTGTTAACACAGTAAATATTTTTATCCACTGTCACACAAGAACATTTTTGGTATTTCATTCATATATTTATATTCCTTCTGTCGCTCTTACAGTTTGTATCAAGAGAAGGAGAGAGAAAGAGAGTCAATAAATATTGTCTTTTCTTGTTCCCCAACCGTAAAACAACCTACTATGCTTGTATTATACGTTACCAGGACACATACCATTTAGGAAACACACCCACATAACCCCCAATTTTTTTAACACTGTATCAGTTTTTAGTTATTAATTGTTAATTATCTTTTTGAATGACCGATGTCGAATTTTTTACAATAACCACCATTAATCTCATTAGCAATCACAATGCTACATTTATTTATTGGTTACTAGCTGTCTATATCCGGCGTTAATCGGTAGTCGTTAATTTAAATTTTAAAGTATAAAAAAATGATTCCAAATTCATTTCAAATTTTCAATGATAACGAAATAAACCAGTCTTTTAGTTAAGTATTAAACAAATATTAACATTGTTTAAGAATAAGCCGAATTACATTCTGGTGATGTACAATGTAATAAAAAATGCTTAATAGGAAGAATGAAGTCACGTGAAGGTATCTGTATATATATATATATATATATATATATATATATATATATATATATATATATATATATATATATATATATATATATATATATACTAAGGAATATATACTGACTAAGCAATATATATATACTCAGGACCGGCGGCACAGTTATAAAAGTGGGGGGCTCCCCTAAAAAGTGTTGGGGGCACGGTTAAACACATGCATATATAACTTTATTATTGATGACCGTAAAGTGGGGGGGGGGGGCAAGTCAAAAAGGGGGGCGCTTGGGCCTCCCTGCCCCCCGGTGCCACGGTCCATGATACTGACTAAGAATAAGCTATTGCATTTAAGATATATAAAAAGCATTATATTTTATGATATTTCATTTTGAAATAATAAGAAAAAGAAAAGCGAAGAATTATTGGATGCTACAAACCGAGATAGATCCAGAGAACACAGGTTTCTCAGTCCAATGTACATATACTAAGCTATCATAGATGAAAATAGATGTTTATACGCGTGTCGATAGGCGAAAACGTCCTGTCTTTTAAACATTTTTTTTACATTCACGCGTTACCTGAATTAAAAGAGTATTGAACGACTGTATGTTATCGATAAAAATTATTATATTATTAAATTATTATAATTATACGTTATTTAGCATTATTTTTAATTAACGACTGGCTATATAATTTATGACTATATTGGATTCAATATTCATTTTCGTAAGTAAAGAGGAAGGAAAATTATTATTTCAGAATTGAAAAATAACTTTTTCATTATACGCACACACACGCGCATATTCATATGCTCGCGCACACACACAACCTTTTATATTACTAATATTAATACTTAGCCGCTTATCGGCGAATTTTCAATATTGGCAATCAAGAAATGTAAAAAAAAATCGAAAAAAGTCTATGGTTGCAATAAAGTTTATATAGTTATGTAAACACGTGGTTTATTTTTTAAATATTTAAATAAGATTAAGTATAGATATTTTGAAAAGTCGACATTTTTATTGTAAGTAATATAGTGTGTATGCAGTCATAGTCTTATGCACTTTTAATGAAGAAACGACTATTCAGGTATAAGTCCTGATTTAATGAAAGCCCGCTTATATTAGGGGTGGGACGTAATGGGTGAAAATTTCAGATTCATCCGAGTAGTATTTTTAGTGTTCATTTATGCACAAATAACACTAAGCAATCAAACATTTTGAAAATTTTGCAAAATTCAGAAGGTGCAGGCCAAAAATAGCCGTTAGGGCTCCACGGGACTCAAAATCCATCATTTTTCGGTGAAAAAGTGGTTTCATGCGACATTGCAGGTTCTAAAACATTCTCAAAAACTATGAATGGATATAGATGGTTAAATCTGATATAGTACTTTAATTTAGGACCATTTTCAGGCTGTGAAAGGGTTTTCATGAATGTAAAATAGCCAAAAACTAGTGGCCCGCACCTTCTGAATGTTGCAAAATTTTCAAAATGTTTGATTGTTTAGTATTTATGTATAAATGAACACAAAAATACTACTAGCATGAATCTGAAATTTTCACCATTACGTCCCACCTCTACTTATAAAATGTCATTAGAGAAGCAATGAAATAGAATGCGTTAAAAAGCGAATTAATTTACAAGAAGAAGAACTTCAAATCCATTCCTTACGAGCATTAATCGAGCGCTTGCATCATTTACTTATATTCAACGGGGCTTGCAATAAGTCATTAAATCATTATAAATAGATATTAGAAATAAAATTATTCTATCTCTGAGTATGATATGCAAGTAATTCTAAAAAAAATAAATAGGTTAATGCATATTTTAACAGTAAAATTTGTTTACGAAAACCTAGCATGGATAGAGAAATGTAAAATAATCGTTTTATTAAAAACGTAAGTAGCCGAAGCTATGAAAGTGATCAGAGAAAAATATACCCACGTTAATAAAGCTCCGAGCCGGAATAACTATTATGTGAAATAAACTAAAGCAAAATACATTTTCTTTTGAAAGATTATTACAGAAAAGGAAAAAAAAATTAGCTAGTTAAAATCAAATATTGATTCATTTAATATTTTTTTCACGATGACAAACTCCGCAAATCCGACAAGATACATTTATATATAAGATTAGCTGTACTTATCCGGCATTTCATGGCGTCTTTCCATTTATTTATTTCGTTCATTGCTCCTCACTTATTATTGAAATATATACATATTTGAAAATATTTTATGCTACTAAGATCAAAGTGTAGTATCTGTTCCTATCGATACTGCACCCCATAGACTGGTATTGTCTTGGCCTTCGGGTCTTGATTTACGCCGGTCTATGGGTCTGTCCTGTGCAGTTCTAGGAGGTCCACCCTCCCAGGCTTCGGCTCCCCTCTTTGGGGAGGAGTAAGTTTATTGCTTACTGCCTGAGGCGCCCCTACCGGGGAATGCCGACGGGGCTGCCAAGGCAATTTTTAAACCTCACTTTCCCGACCCGACCTTGGGTCACATCTTACTTGTGGGAGTAAGATAAAAACTGGCCTTGTGCCTAACTCCTGGAGAGGAGTAATTCAATACTCAGACAAAGCCCCTTTCCTTTAACAATTATAAGAGACCTTTCCAACCACTGATTGACATGGCTAATAGTGCTCTACTTGATAGTCCAAGTTAAAAACTCCTGGGTCTAACAATCACAACTAACATGAATTCGAACACATTTTGTAACACCCTCCCTATGATCTAGAATCAAAAGATCAGACCTTCATGTGCTTTAGATTAACTTTTCAACACAACGATAGTTACTTATATTTTCTTCTACCGTTCTCCTTCGACCCAGGACTGTACCTTGCTCAACCCTATCTCTGATAGTATAGATGCAGCACTCTCTTTAGATTGAAACGCCCAAAATACATGTAGTTGATGATTTTAATGTCCACCAGAGTAATTGGCTCGATTTCTCGAGCTATACAGTCACAGCTAGTGGTAGTACGTATAGTTTCTCTATATCTCTTTCCTTCTCACAGACTGTCACCTTTCCGACCGGTTTCCCAGATTGTGGGGATCAGCAAGCTTCAATTCCTAATCTATTTCTGACTACACTACCCAAGGCTTGTGTGACGAATGCCCGTAGCTCGCTCGGAAATGCTGATCACCTTGTGATAATGGTAGATATCACCCTAAACTTCCAATCTGTAGCTGAAGAGCCGTTGCTCAAAATGACGAAATACTTCAAAAGGGCTGATTTGGAATCCATCAGAGATGAAATCAGAGACGCCCATGGAGTAAAATCTTTTCTCTCCCTGCCTAACAGTGCGCAAATAAGGAAACCGAGTAAGTCAAAGCAGGCATTGAAGCACATGTCCCTATGCGAAAATTCTATAGCCAGTTCCATTCTCCCCAATGCTTCACTTCAACCTGTGCAGATGCTATTGCGAAAAAGTAGGAACGTTCTGCCATAAGTCAGATACAAATAGGCAAACATTTATAGAAGTTAGAAATTATTGTAAGAACGATATATCCGCAACCACGAGAAGGTATACAGAAATGACCAAAAAACGTATTGAGTCGCAGAAATTCGGAACTAACGATTCATGGAAGATTTATAATAGTGTTGGGAATAGTGGGCAGTAAACAATTCACCACTCTCGTATAACTTAAATGGTAACTGAAAAAGGCTAAACTGCTTGCCCAGCGGTTCACCTCGAACTCCACCCTAGACCCCACAGGCCACTCTCTCCCAAATTTCTAACTGCGGGCAAAAGCCACATTCGATGATTTGATCATCACCCCTTCCCATGTCTGGAATATCATAAAAAATCTAGACATCTCCAAAGCGTGTGGGCCTGATATTATCCCGCTATACTAATATAGAAATGCACTGCTGAGCTAGCTCATGTTCCTTTAAACTCTACAGCTAATATCTTGCCGAATCTTGCTTCCCTGATAGATGGATCATTGCATCTGTTAAACCCGCTGAATTATCGCTCTATCAGTCTCCTTCCTCTGTTCGCTAAACTCTTTAAATCATTAATCAATCTAACGATAGTCCACCACATCTGACCGACAGTATGGATTTAGGCAAGAGCGTTCTGCTGCTGATAATCTAACGATTATATACGAACGCATATACCATGCACTGGACAAGGCATATGAAGTTAGGGGGTAGCGCTTGATATATATAAAGCCTTTGACAAAGTCTGGTATGAAGGTCATTTTATGAAAATTAATACATACGGTATTACTGAACGAATATTTAATATAATAAGATTCTTTCTGAGCTAAATAAATTGTCCTCGATGGCCGTACACCTAAACAACATGACATTAATGCGGATGTGCTCCAGAGATCGATCCTTGGACCTTTATTATTCCTGATATTCATAAACGATCTTCTTGAGGAAATTGTATCCGAGATGGATGCATTTCCTGATGACACCACACTCTAGACATGTGACCGGAACGAACGCATACATATCCAACGCAATGTCTACATCCTTAGAAAATGACCTCCAGCCTGTAGTGGAATGGGGACGTGAATGGATGGTAACATTTAATGCTACTAAGACAAAGCTTCTTCCTTTTAACAATTATAAGAAACCTTTTCAACCACCGATTACCATGGCTAATAACACTCTACCATCATTCAAACTACTAGGCTTAATATTCACACGCAACATGAATAGGAACAAATACATAGAAGACATTGCCAAGGCTGCTGCAAAGAAGGTGGGCTCCCTCTACCGAGCTGGAAACCTTCCCACACCTGCGAGTATCCTATATCTCTGTAAAGTAACCATTAGTCCATGCATGGAGTATTGTTGCCACATCTAGGCTGGATCATCAACCACTAGTATCTCTCTATTAGACAGGGTCAATCCAAAAATGTATAATCTAATAGGTCAAGCAATGTCAACCAAGCTCCAACCTCTGTCTCATCGCCGCAATATTGTATTCTTATACTTGTTTTACAAATACTTCAATGGAATGAATGTGCTCCGAGTAACTCGCGGCACTGGTGCCCGCTCGACGTAAATACCCCCGACAAACTCGACAAGCAGCAAAATCCTACCCCTTCATTGTAGAGGTCCTCAGGTGCCGGGAAGCAATCTACTCTAATAGCTTAATTCCTCGAATCGCTTCCCTTTCGAATTCCTACCCTGCTCCCTGTTTCCCTGTAGCAACTTGCAAACATTTAAATGTAATGTGAACAAACGTCTTGCTGCATAACTCCCCACTTAGGGTGCCTTTATAAATCTGCCCCCTTATTCACAGTAACTCCTTACGTTTCAGTGGCAATGTGCCCCCTTGTTTGGGGTGAATACACGTTTTTAAAAAGTCGAATAAACTGGTTTGGATCAATACGTTGTTTGTGATAGAAAAATGTAATATTAATACAGTATATTTACTGAGTAAATGTCACTCGAAGCTTCAAAAAGGACAAAGGAGTTACTTTTTATTTGTATAAGCAAAAAGATAAACGTCACAATTCGCTGCTTACAGCTTTGTTCCGGTGTGTCCATCAGTTGCCTTGGAGACAGAAAGAGTGGTGATCAACATCTGTAAATGCTAAACGAAAAGACACCTGCTCTAATTATAACAACAGGTCCAATGATTGTTAAAATATTAATTAACAGGCAAACCATATTAACACTAACGCTGATAGACATAAAGGTAATGTGGCAGTAATTATAATAATAATAATAATAATGATAATAATGATGATGATGATGGTGATGATGATGATAATAATAATAACAATAATAATAACAAACAAAAACAATGTTGATTAACACTGTCAAAAGCATTATCAAAATGAACAACAAAATAAACAGAAACTGGAAACAAAAAAGCCAGTAAAGCAGAATGAGAAGAGAAGCACTTACGTGGATAATTAATGAGACTGGTCAAAGGAAATACAAAGGCAAATACATGGGCATGGTTACGAAAAGGATATTCAAACAGAGAAACGGAATCGCTACTGACAACAGCACAAAACAACACGATCAGAACAAACTATATAAAAGCTAAGATTGACAAACTCCAGGAAACCCCAGTAAATGTAGACTCCGTGGATACAGAGACGAAACGCTAAACTCCATCATAAGCGAATGCAGAAAAACAGCATAGAAGAAATGCAAAAACATACACGTCTGAGTGGGGGAGGGAGTCAATTTGGAATTATGCAAACGTTTGCACTTTGAATATGCAAACAAATGGTAGGAAACGAAAATCATAAAGTCTTCTGAGACATAGAAGTACAAACAGACAAACGCAACCAAGAAAGAAATCCGAACGTGATAATAGTCAAAATGTAGGGAAAAACTTCTAAATTGTGGATTTCGCCGTTCCATCAGGTCACAGGTTGAAGATCAACGAATTAAAAATCTAAGCAAATATATGGAATATGCCAGAGAGCTGAAAGGAATATGGAATGAAGAAAGTTACTATAATACCAATAACTGTAGAAGCGCGAATAATAGTATCGAAAAACTTGGGAAAAGATTGAGATCATATAACGGAAGGAAATGATGAAAACAGCCGCACTCTTAATGGAAAAGTCTCGAATGCGGAAATAAACTCACATAAACTGCGAACACTAACCGACTACAGGTAAGTTGAAATAGAAATAGAAAGCCATATATATATATATATATATATATATATATATATATATATAAACTTCTTGTAGACAACATTAAGTTTTATTTGTGCCTATATATATATATATATATATATATATATATATATATATATATATATAATGGAAAGCAATATATATATATATATATATATATATATAAACTTCTTGTAGACAACATTAAGTTGTATTTGTGCTTATATATATATATATATACATATACATATATATATATATATATATATATATATATATATATATATATATATATATATAATGGAAAGCAATATATATAAAGATATATATATATATATATATATATATATATATATATAAACTTCTTGTAGACAACACTAAAATCCTAGAACACAATACTAATATACAAAAACCCCATATACTAGAAGCTTTACACATCAAAACAAAAAAAAACGGCTATTAACAGGATTAATTTTAACACTAGTACTAATATACTTAAATGTTTATAATACTAAATAAATATAGTTTCGTATTCAAATTTTCCCGCCAAAATAACTATAAACTCACTCCAGGTCTTTACCTGATTGACATTATTCCCACTGAAGATGGACCCAGATGGGCCAGAAAGTACTTTGGACCTAAAAGAAAATTACGGAAGATTCATCAGCCAATTCTCATCCGAGATTAGGACTTTAATCCGGAAAATGGAAGGGATTCATACAAAAATATTCAGACACGAGTTGTCGGTTATTTTTAATAATACGTGCCTTAGAGAAAAAATTCTGCCTCGACACACACACACACACACACACACACACATATACATATATATATAATAGAAAACAATATATATATATATATATATATATATATATATATATATATAGTATGGTACGTCAATGAAAATTGATAAGACCTGCAAATGGAAGCAAATCGATATCTTCATTTGTGGTTGTTATCTTTGTGACCCCTAGCACGGGTCTACAACACTGGCGACGAGAAATTTAGTAAATTTAGTAAAATTTTGATTTTATACCAGTCACGACAAACTGGCTACCAAGATTACTCAAGAAAGTTACCGGATCATTCGACAAAAAACTGAATAACGAAGATTCGGGCAAGGATTTACTTGAAAAAAAACACAAAAAAAACATCAACCAACTAAATACGTCGTCAAAAAAAAGTCTTATCTTGCTATTGAAAAAAAAAAGCCACAAGAAGCCTAAACTACGAGTTAAAACGGAACTCATAAATGGCGTGGATTTACGACAACTGAAAAAAAAAAAACGACTCAAAGTTTCAGTAAGTACAAAAAAAAATTGTTCGTTCTAAAAAGATTGTCTTAAAAAGGCATTAGCATTGAAAAACAAAATTAAAAAGTTACGTCGGATTTTTCCGATTAAAATAATTTTTTCTCTGACTAACTGGCACGTTGAAAAAAAAACAAACACTTTCGACAAGCAGGTACGGCATAACACTTTGTGTTAATGAGAAAATATGATATACTGTTACGCACTTAAAGCGGAAATGATGGCCAATATTTAAATAAATGCTATGAACTCGTTTTTTTTCACAAAAGAAACAACTAATTCTTTGTAAAAGAAAAAAAAAGTGTACGTTCAACAAGGATTTGAACTAAATACTTACACGTTACGAAAAGAAAATTGAAAAAAAAGGGTCAAACTGTTTTCTGTATAAACACAAACGCTGAATTATTTTCTAGTGGAAAATTGCCACACAAGGAAAAAATAAATTAAGGAAATACTCGTCAATATAACCAGATACAAAAATTGTAAAAGTTTTTTTTGTAGAGTTGGTACTATAGAAAAAGAATTGGTTTGTTTCTGAAAACGCTTTTTTGTCATAGAAAAAAAAGAAAATGGAGGATTTTTCAAAACAGATTTTGGAAATTATAAAACTTCAACAAAATCAACAATTAGAACTTGAAAAAAGGTTTCGAGAAGAACAATTGATAGTACAGAAACAAAATGACGAGAAACGGTTAAGTTTAATGAAATACTTCGAGGAAAAACAGGGAAGAGAAAATAAAGAAATGATGAAATACGCCGCGGAAGAAAAGAAAGAAATGAACGAACAAATATTGGAATTGAAAAAATTACATTTAGAGCATAAAAACCAATCAGATAAAAAAATGGATTTGTTAACGCAAGTTTTAATGAATAAGGACAACGGACAGGAAAACAGTACGGCTTTTTCGCAAAATGCGATCTGGTCAGCCATTGATACATTTAGCTATGCTCCTGAGGAAGACGTAGCGTTTGAAGTTTACTTCAGAAGATTTGAAGACTTATTCAAGATTGATTGTGGTTCATGGACGGATCAAAAGAAGGTTCGTTTATTACTACGGAAGTTGGGTGCATCCGAACATAACAAATTCGTGGATTATATTTTGCCAAGAAAAACCAACGAATTGTCGTTTGACGAGGCAGTCAAACTGTTAATGGAGTTATACTGTCCAAAGACAAGCCTTTTCCATAAAAGATGGAAATGTATGAATATTACACATAAGGAAAATCAGGATTATACGATTTTTGCGTCTATAGTTAATAAAAACTGTGACGACTTCAAGTTGTCATCATTAACGGCAGATAATTTTAGATGCCTAATATTCACACAAGGTTTGATAGCCACAAAAGACGCCGATATAAGACGTCGTGCTCTAAATAAACTGGAATTAGAACCTGATTTAACGCTTCAGAAACTGGCTGAAGATTGTCAACGGTTCGTGGCAGTGAAACAAGATTCCCGAAACATAGAGGAAGCAGGTATCGCTCACATTAAAAAGATACGCTCCAAAAATAAAGGACACTCACCCGCCAGCTATTACCAACCAAACGGCAAAAAGAACCCTTCACAAAATTATCAGGATAGACAAAAGCCTAGGACCCCTTGTAGTAAATGTGGAGGACCTCATGGGTACAATGCATGTTGGTACCATAAGAAAATAACGTGTGACCTATGCAAACGAGCAGGGCACAAGGCCTCATATTGCAGAGCAAAAGTAGAAAAAAAGAACTACATAAAAACTGCAAAAAGGGACCCATCACCAACAGAGAACATAAGGAAATATGTTACGGGGAGAATCGGAAATAGAGAAGTAAATCTGCAACTCGATTCAGGGTCGGATATATCGATTATAAATGTTCACACGTGGAAGAAATTAGGTAAGCCCACGATGATGAAGACGAATAAAATCGCAAGATCGGTAACTGGTGAAAAGATACATTTTGAAGGTGAATTAATTATTAATGTTTCACTAAAAAGAAAGACAAAAAAGTTAAAAGTATTTGTTCTTAGGAACACATCAAATTTATTTGGATCTGACTGGATCCAAGAATTTGAATTATGGGACTCGCCAATGAGTGATTTTTGTCAAAAAGTCGAAAATTTAACGGCCGAAGCCGTCAAACTAAAAAAAGATCTAAAAAATTTTTTTCCAAGTGTTTTTTTCTGAAAAGCTTGGATGCTGCACGAAAATAAAAGCGAGATCCGAATTGCTGGATGAAGCAAAACCAATATTCAAAAAACCGCCGAATACTACAGTTCCTAAAAAGAGGTATTTACCTGGGGAAAAGGTATTTTTCCAGGTACATAAAAATAATAGTATGATGTGGGAACTAGGAAAGGTCAAGCAGAGGATCGGGCGGATGGTTTACATAATCGAAGGTCCAAAATTCACTCACAAGAAGCATTTGAACCAAATTCGGAAACGTGTCACTGATGACGACAGACAACCTCCTGTTGAACAAGAAGTAATGGACCATATATATGACACGTTCGACCTGGTAACACCACAAGCAGCCGGACAACGCCGATCTTCCAGAGAAAGAAAAAGGATCAATCCCATAGAGATCAATCCCAGGAAAAAGAGCTATACGATCATTCCAGGGGAATGAAAAGCTCGGGAGGGGGATGTTGTGGAGGTACAAATCACCCCTATTGAAGAACTAATGGAAGCAACCATCTATAATAAATACCATGGTTGCAAAGACTCAACAGAGGACATTCCTATTCATGTTTTACCGCATGGTAGGAATCCGGTCATCTCCTACCACATTTAGTGGCGTTACTGTATTGCTATGAATAAATACATTGTATATTTTAACCTGTCACAATTTGTGGTTGTTATCTTTGTGACCCCTAGCACGGGTCTACAACAGTTACTGTTATCAAAGAGAAACAAATCCAGACATCAAATTAGAATAAAATCGGAAGTTAAAATTTCATCAAAATTTCAATCATGACCGAAGAGTTCAATTTCAAGGTCAAAAAGTTATGGCAATGGGATATAAGATGTGAGACTTCATTGGCTATAATATGAGCTTATTACCGAGTCGCCACAATGAATAGACCCGAAGACCATGACCTTTTACGTAGATATTCCAAAATAAAACTAGTTTTAAGTTAAACTAAGACCGATATTTTGAATCAAATTTAATGACGATTAGTCAAGCGATGTGGACGCTCGGCTGTACATAAACAAACTCGACGGAAAACTAGACGGAGGTAATAAGATATCAAAAACAAACAAAACGAAACAGCTTCGAAGGTAACAAAAATAGTTTTGAAATTGATAAAATCAGATTTGAGCTTTAGACATTCGATTATATTCTAAAAAATACAAATTAATCATCAAAGAAAAGCAAGACGACAAAGAGAAATTATAAAATTAAGGAAGAAATTGAAATTTTGTAACTCACGGAAATCTTTCAGCAGAAACTGCAATTAAAGTCCCAGAGAAAAAGAATGTATGAAAAAAAATGTATGAAAAGAAATGTATGAAAAGAATGTATGAAAAAGAATGTATGAAAAAGAATGTATGAAAAAAATGTATGAAAAAGAATGTATGAAAAAGAATGTATGAAAAAAATGTATGAAAAAAAATGTATGAAAAAGAATGTATGAAAAAAAATGTATGAAAAAGAATGTATGAAAAAAAATGTATGAAAAAGAATTTATGAAAAATATGTATGAAAAAGAATGTATGAAACAAAAATGTATGAAAAGAAATGTATGAAAAAAATTTATGAAAAAAAATGTATGAAAAAAAATGTATGAAAAAGAATGTATGAAAAAAATGTATGAAAAAGAATGTATGAAAAAATGTATGAAAAAAATGTATTAAAAAAATGTATAAAAAGAATGTATGAAAAAGAATGTATGAAAAAGAATGTATGAAAAAAATGTACGAAAAAG
Source organism: Sepiola atlantica (assembly GCA_963556195.1). Taxonomy (NCBI): domain Eukaryota; kingdom Metazoa; phylum Mollusca; class Cephalopoda; order Sepiida; family Sepiolidae; genus Sepiola; species Sepiola atlantica. The sequence goes on from OY744515.1 coordinate 34,988,290, forward strand.
AATGTATGAAAAAATGTATGTAAATAAGAAATTCTACAAGAAAATTGGAAAAACAAAGCCTAGAAGTTAAATATCCATCCATATTAAAAAAAAGTGCAGAAATTCTGGGAACTAACTTTCTTTTGATAATCGTTGCAAATAACTTTGCATTCTCGCTACAATTGTCTACTCTTGATTTCTCGCTGACAACAGCCGTTGTCCTTTTCTGAAACCTGAGTGGTAATAATTCTCCTCAGGGTTCAACTACACACTGTGCCCTTCCAGATGGTTCTCTCCTTCCTCGGTCTTTCCATCTCCTTGATACTTAACGCCTATTTTGTGTGGTACCAGCCGAGGCTGATACTATCACTTTTTTCACCAAATACTCTAATAGACAGCTCGATTAGAGTGATTCTGTGCTTTCATTTGCATTCAGTTTCCCATTCTTTATCTTAAGCAGAGCACATTTCTCAACTCTGAACTGCATTCCTATATTCTGGTTAAATACTTGAGTCATGTTTATAAGTGTTTCCAACCCCATATTTGTCTTTTACAAATAGTTTAAGCTCGTCCATATACATGAGCTGGTTTATTTTTCCTGTGTAAGTCTATATTATGCACGAAACTTCCGTGAACAAATGTTCTTTTCAGGAACATCCCATCTGTGGAACAAGATACCATGAGTTTGCTTCCCAAACGACTACAGCATGGTCGTCTTCAAGTCTAATGTAAACAAATACTTGTTGAGCTGTTTACTTCGATAATCAACTCTTTTAAATTAATCTTCTGTCCATTCCACTCATTGTTTCCAATCCTCTCGTGCTGATGATTATCGTCCAACTGACGATCTCTTTAACCCTTATCATTCAGTGGCCCTTGGGCCTTGATAGGTGGTGAACCATCAGTAAAAGAAAAAGTATCTCCTGAGTATGATGATGCGTGGCATCAAGACTATGATAAACAGCAATAGACACATAGAGTCTCCCTGAATCTTACCTCGCTGTATTTTCTTTTACCTCTCTCGGATGTTGCCAGTTCTATTGTTTTCTCCATCAAGTTTATTATTTTTTCAGATATTTTATACACCTTCAGAATTCAATTATCCATGCTTGAGGGATTTTGTCATAGGCTTTTTTGTAGTCAATCTACGCCATGGGTATGCTTTTGTTTAAAAACTTCCTTCAGGCTATTTTGTTCGATCTATAGCAGGCCGTTTGTTATTGTCGTTTTCCGACATCCTTTCTGATCCTCGGGGAGTATCTCATGTCTATTAGGGGGGTGATAGATCTATTTACTTAAAAAAATCCACATAGTTAGTTCCCTGGGATCATTCCGTTATCGCCGTCTTTTTGGATTAATGTGGTGTTGCCGTTAGTCCTCTACTAGGGTATGTTCCCCTTCGTGGAAACATCTTATGTTTTGTGTTAGTCTTTCATGTAAGTGTGGACTTGTTATATCATCCAGCAATCATCCACCGCTGTGTTCGCTCTCGGGCACTTTGCTATCGTTTCCGATTAGTAGATTCGGCGTGGGTTAATGTGACGTCCTCGCACTTATTGTTGTTGGCCGTAGTGGGAACGTCAATCCAATAAAAAAACTGTCTTTGTAAGCCGGAAAATATCTCTCCCAATGTTGTGATTTGGTATACTAAAGTACCATAGGTCGCCGCTGTCCAAGGATGCATCAACTGAGAACAGAACGGTCACATTGAGAACAAAAACCAACAAAATGGTGAAATCAACAGACAATTCGAACAACTAAAAAACACAACAAAGCTCTTGTCTTGTTTAAGATAAACATATATGTATTCTCTTTATTTACATAAACTTAGATTTTCTTCGGAAGTAGAGGGGAAGTGTATGCGTCTGAATGGTGGCGTTAATTTCAATTTGCAACTTAAAGAAGTCAGTGGACGATCAACGTGAAACGAGCTTTCTTTTCGGCCTTAAAAGTGAATCCACTCGATTGCAGGAGGAGGGCGAATCGCAGCACCTAACTCTGTTTAACTGACTGTTCTCTTTGTCTGCCTGTCTCTGTTTCTAACTAGCTCTGTTCTGTCTCTGTTCTCCGCGAAGCACTTTATATTGTTAGACTGGTCACTCGACATTGCCAGGATCCAATCTTTTCGTCATGGCCAGTACGCGTTTTGATAGGTCGCTGGCTACTTTAAATCAACTCTCGGTGAGTGACCAGCCGTGCCAATCACATAGCCTCAGTTTCGTTCAACTAACATTTTCTTCGTAATTCTTCTCGGCGGATATATTTGTCACTCATGACATATATAACATTAGCTGACCTTTCCTCGGGTTACAGCTGGTATTTCCGCTCTCGGCGTTTCTACCTGGCAAAAAAATCAACTCTTTTCTATAAAACTCGATTCTTTTAAAATTTGTGTGAGAATAATAATTCTCATTTTTCTTGGTATACTCTTGTAAATGTATAATAGCTCATCTGAACGTTTCGTAAGACCCCGACATATTGTCCTATAGGCTCGTGAAACTTTTAAAACCAGAATCAATGTATTCTGTTGTGGCCAGGGAGTTTCCAGCTTGCAATTTCATCTTGAGTGTTTCTTCGTTAATTTCGGTCCTTCTTCAATTTCATGAAGATTTTTTTCATCTTTTTCTGGCACTTAGAATTTCTATGTTGGTCTTATCGCTTTTCCTATATATTGCCCCATATTTCTTTGTGTCTGTCGCTTCGTTTGATTTTCCAGTCTTTTCTTCGTTTTCCGTTTGTCTTTTGGTAAAACTAGTTTTATTGTTTTCAAAAGTTCTAATTTGCTTATGCAGTTCAGATTTGTATCTGTATCTTCTCAGTCTTTCTTCCTTTGCTAGTATATTTTGCTTTAGTTCTTCATGTTTCTTTGTTAGCCGTTGTTCTTTTTTGTGAGCCATATTTTTAATCGCTCATCGTTTTTCCGCCATTTAAGCCTTATTAACATATTTAAATTCTATCACTAGTTTTTTGATTTAGATTTCTAGTCTAGTTTCCCATCCGGAGTTTGTTAGTTCATTCTCTTAGTGGTTTAGCAGGGATTCTTCTTCTTCTTCTTCTTCTTCTTCTTCTTCTTCTTATTATTATTATTATTATTATTATTATTATTATTATTATTATTATTATTATTATTATTATTATTATTATTATTATACTCATTAGGAGTTATCACATAATGGATCGTCAGTGATTACTCACCGACAACAACCGGTGGTGTTTCCTGGAGTATGAGTGACCACAAGCCTCCCCAGAATTTCCAGTACTCTCCACCTCTTTTCGATAACCACCGCAAATGACCTTGCAGTATCGGAACAGCCGCTTACCATTGATTTCTCGCTAGTAACGACCATTGATCTCCTGTAGGATTTGTGTAGTAATAAGCTTCCCCAAAGTCCAAGTACTCAAATGTAGGTCTTGTTAGAGCTCTTCCTCCTCGGTCTTCCCACCCTCTTTAACCCGTAACGACTATTTTGGTGTGGTATCAGCCGAGGCTAATGCCATCACTTTTTTTTTTAAAGGTATAGAGTATTTTATTAAATTTCTTTCAGTTTTTGTCCTTGGTTCTTGCTGTAGTGTTCATTTTCCGCATTCAAAGATTGCACAAAGACTGCTCCTAAGATTTCAGCCGTTTTCATCGTTGTCTTCCCTTCGATTTCAATTTCTCCCAGCTGTTTTTCCATTTTTTATGGACTATTCCTAGTGATCGTACGATTATTGGTATTATATTGACTTTTTCCATGCTCCATATTCCTTTAAATTCTCTGGCAAGTTCCGTGTATTTGCTTAGTTATTTCTGTCTCCTTGATCTTCACTCCGTCGTTCGCTGGAAAGGCAAAATGTCCGATTTGGCAGGATTTTTTCTTCTTCTTTACTATTATTACATCCAGTCTACTTGCTTGTATGACTTTATCTGTTTGTATATCCATATCCCAGAGGATTTTCTGATTTTCGTTTCCCAGTGCTGTCTCTGGTTTATGTTTGTACTATTTGTCCATGTGTTTGAAATGTAGTCATTTGCATAGTTCCCAGTGTACTGCTTTCCCCACGCAGTCATGTCTGTTCTTGCATTTATTTTGGGATAGTTTGCTGCATTCACTTATTATGTGATTTACTGTTTCGTCTCTTTGTCTACACTGTCTGCATTTACTGTTTTCCTGAGTCTTATCTATTTGGCTTTAATGTAGTTTGTCTTAATCGCATTGTTCTGTGCAGCCATCGGTAGAGATTATGTTTCTCTGTTCAGGTTCTTTTTCTTAGTCATGCCCAGCTATTTTTGTGCATCTCTTCTCTGGTCATTCTTATGAAACGTCCATGTAGTTGTTTTTCTTCCCACTTTTCTATTATTATTATTATTATTATTATTATTATTATTATTATTATTATTATTATTATTATTATTATTATTATTATTATTATTATTATTATTATTATTATTATTATTATTATTATTATTATTATTATTATTATTATTATTATTATTATTATTATTATTATTATTATTATTATTATTATTATTATTATTATTATTATTATTATTATTATTATTATTATTATTATTATTATTATTATTATTATTATTATTATTATTATTATTATTATTATTATTATTATTATTATTATTATTATTATTATTATTATTATTATTATTATTATTATTATTATTATTATTATTATTATTATTATTATTATTATTATTATTATTATTATTATTATTATTATTATTATTATTATTATTATTATTATTATTATTATTATTATTATTATTATTATTATTATTATTATTATTATTATTATTATTATTATTATTATTATTATTATTATTATTATTATTATTATTATTATTATTATTATTATTATTATTATTATTATTATTATTATTATTATTATTATTATTATTATTATTATTATTATTATTATTATTATTATTATTATTATTATTATTATTATTATTATTATTATTATTATTATTATTATTATTATTATTATTATTATTATTATTATTATTATTATTATTATTATTATTATTATTATTATTATTATTATTATTATTATTATTATTATTATTATTATTATTATTATTATTATTATTATTATTATTATTATTATTATTATTATTATTATTATTATTATTATTATTATTATTATTATTATTATTATTATTATTATTATTATTATTATTATTATTATTATTATTATTATTATTATTATTATTATTATTATTATTATTATTATTATTATTATTATTATTATTATTATTATTATTATTATTATTATTATTATTATTATTATTATTATTATTATTATTATTATTATTATTATTATTATTATTATTATTATTATTATTATTATTATTATTATTATTATTATTATTATTATTATTATTATTATTATTATTATTATTATTATTATTATTATTATTATTATTATTATTATTATTATTATTATTATTATTATTATTATTATTATTATTATTATTATTATTATTATTATTATTATTATTATTATTATTATTATTATTATTATTATTATTATTATTATTATTATTATTATTATTATTATTATTATTATTATTATTATTATTATTATTATTATTATTATTATTATTATTATTATTATTATTATTATTATTATTATTATTATTATTATTATTATTATTATTATTATTATTATTATTATTATTATTATTATTATTATTATTATTATTATTATTATTATTATTATTATTATTATTATTATTATTATTATTATTATTATTATTATTATTATTATTATTATTATTATTATTATTATTATTATTATTATTATTATTATTATTATTATTATTATTATTATTATTATTATTATTATTATTATTATTATTATTATTATTATTATTATTATTATTATTATTATTATTATTATTATTATTATTATTATTATTATTATTATTATTATTATTATTATTATTATTATTATTATTATTATTATTATTATTATTATTATTATTATTATTATTATTATTATTATTATTATTATTATTATTATTATTATTATTATTATTATTATTATTATTATTATTATTATTATTATTATTATTATTATTATTATTATTATTATTATTATTATTATTATTATTATTATTATTATTATTATTATTATTATTATTATTATTATTATTATTATTATTATTATTATTATTATTATTATTATTATTATTATTATTATTATTATTATTATTATTATTATTATTATTATTATTATTATTATTATTATTATTATTATTATTATTATTATTATTATTATTATTATTATTATTATTATTATTATTATTATTATTATTATTATTATTATTATTATTATTATTATTATTATTATTATTATTATTATTATTATTATTATTATTATTATTATTATTATTATTATTATTATTATTATTATTATTATTATTATTATTATTATTATTATTATTATTATTATTATTATTATTATTATTATTATTATTATTATTATTATTATTATTATTATTATTATTATTATTATTATTATTATTATTATTATTATTATTATTATTATTATTATTATTATTATTATTATTATTATTATTATTATTATTATTATTATTATTATTATTATTATTATTATTATTATTATTATTATTATTATTATTATTATTATTATTATTATTATTATTATTATTATTATTATTATTATTATTATTATTATTATTATTATTATTATTATTATTATTATTATTATTATTATTATTATTATTATTATTATTATTATTATTATTATTATTATTATTATTATTATTATTATTATTATTATTATTATTATTATTATTATTATTATTATTATTATTATTATTATTGTTATTGTTATTGTTATTGTTATTGTTATTGTTATTGTTATTATTATTATTATTATTATTATTATCATTATCATTATCATTATCATTATCATTATCATTATCATTATCATTATCATTATCATTATCATTATTATTATTATTATTATTATTATTATTATTATTATTTACTCACCAGGAGCTCTCATATTGGCCATCATCAGTGATTGGTCACTGAAAATAACCGGTCGGTTTCCCTGGAGTCTGAGTTTCCAGTACTCTCCACCTCCAAGTGATTTTGCGTTATCGCAATAGCCGCTTAACATTGATTTCTCGGTGGCATTAGTCTTCTGTGGAATTTGGGTGGCAATAAACCTCCCCAAATTTCGAATACTCTTGCACCCTTACAGTGGAGGTCTTCTGGTTATATAAATGATTCATGCGCATTGTTAACGACGCAGAAGACTATAGGAAACGAAGGATCAGGGGAAAGTTATGGGCATGGCCCACCAACAATGAATGAAGCCGGGACAGCATAAATCGCCAATGGAACTAAAAAACATCGAAATATAGATTCTTTGACTGGACACGAAATGAGTACAAACGAGGGTTGATGAGTTAATAAGATTCAATCGAACGACTGACCTTTCGCGGACGACAAGTGGTAAGGGTCAGGGAAGAAATTGCGAGTGTTCACAATTAAGTTAAACTAAAAATAAAACTTAAAGTCAAAATGAATATTAAACTGCGTAGTGAAAAATCAAAGGAAAACTGAATTACGCAGTGATAATTAAATTTCAGATAGAAGAAAAGAAGAATGAATAAGAGAAGTTGACATTCAGTCACAGTAAGCCGATACAAGAACGACCAGGGAACAGAATCGGGTAGAATTTGATATATATATAAGGCCTGATGCGGACGATTGAAAGCAGTTTGCGCCTGTTAGCTCGGCGAGCGAGTTGATCCCGTAGAGAATACCCGCATGGCGATTCTTGGAATCAAATTGGGAAATCTGAAATTGTTTCGCCAAGTAAGATCGTCGACTAGAGTAGAATCGTCGGGCTTTTTTCTCTAAGACTTTCGGTATAGAATTACTACAGAAACATTTTGAAAATAAATTAACGAACGGCCGTATCTCTTCCCGATCCAAGGGAGATCACTCTACTCGCCCAATATAAAGATACATTTTCGTCAAACAAAAGACTTTTGTTAAAACCAATCGAAATATATACCCAACCTTTTTCGCAGGTGTATAAATTGAAGGAAAAAGTATAAAACATATATATAAGAGACATTTTCGAGAAATGGCGTCGAAATGAGATAAAAAGAAACATTTTTGGTAAAAGTAACAAGAACAAAAGTCTTTTATCAAAACAATATATATATATATATATATATATATATATATATATATATATATATATATATATATATATATATATATATATATATATATATATATATATATATATATATATATATATATATATATATATATATATATATATATATAGCGTTTCAAGCTTATTGCTCTCATCAGTGCAGGAAAGTAACAATTTCAGACGTTCGGGAGGGCGAACCCGGTTCACAGAGTCAGCATAGAATCTGCAAGCGGTCACCATATCCACTCGGTCAACGGAAACTGTTACGTATTTAAGGGAAATTAAGATCTATATGTACCTGGAAGCGGGCACAGATAGAAGACTAGTCGAGTGCTCAATTTTAATTTCTTAAAGGGGCTTAGTATAATATTTATAAATAAATATTAAATTATTAATACCTACAGACGCTAGCGTTTCAAGCTTATTGCTCTCATCAGTGCAGGAAAGTAACAATTTAAGACGGTCGGGAGGCGCGAACCCGGTTCACAGAGTCAGCCTAGAATCTGCAAGCGGCCAACGGAAACTGTCACGTAATCAAGGGAAATTAAGATCTATATGTACCTAGAAGCGGGCACAGATAGAAGACTAGTCGAGAATATTCGACGAACGTATTCGGAACTTTGCATAGTTCTTATATATATATATATATATATATATATATATATATATATATATATATATATATATATATGTATATATATGTCCAATCTTTTTCGCAAGTGTATAAGATTAAAAGAAATAAAAATAAAGATAAGAATTTCGTCATCGTGCTGTGACCACGTCTTTTTTATTTGTTTTTTTTTTGTTCTAACATTTTCCGGTTGACCGAGTATCGTAACAGTTAGTGCTCTTCCTCCTAGGTCTTTCCATCACCTTTGACCTTTCACAGCAATTTTATGTGGTATCAGCATGCGTGGGTTTTGCCCTTTCGTCCTTCCCTTTCCCATTTATCTCTGACTAGCCAGTATTTGTGTGTTATGTGGGTTGATTTGCGCAATTATTATTATTATTATTATTATTATTATTATTATTATTATTATTATTATTATTATTATTATTATTATTATTTTTTGCACTCACTAAGAGTTCTCATACAAGTTATCGTCAGTGATTACTCACCGACAACAACCAGTGATGTTCCTTGGAGTCTGAGTGACAATACGCCTACCCAGTTCTAATACTCCCCACCTAATTTCGATCACCATCGCTAATTACCTTGCGGTATCGCAACAGCCGCATCCCATTGATTTCTCGCTTATAACGACCATTGTTCTCCCCTAGGATTTGGTTGGCAATAAGCCTTCCAAACGTTCCAACAGTTTCCGTACTATTCCAATGAAGGTCTGGTTAGTGCTGCCCCTCCTCGGTCTTATCCTCCTTGACCTCCTACGACTATTGTGTGTGGTGTCAGTCGAGGCTATGCCATTTTTTGGAGGGGACAGCTTATGCTGTTTCTTGCAGTTTCCTTGGTTCTTGTGGTGGTGTTCTTCCTGTGATTTTGTTATTTTCCTGTTGTAACCTCCATGTGACTGGTTACCATTCGTAGCTTATGCGGGTTGGTTTCCGCATTCGAGGATTTCCTTATGATTGCGACTGTTTTGATCATTGCCGTCTTTTGTATGGTCTCAGTGATTCCTTTGATTCTAATTTCTCCCAGTCTTTTCTCCAGTATTTTTGGGACTGTTCCTAGTGCTCCTAGGATTATTGGTATTATATTTACTTTCTTCATGCTCCGCATTCCTTTCAGTTTTCTGGCAAGTTCCGTGTACTTGCTTCTTTTTTCCGTCTCCTTTATCTTCACTCTGTGGTTTGCTGGAACGGCGAAGTCTACGATTTGGCAGTATTTTTCCTTCTTGTCGATTATAATAATATCTGGTCTCCTTGCTTGTATGAGTTTATCTGTTTGTACATCAATATCCCAGAAGATTTTGTGATTTTCGTTTTCCAGTACTGTCTCTGGTTTCTTCTTCTTCTTCTTCTTCTTCTTCTTCTTCTTCTTCTTCTTCTTCTTCTTCTTCTTCTTCTTCTTCTTCTTCTTCTTCTTTACCCAGCGCTGTATGATTATCAATCTATAATTTATATAATATGGAAATCGTATACGTTGATGTTTACTTAAAAGCGTAATCAAATTCATTCTAATGCCGAAACTTTATCTAATTGAATAGAATTAAGGAGCTGTTTTCAAAGATTGATTTTCATTTTATTCATGAGCTTGTCACTGTGACACAGATAGAACTGCATGTCGATAAATTTTGTACATACAATATCGTTGACATAATATATGTTATATATGAATTAAAATGAGATTTTCACATATCTGATTGACCAGCTACATCTCGAAAACTTTTTTGTCAATCATTTTCGACCTAGTTTGTTTGCGTCAGGAAAACGTTAAGTTTTATTTTCTATTCGATTTTATCATTTTGTAAATTTATTCCCTCATAAAACTACTTTTACTGCAACCAATTCCACCATAATTAAATACGAAATATATCTAATTAGTATCAATTAACACCGTGCGTTCACAAACTTCACATTAACCACTACGCCTAATTAATACGGCTAATAAATACGGCTAATAAATACACACGACGACAAAATTACGTTTACCGATTGTAGATAACACAACAAATATATATTCTTGTCGAGGACATTATTAGCATATAAATACCAAGTTTTCCAACATTACTTTGTTCGAAAAACAAACTTCCAAAATATGCTGCACTATTTTTCTAGTTCCTTGGAAGGGCATCGGTTCTTGTCAGACAATTTCATTTCTTTATAGATAATACACAATTATACAGTAGGTTTCTTTCCATTCTTTGCTTTCTATTTTTTAAGTTGTTATCAAATATACAACATTTATTTGTATTCGTATGAAATATACGTCCGATTAATTTAGTGCATTTGTAATTGGACTGCAACTTGACAATTATTGCATTACAGTGACTTTTCACACTGCCATATTACTTAATCACAATATGATTTTTGTGAAACTATCGTGATCGAAAGGACCCACTTTCACTGACGGGTGCAGCGATGTCTTTACCATCTTGCTTCATCACGAGAACAAAATAAGACATAAGGTCGGCTATTAATGTAGGGGAAAACACAGCTGCGCAAAAGGGCGCCTATCCATCGCTTGTGCCACATAAATTTCCAATCTTCAAACGACACGTGTCAAAATTTGACTTTAATCAGATTATTAGTTTACAAATTAGAGTTGTTTAAGTGAAACTATTGTTGCAAATTTTCAAGTCAGTGGAAATATCTGAATTTCTAGTGTTGATGAAGCATTTCTTTTTATGGGAAAAATAGTTCAAGCAAAGTCATGGCTTGATAAATGTTATTTTGACTCAACGACGGTTCCGACGTGGTATTTTGAGTTTAAACGCGACCGTACATCTGTGTGATGATAAGAATCGCTTGGGTCGCCAAAATTCGGCAGTTTTTTCAGAAAACATAAAAAAGTCCGAAAACTCGTTCTAGCCGATCGCAAATTGAGCCTGCGTGAGATAGCATAGGAGTTTGAGATACCAGAAGGCGGTGTATTCGCTATTTTGCATTAAATTTTGTCAATGTGAAAACTTTGTTCAAAGTGGGTTCCGCGTTTTCTCGCAGTCGATTAACAACATCTCGTCGACGATTAAGAGCGTTGTTTGCAACTGTTGCAATGCAACAAAAAGGACTTTTTGCATCAATATGTGACAATGGATTAAACATGGACCCAACACTCCATTCTGAAATCAAATTAGCATTCAACTGAATCGACAGCAGCAGGTGAAACACGTTGAAAGCGAGCAAAGACACAACCATCAACAGGAAAGGTTTCGCCCTCCGCATTTTGGGGTGCGCAATGGTATTTCGTTATTACATTGAAAAAGGAAGAACCATCAATAACGAATATTATGTAGCACAAACAAGGTTACCCGACATTGTTCGGGTTACACTGTGGGACAGCATCATATGCAACATCATATCACCCTATGAGATATTCAGATATATGTTAATATTCTAAATCTAACGCTTATAAATAGATCATTTTCATTGTGTAACATGTTAGAATCATGTCATTAGCTCCTGTAAGGGGCAGCAAGAGACGTAAGACTACTTCCACTATGTTTACACTAAAATTGTACATGTTAATACTTATATTTAAGATACACGTACTTGTATGTGTTCGTTTTTATAAACAGACATGCACACAGACAGAGAGGTGTTCTCCTTTATATATATAATTTCAAGGGTTACCCGGTGTTAACCGGGGCAAAAGTGTAACACTCTCTCTATTCTCGGTCGCCCCCTCATCCCGCCCCCTAACCCCTCATCCCGCCCCTCTCCCCGTTGCAAAAAGTAACATATTTCTATTAAAAGTACTATCTCTGTCTACCCCGGTCGCCCGCTTATCCCCGCCCTTTCTCATCTGCCCCCCTTCTCGCCCGCCTCCCTTTCACCCCATTGCACGGGTAAAAAGTGTAACATATTTCTATTAAAAGTACTATATCTGTCTACTCCGGTCGCCCGCTTATCCCCGCCCTCCCTCATCTGACACCCCTTCTCGCCCGCCTTCCTTTCACCCTATTGCCCGGGTAAGATGTGTAACATATTTTTTATTAAAAGTACTATTTCTGTCTTCCTCGATCATCCACCTCACCCCGCCTCCTTCGATGTATATATGTAATCGTTAAAAAAAAGAATCCTTAGGAGTCGGTGAGGATCGAACCGTCAACCTCTCGGTCTTTGTTCTCTATCCCAAAGAGTTGCGCCGAAAAGACAGAGTACAAAATCCGACGAAAAATATGTCACTTGACCGCTTTTAGAATCCGTTTTTTTGCACGTCGCGCATGCGCTAAACGTACAGGCAACGAAGAAACGAAGTAATTCGACCCCCCCCCGTGGCAGATGTTTGTCGGTTCTACGTGAAGGAACGGAGGTTTTTGTTTAATTTTTTTCATATAATACGTCCGAATGATGGACGATTTTGAAAAAGTCAACTTTGTTGTAATCTGTCACGTATTTCTCAAGTGTTAGCCGGACATACGAACATATACACATAGATAACTGCCCTTTACATTATATATATATATATATATATATATATATATATATATATATATATATATATATATATATATATATATATATATATATATATATATATATAGTAAGCTATGAAAATATATTTATGGCAATTAAGCCACACAGAGGCTCCCGTGTTTCATCCCCGGAGGGAATCTTTAGGCTAAAATACATGGAGTTATTTTTGCCGGGTGTTTTTATATACGCAGCTAGCTAGTTAACTAATCAGATTCTTTGTTGTTCTCTCAGCCAATCGTTGGGCTTCCGGCGAACAAAGGTCTTGTTAGTGTTACTTCCTATATCCTGTTCTATTGTTCTTTTTTCTATAAATTGGCTTATATCTTGTTTCCTTTGTTGTGTCAATATAATGGGTTAATTTATTTTAACACGTGGTTTCTTGTATTTCTATTTTAGGTTTTAATCTTTAAATTGTTATGTTTTTTTGTTTAGTTTTTCTTACTTATTTGTTTATTATCGTTAGCCTAAGGTATATTTATTTCTGTATAAGCAACTGTTTGCTATCTCACTTCTACAGTTTAATAGATTTCTGGGATCTTTAAAGTTTAGGATTTCAAATTTTTCATTCAGGCATAATCTACACGGGTCGTCTAAATTTCTACATGTACTGGCCTGTCGTATTATTTTCCATTTAATTATTGGTGAGCGTCCATTTTCTTTGAGCTCCCAATAGTGGTTTGCTAGTGCTGTTTTAATTCGACGTTCTCTGTTTTTAAATGTGCTTTTGTGGTCATAATATCTGGTTTTAAAATCTAGGGAGGTAATACCCACGTAATACTTTTTGTTATTCGATCTTTCCTTGGCAAATATTGTGGCTTGATATACAATACTTTTGATTAGGCATTTATTTTGTAGCGGACAAAGTGTACGGTTTATGCAGTTACATCTTTTCTCTTCATTGCTAACTTTTTAATTTCTATTCGGTTGATTACTATTAGTGTTTTGTTTATTTCGATTTGTAGTGTTTATATTCTTGTTCTTAGTGTTATTTTTGCTATATTTTCCACTTTTTTATGAAATTTGTTATTTTTTCTTCTCTGTTGTTCTCTTTTAGTATTTTGTTATTGTGTGCCTTAATTATCATTTCTAAGTTTTCGCAGCAGCTATAGGATAGTTTAAAGTTATTTTTATTGAATATTTTGTGCAGGGGATTAGTTACGGAGAAGTGTTTTTCAATCAATTTATTATTTAGCATCTGGTTATAGGGCGGTGTATAGTAGATTATATTTCTTTTTCTTTTCTTTTTGATTTTGTTGTAATTATTAGTCTCTTGTTTTTTATATTTCATTTCGGTATTATGGTAACCACTATTTTTTAGAGCGATATTGTAAATGTTGATTGATTTTTTAAAAACACTTTCGTTGTTAAAATTATTGATACACCTATGTTCGATAGGATTCGGGATATATTTTATGATTGATGGGGGGAGGGGGGTGATTAGACTTGAAGTTTTCTCCCTTGACTCTGTTGGAATCTCTTATTATCACTAATCCATCATCTCTATAAAGGCCGATATCTGTATTATCAAATATATTTGTAAGTGTATATAAAATGAATAACCCCACAAGATCTGATGCCTCCGCAGAGTCAAGGGCACCCATGGTTAATTCAAAGGAGTTGGTCATATTTGTTTTAATCCATTGGTCATCGTTATTGATTAAAACTGATCTCCTACATTTTTTAATGATGTGAATTTCATCCTTGGATATATCGGTATATATCTCGGCAAATTCTAGGGCGATGTTGAAGAGTTCTTCTGATATAATTAATTTTTTATAAAATCCTTATTCATTTTATTTAACCCTCAGATGAGACTCTGACAGGTACTACCACTTCGGGTCAAGATGTACATGGGAGTAAGGTCAACTAAGGGGTAATTTAACACGCCCCATAAATTGTGACCTCACCACGGGATGCAGTTTTGTATCATAACCAGTACGGTTTGGGGTAGCTTAAGTAGTTGATAGGTTGAGAAATGGGATAGAGGAAAGTAGAGGGGCTGCTAAAATTGATTTCGGGGTGGTTAAAGGCGAACATCTGGCATAAGGGTGTTCTAGGTAGTTTAGTGTCGTGCCCGGAACTAATTCTATTTGACCCTTAGATGGGACCCTGGCAGATACTACCACCTTGGGTAAGAATTGACCTGGGAATAATGATAGCTAAGCGGTAAATCTATACTTTCCAAAATTTATACTCAGGAAGTATTACTTTGAGACAAATGTTCCTTTTATATGTTTTTAAAAAAAACTTAGTTCACCCAAACAAGGCTAGTTTCCACTGTACACATAAGGGGCTACTGAGAATTAAGGTGAAAGTTTTTAACCCTACGTCTGATTTCTGCGTCTGATACTAGTCCTTGCACGAAAATTAAACATTTAAAGTTGTCCGCGCTAAGTTCAGCTGATTTGAAATCGTCACAGTGTTTATTAACGATTAACGCGAACGTTGCGTAAACTTCATTTTTTTTTTACTAAATCCAAGCACTTCCACCGTTTGTGGAACAGAAAAGTCTTAGGGCTGAATAGTTCTGTTAAAATTTAAACCGCCTCAGAAAAAGTCAAGTTGCTAGTTTTTTTGGGTAAAATATAGTCCACCAATTTGATATGTTCAGTGGTGCCTAATTTTCGGAGCAGTAGGCAAACCTTTTTAGAGCCTAATTTTCACAATGAATTTTGTATAGTTCCTCATACCTTCTGAAATATGAAGCAAAGGGTTTATCCTCGTCTGTGGAATAAGTGAAATTATCAATTGTTCTCCAGACGGCATTCTGCGAAACAGCATTCTCGTTTTCGTTACTTTGACCCCTGTTCGACATTGCTTGTAGTAATCCTACGATTTTTTTAACTTTATTCCAGAAGTACTTCTGTTTTTTTGTAGCCTTCCGCCGGCTTATTTTTTATTCCAGTAGGTTTTGATTTTGTTCAAGTAGTTTTTCGTCGGTTTATTTTTCTTCCAGTAGTTTTTAATTTTGTTCAAGTAGTTTTTCGTTGGCTTCTTTTTTGTTCCAGTAGTTTTTGATTTTGTTCAAGTAGTTTTTCGTTGGCTTCTTTTTTGTTCCAGTAGTTTTTGATTTTGTTCAAGTAGTTTTTGGTTGGCTTCTTTTTTGTTCCAGTAGTTTTTGATTTTGTTCAAGTAGTTTTTCGTTGGCTTCTTTTTTGTTCCAGTAGTTTTTGATTTTGTTCAAGTAGTTTTTCGTTGGCTTCTTTTTTATTCGAGTAGTTTTTGATTTTGTTCAAGTAGTTTTTCGTTGGCTTCTTTTTTGTTCCAGTAGTTTTTGATTTTGTTCAAGTAGTTTTTCGTTGGCTTCTATTTTGTTGAAGCAGTTTTTGATTTTGTTCAAGTAGTTTTACGTTGGCTTCTTTTTTGTTCCAGTAGTTTTTGATTTTGTTCAAGTAGTTTTTCGTTGGCTTCTTTTTTGTTCCAGTAGTTTTAGATTTTGTTCAAGTAGTTTTCCGGTGGCTTTTTTTTTGTTCCAGTAGTTTTTGATTTTGTTCAAGTAGTTTTTCGTTGGCTTCTTTTTTCTTCCAGTAGTTTTTGATTTTGTTCAAGTAGTTTTTCGTTGGCTTCTTTTTTCTTCCAGTAGTTTTTGATTTTGTTCAAGTAGGTTTTCGTTGGCTTCTTTTTTCTTTTAGTAGTTTTTGATTTTGTTCAAGTAGTTTTTCGTTGGCTTCTTTTTTCTTTATGTAGTTTTTGATTTTGTTCAAGTAGTTTTTCGTTGGCTTCTTGTTTTCTTCCAGTAGTTTTTGATTTTGTTCAAGTTGTTTTTCGTTGGCTTCTTTTTTATTCGAGTAGTTTTTGATTTTGTTCAAGTAGTTTTTCGTTGGCTTCTTTTTTGTTCCAGTAGTTTTTGATTTTGTTCAAGTAGTTTTTCGTTGGCTTCTTTTTTCTTCCAGTAGGTTTTGATTTTGTTCAAGTAGTTTTTCGTTGGCTTCTTTTTTATTCGAGTAGTTTTTGATTTTGTTCAAGTAGTTTTTCGTTGGCTTCTTTTTTTTTCCAGTAGTTTTTGATTTTGTTCAAGTAGTTTTTCGTTGGCTTCTTTTTTCAGGTTCCAGTAGTTTTTGATTTTGTTCAAGTAGTTTTTCGTTGGCTTCTTTTTTCTTCCAGTAGTTTTTGATTTTGTTCAAGTAGTTTTTCGTTTGCTTCTTTTTTATTCGAGTAGTTTTTGATTTTGTTCAAGTAGTTTTTCGTTGGCTTCTTTTTTGTTTCAGTAGTTTTTGATTTTGTTCAAGTAGTTTTTCGTTGGCTTCTTTTTTCTTCCAGTAGTTTTTGATTTTGTTCAAGTAGTTTTTCGTTGGCTTCTTTTTTCTTCCAGTAGTTTTTGATTTTGTTCAAGTAGTTTTTCGTCGGTTTATTTTTCTTCCAGTAGTTTTTGATTTTGTTCAAGTAGTTTTTCGTTGGCTTCTTTTTTGTTCCAGTAGTTTTTGATTTTGTTCAAGTAGTTTTTCGTTGGCTTCTTTTTTGTTCCAGTAGTTTTTGATTTTGTTCAAGTAGTTTTTCGTTGGCTTCTTTTTTGTTTCAGTAGTTTTTGATTTTGTTCAAGTAGTTTTTCGTTGGCTTCTTTTTTGTTCCAGTAGTTTTTGATTTTGTTCAAGTAGTTTTTCGTTGGCTTCTTTTTTATTCGAGTAGTTTTTGATTTTGTTCAAGTAGTTTTTCGTTGGCTTCTTTTTTTTCCAGTAGTTTTTGATTTTGTTCAAGTAGTTTTTCGTTGGCTTCTTTTTTCAGGTTCCAGTAGTTTTTGATTTTGTTCAAGTAGTTTTTCGTTGGCTTCTTTTTTGTTCCAGTAGTTTTTGATTTTGTTCAAGTAGTTTTTCGTTGGCTTCTTTTTTATTCGAGTAGTTTTTGATTTTGTTCAAGTAGTTTTTCGTTGGCTTCTTTTTTGTTCCAGTAGTTTTTGATTTTGTTCAAGTAGTTTTTCGTTGGCTTCTTTTTTCTTCCAGTAGTTTTTGATTTTGTTCAAGTAGTTTTTCGTTGGCTTCTTTTTTCTTCCAGTAGTTTTTGATTTTGTTCAAGTAGTTTTTCGTCGGTTTATTTTTCTTCCAGTAGTTTTTAATTTTGTTCAAGTAGTTTTTCGTTGGCTTCTTTTTTCTTCCAGTAGTTTTTGATTTTGTTCAAGTAGTTTTTGGTTGGCTTCTTTTTTGTTCCAGTAGTTTTTGATTTTGTTCAAGTAGTTTTTCGTTGGCTTCTTTTTTGTTCCAGTAGTTTTTGATTTTGTTCAAGTAGTTTTTCGTTGGCTTCTTTTTTGTTTCAGTAGTTTTTGATTTTGTTCAAGTAGTTTTTCGTTGGCTTCTTTTTTGTTCCAGTAGTTTTTGATTTTGTTCAAGTAGTTTTTCGTTGGCTTCTTTTTTATTCGAGTAGTTTTTGATTTTGTTCAAGTAGTTTTTCGTTGGCTTCTTTTTTTTCCAGTAGTTTTTGATTTTGTTCAAGTAGTTTTTCGTTGGCTTCTTTTTTCAGGTTCCAGTAGTTTTTGATTTTGTTCAAGTAGTTTTTCGTTGGCTTCTTTTTTCTTCCAGTAGTTTTTGATTTTGTTCAAGTAGTTTTTCGTTGGCTTCTTTTTTATTCGAGTAGTTTTTGATTTTGTTCAAGTAGTTTTTCGTTGGCTTCTTTTTTGTTCCAGTAGTTTTTGATTTTGTTCAAGTAGTTTTTCGTTGGCTTCTTTTTTCTTCCAGTAGTTTTTGATTTTGTTCAAGTAGTTTTTCGTTGGCTTCTTTTTTCTTCTAGTAGTTTTTGATTTTGTTCAAGTAGTTTTTCGTCGGTTTATTTTTCTTCCAGTAGTTTTTAATTTTGTTCAAGTAGTTTTTCGTTGGCTTCTTTTTTCTTCCAGTAGTTTTTGATTTTGTTCAAGTAGTTTTTCGTTGGCTTCTTTTTTGTTCCAGTAGTTTTTGATTTTGTTCAAGTAGTTTTTGGTTGGCTTCTTTTTTGTTCCAGTAGTTTTTGATTTTGTTCAAGTAGTTTTTCGTTGGCTTCTTTTTTGTTCCAGTAGTTTTTTTATTTTGTTCAAGTAGTTTTTCGTTGGCTTCTTTTTTGTTTCAGTAGTTTTTGATTTTGTTCAAGTAGTTTTTCGTTGGCTTCTTGTTTTGTTCCAGTAGAAGCTTTCGAAATATTTCTTTGTTTTTTAGTGGTCTTTCTTCATTTTTCTGTTGCTGTTGCATTTGATATTAGTCTAGTTCTGTTATCTTTGATTTAAAATATTTCATGTTTAAAATGTGTCTTTATAGAATACGGCATTTTAGAAGTTCTTTCATTTATATTCCGCTGCTAAACGTAATCTTAGGTGTAAAAAGAGAAAGACAGTATAAAACCTTTTTTCTTCGACCAAAAAAATCACATTTTTTAGTACGCTTTTCACGTAACTAGAATTTGTGGTCGGCACTTTAGTCAACAGATAAACACATATGATTTTATTTATTTTCTTTTGGCGGCAGGTTTTTTCTCTTTTGGATAGAACAATATCATGTATTCATTTATTGGACTGGACGACAGGGCAGGTTTCTCATCTTCGTTTCATCCGAGACACTACTTAAGGGTGTTAAAGCATGCTTCTTACGTCTGCCTCACTCCAATTCCATAGACCGACTGTCTCGAAACTCTCGTTTCTTTGCACACGGCAACAAGAAGTTACGTCATCGCGCCTCTAGCCGATATGTCGGACACTATTACTGACTCCCATGCTTTGTTCATTTGATCTTAAGTTCTGCTATCTGTTACTCACTCGTGGGAAAACAGATTCTATTCCCCAAAGTTTGTGTCAGCCCGACATACACCCAGCCACACAATTTACACCTCAGTCACAATCCATACGAGCTGAAGTACACGTTTTCAAAATAGACCCCCTCACAATGCAACACAAAAGTACAACATAATCGTCCGAGTAGCGGAAAAAAACTGAAAAAAAATCGTCAGGAAATTGAAGAAGGAACATAAACCGAAATTAACGAAGAAACACTCAAGATGAAATTACAAACTGGAAAGCACCTGGCCGCAACAGAATACAGGAATAATAATAATAATAATAATAATAATAATAATAATAATGATGATAATAATGATAATGATGATAATAATGATAATGATAATAATGATAATAATAATAATAATAATAATAACAATAATGATCAAACAAAAAACAACAACAATTTAATGGCACTCGTCTCGGCTGATACCACACAAAATGGTAGTGAAAGGTCAAGGAGGATGGAAAGACCTAGGAGGGATAGCACCGCCTAGACCTTCACCGGAAAGATGCAGGGAATACTGGATACTTGGGGATGCTTAGTTGTTTTGTTTTACGGCATATTAATTCTTTTCAGGTTATTTAATGCCGAATACGTTCATTTTTGTAAACGTTTTAAGTTCTTTATATCTTCAAATATTTATTCATGGTGCTTCGTTTGGTTATTTTGTAAAGGAACATTGTTCTTTTTGTTTTTAGCTTTGTAGAGCATGATTGAGTTTTGCAAAGGGAAAGGAAAACACCCAATAACATCAATGTTTGGTGCATTTTAAGTCAGGAAACGGGTATTTCTGGTAGTACAAGCGATTTTATTTTGTTTATTATTATTATTATTATTATTATTATTATTATTATTATTATTATTATTATTATTATTATTATTATTCCGAGAATACGAGGAATTAGGAATTATCGAGCCTGTTCACGTTACTCCTGGGAAGTTTGAAAATTATTGCTGGATCTCTCATCGCCCAGTCATTAAGGAAAGGACAGGTGTTACCACCAAAATTCGTCCTGTTCTTATTTGTTCCTTCAAAAAGCGGGGTGTGTTTCCCTAAATGATGCAGTTTATTCCGGTGTCAATTTGACGGCCACGTTGTTGGATTTGTTATTGACCTGTAGGAGGGATAATCATGTACTCTTGGGAGATCTCAAGAAGGCATTTCTATAAGTTCGTTTGAGGGCCGATGAAAATAAATATCGTTTTTGTTTTTTCTTAAAAGTGGGCGACCTTTTGCGCACTTTCAGATATAATTCTATTATCGTTGGCTTTAATGCAAGCCCATTCATGTTGAGTTTTATACTCAAGTATCATGCTGAACGATATGGTTATGATGAAACGTCATCTGTACTTTACAACAACTTTTATGTTGATAATATAGTTCAGACCAGCAGTAATCTCAAATCTTTTTGTTCAACTTACCATTCAGTACGCGACAGGCTGAAGGAAGCTGGTTTGACTTACCATCTTGCAACTAGAATAATCAGAGTTTGCAAAAGGAGATGATAGAGGATGGGAGTGCATCCTGTCCTCTTCTATCGGAGAAAGTGTTGGGATACCGATTTTTTCCACAAAGGGATTCCGTGAGCCTCGCACCTACGGTGATTGATCCTGAAGTCAGCTCTAAGCGCAGTATATTGGCTTAGTATTCCAGGGTTAATGACCCCTTATCCTTATGTGTCCCAGTTACCATTAAGAGTAACATTTTGATTAGTGAACTCTGGAAAAATAAGTTGTCTTGGGATCAGAAAACCCCAAAACAATTTAACGAAAATTGGCGTACATTAGCCAATGATTTGAATTCGTTGAGCGAGTTGGAGTTTTCTAGAATGCTTTGAGGGAACACGTTCCTACTGAGTTCCTGTGTTTTTGTGATGCTTCTATGGCAGCTTACGGCTTTGCCCGATATGCTAAGCAGGGAAATAAATGCCTATTGATTTTTGCAAAGGCAAAGGTACCCCCCCTTAAAAGAAAATCCCTGCCTACTCTAGAACTTATGGCTATCTATCTTGCCGTTAGAGTCATTCCACACATTTTGAAGGCATTGAGGCCGGTTGTTATCCAGTCCCTATATCACGTTTCGGATGCTCAAGTGGTTTTGTCTTGTGTCCTCAGCGGGAAAGCAGCCAAAGGAAATATATTCGTTGGGAACCGTATTAAAGACGTTAAAAGGATGGTGGAAGAGATAACTGGTGAACTTTGAATCTTAGTCCAATTCAAGTATGTTCCTACTGCTGAGAATCCAGCAAATTTACTTACTAAAGGTGTTTCCTCATCAAAATTCAAGCACCATTATGATTTATGGGTTTACAGCCCTGATTGGATACATCAGGCCAACATTGGTTGGCCGATTACCCATCTCTCCTGTCTGAACAACACTAATAAAAGGATTGTTTCCTGTATGTTTGTTGATGATTATTCGCCCGAAGGGAATACCTTGCCCATAGAGGTACTTAACTTCTCATCACTGACTAGAATGGTCAATGTTTTTCAGAAAAGTTTTTTGTTCATTGACAAACTAAAACGTTGGTAGACTGATTCTTCTGGTAAAGCTAAACGGCTGCTTTTAGTGGCAATGCAGAAGGAGGAGTTTCCTGAAGAAATTCAATATTTGAAATGACCATCTGGATGAAATATTCCGCCAAGAGTTGCTGGACTTGGATTGTTTATGGACAACGAAGGTCTAATTCGAGCTTTAATATTCATCCATATCAGGTAAAGTACCCTATTTATTTGGGAAAGCATCATCACCTGACTGCGCTAATGATTAAGGGAACACATTTGAATTGTTGCCACATCGGCATAAATTCGACTTTGACCAAGTTGAGGTTAACGGGTTTCTGTGTACCCAGGGAAGACAGTCGGTGGAAAGAGTGGTTCAACACTGTCTCGTATGTAAGAAAATAAATTCACTGCCATTCGAGGCACCGATGGGATCCCAGTTGCCTGTGCATAGGGCTAATTTTATTCACCCTTTCCAACAAGAGGGAGTGGATTGTACTGGACATTTTTGGCTGAAGATAAATGGAGATGATTGCAAAATGTATATTTTGTTATTCTCTTGTATGAGTCTAGGAGCAGTTCATTTAGAATTACTGCCCGATATGAGTACTTGTTCATTTTTACTAGCATCTTACAGATTCACAAATTTGTTTGGCTTACCTACTCATGCTAAAACTTTCTTAGTGTTGTCTGAGGTATTTGTCTCAGATGAATTTAAGCAACATTTTAGAACTACGTCTATAACTCACGTCACCATCTTTATTCTGCTTGGCATGGGGGCTGCGTAGGAACGTATGATCCAAACAGTTAAACAGTGCTTGAAAACACTCGTAAGAAGAGAGAAATTGGAATATTTAGACTTCATGATAATACTTACAGATGTGGAAAGAGTTGTTAATGACAGGCCACTTATTTATGTTGCTTCTTCTGATATGGGACTAGATATTCTTCCTGCAAACCGGTTATAATCCGCGTTTATTGCTAGGAAATCATGAGGTCGATGACCTCTGTCCTAACCCCCTGGTAGGATTGAGTTGTTGGAATCTCTTCAACTAAGAGAAAACTACGTGGAAAAATTCCGTAAATTGTAGCATAACGATTATCTCCTTGAGAGAAAATCACAGGAACTTGTTGAGTCATTGGCCAGAAAAGATTTCCGTTGGAGAAATTGTTTTGGTGAAAACACCAATCCGAACGAGACCCTTTTGGTAAGATTCTACGTCTCATTCGAGATAAGGATGGACAGGTTCGTTTTGAGGGATAAATGCGAACAGATCCATTTCCTTGAATCATTTGTATCCTTAGAAATCAGGGAGGTTTCTTCTGCAGTTCAAGCGGTGTCTGATTTAGAGGAGGAGGGTGAACCCTTTTTTTGTCCCACATGTTCTATTAAGAATGACGGCTCTTCACCAATGGTATGTTGTGATAAATGTAACAGATGGTACCATTTTGACTTTGTGGGAGTCTCCGAGGAAGTAACTGATGGAGATTAATATTATCCGGAATGCACGGAACAAACAACATCTCATGTTGATCAACTTCCTGAGCATGATTAATTCAGAATGAAAGATCTCTCTTTATCTGATTCTATGATAGGTAAAACAACGAAATCAAAATATTTTTAGATAATTAGCTTGATTCTTGTATAATAACTTTCATATTATTTTTAGGAAAATTACTTGATTATTACTCTATGTGTATGAGGTTTGTTATATACAAAATTCTAAAATAAATAAAAATAGAAGTTAAAAAAAAACAATATTGTAATTACAATTGTGCTATAGCAGACAGAATAACATATTACATATAATTACTTGAAAAAAGTAATGATTAATCATTACTTTTTTGCTCCTCTTTTGGGAGTGTGTTAGAAATCGCAGTGTTGACCCGTTCACACTTGCTGATCCCTCCTGCGGGAGGGAGGAGACGATTTTTGGCATTGACCTTGGGTTTTTTGGCGCCTTTATTAAGCACGTGGTTTTAAAAATCCGTTTTTTTCAGGCAGTTGAGATTTTGCGAGGCTACTATGAACCTCGTGCCAACTCCAAGGATATTTAAGCATTTTCTCTAGTGTTGTGTGTTGCGGGGTATTAACCACGCGCCAACTCTGGATATTCAGAAACTCTTTGAACATAAAAGACCGAGCTATATGTAACCTCGTGTCTAAATATTATTTAAAAATTCTAAGTGATGGTACGGCCTAATCTTGCGCTTACTATGATACAAGAGCAACCTGAACCCAGAAGCGCTAAGCAACTCGGATGATTGGTTGCGCCTCGTTTACATCTTGTCAGGGGAGCAGAGTGGCGCTGACATCTATTCTCCTGAGTCGTGTCCGGGACAGCTTCAAGCTATGTGTCCGATCCCGCCACACTTGAAGCACCGTATGTGTCCCCGTCTTCTCTCCATGCAATCCTTTGTAATGTGACCATTCCGCCCACAGCGGAAGCAATTTACTTTGGCATGTGGTTTCGGCCTCTGTGGATTGCTACGATCGCTCTTGGCCGACTGCGCGGCCATTACAAGGTGCTCCTCAAGTTTTGTTTCATCCCTTATGATGGCTCGGGCGCGCCCAAGCAACTGTTCAATTGGCATCCCATCTATGCTTATAGATGCTCTTAGGAGTTGCTTCACTCGAACTGGGAGTCCGGACACAAATGTGTATACAAACGTCTGTTCAGTCAAACCTCCAAACAGAACGGTCATCTTTTTCAATGCTGCCAGGAAGACATCCACTGTTCTTACCTGCCAATCGTTTCCGGATGGTAAACCATTCGTATGCTGTATAAGAATTAATCGCAAAAGCTCTGTACATCGCAGCTTTTGTCAACTCAAATTGCCCTTATCATTTTCGCTTAGCTGATGATAGACATCCAAAGCGCCTGGGAATGACCAACTCGACTCGATTGACTCTACTCAAGCGACAGGTTATCCCCACTCTCTAAATCCAGTCCACCACAGACATTGATCCGTCAAACTCAGGAATGAGTTGCAAGTCCAACTTTGCATCCGCCATTATGTCACAAAATAGCACGGAAAATTGCTAAAATAGCACGTAGAACTGAAAGTTGAAATAAAAAAACACGCATGCACGAAAACAAATAAAAATCCCGACTCCTGAATTGTATTAACAATTCTCCCAATCACGACGACACAAACTCTCAAAAAACAATAAAAAATCGTCTCTTGTCAGTCGAGTAACCTGACACACACCTTCAATTAAATTTGTTTCTCCTTTTCCCGCTTAACACTTGACGAATTGTAATGTTATCGTCAAACCGGGGAGGAAAGTTTCTTTTAACTAGAATTCGCCTATGCAAAACAATAGTCATTTGCAGAAGTGAACTCTTGTCCTCGCACAACAATAACAATATTCTATTTTTTAATCCGATTTAATCCCCGATAAACGACATACAGGACTACCCTCACTCTTTTATCTTCTGGACCCACATAATGGCTGCTACATGGTCCCGTCATGAGATGTTGTTAGGGGCTCGACATGGCTGAGGAAGTTTCCCGTTGACTTCAAGCATTGGCCCATCGGTTCACGTCCATGAAAATGGTGTTCATTACTGGTAGTTTTGTGATTTCTACTTGGCTGGCAACTTCCCGTATCACATCTACAGTGGGCAATGCCAGAGAGGAGATGCGGGTTGTTCAAGTTGGTAGGCTTTAGGCAGCCAGTGATCAAGTGGCAGGTCTTGTTCTATGCTGGGTCTCATTTTTTGGCATGCGTTGATCTTTCCCAAATAGGACACACATCTTCCAGAAAGGAATAGCACGATGCTTAGGTAGTACATCTTAGTGTGTGTGCTGAAGCTCCCCACTTGGAATTGATCAGTTGACGGAGGATGTTGTTCCGGGAGCTGACGTTCATATTTGTTTTTTTCTATTTTCCATTAATAAGAGAGTGCAGTCCAGGGATTCTGAAGTTCTGTACCACATCACGTGATGATTATAGGTAAGTTAGCCTTCCGGTTCCTGAGATGGAACGAGCAAACTTTAGTTTTTGCAGTGTTTGCATGCAGGTGGTTATTCCCGTAGTAGAAGAGTAGATCATCTATGAGTTATGGTTTGTTTCTATTGATTCAAACGTATTTTCGTGGAATGTTACACGGAGGTCGTCAGCATAGATGAACTCTCAGTGTTCTGGTCCATTGGTAGGTCATTGCTGTAGATTTTGTACAGTAATTGAGCCAGCACACTACTTTGAGGCAAGCTATTCTTTTGTCGGCGCAAGCGACTTTTTTGTTTAGAGTAACATAAAAGCACATGTTTGTTAAGATGGCTCCGATGAGGTCTCTAAGTGACAGCTCTTTTGTGGTTTACAATGTAATACGCGGCAGACAGATAAAAAAATACGGCCCCTGCCCTGTTACCAGATCTTTCTGAAACTCATATTCGATGTGCTGAGTGAGATCCAGGAGTTGGCTTGTTGTGGTTTGGCCAGGCCTGCATCCTGCTTGTTAGGGGATGATTGCTGTTTCAGCAACTGAGTTAAACCTGTTGAGGATTAGGCGCTCAAACAGCCTAAGCTGGTGAAATAGTAGGGGAGATCGGGTGGAAACTCTTTGCATGATCTGGGTCTTTGCCTGGTTTTAAAAGAGCAATGATTCTGGTTTTCTCCAGATCTTTCGGATGTTTCTTGTCAGCATGCAATTATTCGTCAGCTGAAGGATTCATTTTCGTGTCAGAGGTCCAAAGTGCTTAATATATTTTATTAAAATATAATCTAGACCGATGGCATTACCAGCATTAAGGGCACTGGTGCCGATATGGAGCTCTTTAAATAAGAACGGCTGTCAGTCCGGTGCTCTGAGAGTATTGAAGTCGATCTATGTTTTGTCTTTGCTGTTGGTAGTGGACTTCCCATTGAGAAACAACTGATATGCAACTTGCTTAGCAGTGATAATGTATTGATGTTTCGTTGGAGTTAATGAATCGTTTTCGCATTAGAAACCCTGTTTTTTCTCGTCTGGAACACGATTATGCCATGTTAGCATGAGAAAGAGTCTACTAGTATTACTAAAAGTTCCACTTTAGTAATGTGAGCATTATCCATATGTACACAACTCCATGGATCCACTTCTCTGGGCTATGAATGTAAAGTAGTTTTTGTAAAATTTCTTAATCTTTTATATTTTTTGCATCTTTTTATATATTCTTCGACATCTCGTGAATATCCCGGCCACATTGCTTCTGATTTTATCAGCTTTTCTCTGGCCGCTAATTCAAAGTGTATATCATCATGTACACTTTTTATTAGTGATTTTCTTTGTGTTTTGGGGGGAAATATCAGATTCACATTACAATTACTCCATTTTCTCTCGTTAATTTATGTCTTATTGCTTTGTAGGTCCTTTCCGCCCTAGAACAATTTTCCCATATGTGTTTTTCTTATTTAAGATGTTATCATATTAGCACTGCATCATGTATAGTTTCCACAGCCATTCTATCTAAAGACAAAACATCAGTAATGTAAGAATATATCTTCAAATTCTTCTCCTTCTTTATCTTTTGACTCTTTGTAAAATCGCAATCTTGATAGTGCATCTACGTATGGAATTAAAATAATTTTGACATATTCGATATCAAAATCAAATGTCATTCATCTTATTGTCTATCTTCGTATTCTCGATGTCGTGACGTTAAGTAATTCTTTTCTTGAATTAAACATAAATTCTAATAGTCTATGATCACCCCCCCACCAAACGTTCTCCAATTAAAATTGTCGAGATGTAGTCGTTGTAAACACTTCATTTTCTATATTTGAATAATTAAATTCAATGTTCGTTTTGTCTTCTTGATGAATACATAAACGGATGTCGTTCTTGTGATAATAGACATCGAAAGTTCGCTATCGTCTATAGTTAACGTAATGTCTTTTGGGGATAAAACATTTTCACTATTGGTTTCTTTGCCATAATTAATTTTAATCTATCAAATGCTTTTTGTTGTTCCTCTGACCAGATGAATTCAACATTTTTTCCTTAAATTTGCAAACAGTTAAATAAGTCCGTATATTTTGGTAAATATCGCCTGTAGAAGTTTAATAATCACCCCCCCAAAAGATCCAATTTCTTTTTTATTTGTAGGTATAGATACTTTTAGTATTTGTTCTATTGATGGATTGGTCTGGTGATATACCTTCCTTTGAAATAGAATCACCGAAAATGATATTTTTACGGCAATTGTTTACGCATTTCTTTTCATTTGTTGTCATTCCAACGTTTCTTAATTTATTCAAGATGATGTTGGTTTTCTTTTTGAATTAATTTTCATTGGTAGCTCCTATGCATATCTCGTCTTAGTAGCATACCATATTTTTAGTATCTGCTCCTAAGACTTCTTCTATTCCCCTTTCAAATATGGCGCTTACTGTTGGTCCCCCGATTTATAAAATCGGGAGACCTATGTTTTGAGGCATTTCCGTCCGTCCGTCCGTCCGTCCGTCCGTCCGTCTCTCCGGATTTTTCTCCGCAACCATCCATTGAATTTCTCTGAAATTTTGCATGAAGCTGTAACTTTGGTCAGGTTAGAAAAGTGGTCAAAAGGCCCCAAAATGGCAAAAAATGACATTTTTTGCCTCATAACTTTTCATCCAGCCATCCATTCAATTTCTCTGAAACGTGGCCAAAATGTGAAGGCAATTATTCCTAATAGAAAATAAGTATCGCTGACCTTGGAAAAAACTTGGTTCGCGCCCCCAGGGGGTCAAAAGCCCCCAAAATGGCAAAAAATGACCCCTTTCTCCCATAACGTTTGATCCATCCATTCAAATTTTCTGAAACTTGGCCAAAATGTAGAGGCAATTGTTCTGGATATAAAATGAGCATCCTTGACCTCAGAAAAATTCTGGTTTGCGCCCCCAGGGAGTCAAAGGGGGGTCAAAAATGCCCCAAATTGCCCAAATTTATTGTTGCATTTTACACTCACCACATCGAGTCGCGCGGCTTGTTTTTATTCAATACGACACCCTTTTTCTATTTTATTAACTTTATTGGCGTATTTATCGTCGTTACTTATTTGAAGATATTGTGTATTTGTATTTGGTGATATGCCGTTTTCAGATCTATTTTTTAAAGGACGCTCATTCATGTGAAGCAACTTTAACATTAGGTATAGGATATGAATCAGAGGGAACTTTGTGATTTACGCCCATTTCATAATCTCCACATAAACGTATGTTTCCATCTGACTTTCCTAAAACTACAATCGGTGATGCCCACTTGCTACCACTAGCTGGAATTATGTACGTGACTAGTACATGTGGATAAAATCGCGCGAAATGCGATGTCACGTGTATAAATACTGTTAAGTCTTTCGGAAATGGAGGTATAGATATAAATATGAAGGGAATAAATGTAAGAAAGAAAGAGAAACTGGCAAATGTATAAACAAACAGCTGCCTTTCGGAATCTCGGTTATTACAACATGAAACAATCCGTATATAATCGTGGATTCGGAGGCGATTACGTACGCTGCATGAACTGAACACCTGCTGCAGTTTAGATGAAATGACTTTCAGTCACGCCTGCAACTGCTTCAACTTTAAATATGTCCATGTGCCAAATATGCCCGTGTCCAACGAAAGCCTTCTACCGAAAAGAACTACTTAAGCATGAAATCCATATGATTTTGACCCGATTAATTCTGTTTTGTTTAGAATCAGGTAATTATAGGAGGAACATGCTGCGCGTGCGCGTGCGTGCCCCCCCTCTGTATGTGACTTGATGTGGCGAGTGTAAAATACAATAAATTTGGGCAATTTGGGGCATTTTTGACCCCCCCCCCCTTTGACCCCCTGGGGGCGCGAACCAGAATTTTTCTGAGGTCAATGATGCTCATTTTATATCCAGAACAATCGCCTCTACATTTTGGCCAAGTTTCAGAAAAATTGAATGGATGAATCAAACGTTATGGGAGAAAAGGGTAATTTTTTGCCATTTTGGGGGCTTTTGACCCCCTGGGGCGCGAACCAGATTTTTTCCAAGGTCATCGATACTTATTTTCTATTAGGAACAATTGCCTCCACATTTTGGCCAAGTTTCAGAGAAATTGAATGGATGGATGAAAAGTTATGGGGCAAAAAATGTCATTTTTTGCCATTTCGGGGCCTTTTGACCGCCTGGGGGGCTAACCAGATTTTTTTTCAAAAATCGGAGAATGTCACTTTCTAAGCTGACCAAAGTTACAACTTCATGAAAAATCTCAAAGAAATTCAATGGATGGTTGCGGAGAAAAATCCGGACGGACGGACGGACGGACGGACGGAATGCCTCAAAACATAAGTCCCCCGATTTTATAAATCGTAGGACCAACTATACACTCAATGAAAATTACGCTACGGAATCGACATGACTTGAACACACCACGCTAAATCATCAATTTGCACCGGTATCCGCTACACTACCGCCACCTCCTGTGATTTACTTCGGGAACAATGACATGGTACTAAGCCTGCATTTCATTGAACGATAATATTTATGCACTTAGTGCTCAATTTATTTATTGTGCAGCTACGTATTACATAGCAGTACTATGCTTTTGAAGTTTAATGTAAGATGATTGCCAAATAAAAGACGTTACTTCGGTACGATTTACAAGGTTTGACCTTAGTCTTACATGCTCCTATATAGAGAGATTAATATCTTATTGGTTGGGTTTTATTATGAGATATACATACAAAAGTTTAAAGCGAGTTGAACAGTTTAAAAGCTAGCGGGAAGACACATGTAATATAAGATATGGACTTTAGATTACTCGTCTTCTCTCTAACAATAGATTAGAAAATGGATCTAGTTAAGTGTAATAATATACCTTAAGTTGCATGCTTGTCGTTATCGTGTTTTTCCATGTTCCGGCGATGTGTCCGAAGGAAATGAATCCATAGAAAATCGTTAATCCTGGACCTATCTATACCCCAATTCCGCAAGAAACCAAGTGGAAAATAGTAAATTGTTTTAAAAAAAAAATCATAGTGCAATTGGTGCCTATTCATTGACAATAATACACCTTAGAAGTGAATTAGATTTCTGGTAGTTGCACACTGCCTTCGTGATGTTTCATTGCAAACCCAGGGTAGTATCAAACCATACTTGTTGCGTGGACTGGTCAGTTTTGACACCACCAAATGGTTTATGTAGCTCAATTGGTGTGTCCTTCGATCCTAGACTGAAACCATCATCTCTGGTCGGTGTTCTGTCTGGTGTACCTTTCTGTTGACACGTCGCAAACTTCTCTGTGGATACTTCATCTCTCAGCTTCCTTTTTTTCTTTCCTTCTCGTGGCTGTAATAATGGGAGAAATTTAAAAACAACAAATAACTCATTACTTGCTTGTGAGGTTTAGTTTATTTTTCTCAGCAAATAACAGATGTGTACATGTAGATGGGTTGGAATTTCCTGCCCCACCACGTATGGGTGGTCGACACAGAAAAAGATGTCTACTCATTTTGACGTCGTAAACCCAAAAGAAAGCAGAATCGATCCTCCTTCTCTGCCACGTACTTCCTCACATGACGTCATATCATGTAATGTAATCATAACTCTAGTCAGTTAACTTCTAATGGAATTTTCCACTACTCTAACCGTATGTTTATTCTAGCCTCGTGTGGAAAACTACTGTTTCTAACATCATTTTTACACACCCATCTCTAATTTCGCTACAATATCATGTTGCCCTGAACGTTTGAGTGATATAAATCCCCGCGTACAATTGTTTATACAGGATAATAGACAGACCACAACGTTGAGATCAGTTAGACCCCAATCAGATACGTACGCAGCTGATTGGTTAGTCTAACTACGTGACGCAGGAGAGATTTTTTTAAAATTAAAATTAAATTAAATTTTTCCCAGAATTTTAAATAGGGGTGATAAAGTAAAATTTTACTTATGGACGTTGGCCACCTTCACGTGATTCCACCATCTAACTACTCGATGTTAAACAGAATCTGTGAAAACCTTTGCCAACAACAGAACCAACCCCTCTCCAATGAAGATAGACCAGTATAAACGTACATTTTAGGGCTTTGGTATCCTTTTTGTTAAATAATTACACCCTAGTTTAACTTTAAGAATAAACACGGTCTGTCCGAAGAAACTAACAAGATAACATAGACACCCCTTCTTCCGAGACGAACAATATAACACGTGTCCTCGTTAATGGTTTTCATGAAACCCAATTCATGCTAATCGTAGGATTATCCAACGCATTATGTTTCGGATTTATTTTAGACTAGCAGAGCTACCCGGCCTTGCCCGGACAAAAAACAAAACAAAATAGAAGAAGTTAAATAGTCTGTGTAGCATCTTTATATTAAAACTTCAATGTATCTCCCTCTTCTTTATCTTTCTCTTTGTCCCTCTCCCACATTATGACCGGCTTGATTCTGTTGTGTGCATAAATGTTATCGGATTCTGTTTACCATCAGGTAGTTAGAGGAAGAACCACATGAAGGTTGCCACCGTTCATAAGTAAGAGTGGTGCAATGGAAACTAACTGGATTCGAACTCAGTACACCCAGGTCGTCCGTTAGCGTCGTTATCCACTTCAGCACACAGAGTCACCTCCCAATAAATGTAATAATGCCCATCATCCCTTTTCCAATGAAGATAGTCCAAAATAAACGTACATTTTAGGGCACTGATCTCCATTTTATTAAATACTTACAATCTAGTTTAACTTCAGAAATACACACGGTCTGTTCACAGCAACTTTCAACAGAACATATACACCCCTTCTCCCGAGACGAACAATATAACACGTGTCCTCGTTAATGATTTTCATTAAACCTTATTCATGCTAATCTTAGTAGTAGTAGTAGTAGTAGTAGTAGTAGTAGTACTAGTACTAGTAGTAGTAGTAGTAGTAGTAGTAGTAGTATCATCATCATCATCATCATCATCATCATCATCATCATCATCATCATCATCATCATCATCATCATCATCATCATCATCATCATCATCATCATCATCATCATCATCATCATCCAACACGTTTATCCTTGGCTTATGTTTTGGATTTATTTTAGATGAGCATTGGACATTTGTATTATTTGTATTATTCGGATTACTATTCTCATCTTGGTTGTTATATTCACAACGTTTTGGCCGATGTAGCCTCCGACCTTCTTCGAAATTACGTACAGGTTCGCAAGTTGGACATAAACATCCCCAAGTTCGTAAAAATGCACCTGAAGAAGGTCGGAGGTTGTATCGGCCGAAACGTTATAAAAATAACAACAATACGACAATAGCAGTATCTATTTACTTGCCTCCTGACGATGGGAAAGTTAGAGACAATGTCAGTCTTTAATGTGGAGAAAATCCAGCTGTCTAAAAAGGGCCATTTTTGATTGGGACCAAAATTAAAACTGCCACAGTCTAGATTTCTACTTCGTTGACAGAGGGCAGAAAAGATGAAATGTAGTATCAGAACAGTTATTACACTTTGATCCAAAAGGCCAATATATAGTAGTCCTAATAATCCAAATTCATCCTTGGATAACAAATATAATTGTTACTGAATCATTACTAGTGATTTCATTTATATCAAACATCTCTATAGACGATATCTTCACATGGAATTGGTTCGTGTAATAATGTTCGACATATACGTATATATTATTAACCTTTATTGAAACGATACATAAGCAGACATAGTTTTAGATACGATCTTACATCAATATGAACGATTGTCTGTCCGTCACGCTTTAGTTTGAAGTAGCATTTTTATCACTAAGTGTATAGATTGAATGGGCGTATCTTATTTTAGATGCGTCCAGCGTCTCTATAACAGGTTCTGTCCATTGGTCTTTAATTTGAAATACGATTTTCAGTCAGTCTGTCACGCTTTCGACATAGAATTTTCGTTGGTCTGTCATGTTTGAGTTTGAAATAGCATTTTTATCACTAAGTGTATAGATTGAATGGCCGTCCAGCGTCTCTATAACAGGCTCTGTCCATTGGTTTTTAATTTGAAATACGATTTTCAGTCAGTCTGACACGCTTTCGACATAGAATTTTCGTTGGTCTGTCATGTTTGAGTTTTAAATAGCATGTCTGTCGCTAAACGCATAAATTTAATATACACAACTTATTATAGATGTGTCCATTCAATCTAAAATAAGAGAATCGATAAATTGGGGAAAATTGAGGGAATATACGTAATATGATTCGATCGCGACAGTCATACGTAAATGATTTAAAAGGTTTGAATACAGACGTTGAAATATTACTAGCGCATGTTAGTCATCACGGTCTGTCGTATCGGCCATGCTGAGTTCAACTCCTATCAAATGTATTATGATTGTTTTACAAATTTAAACTTTTGAGCAAGTATGAACCCGCACTTTCCTCAGATTTAGCGATTAAATTATAACTAGTGTTCTATTCATCGTATACAATTAATTGTTTCTTCTTTTTCTTAAGAAAATGAGCAGCATAACAAACTATTACTAATGATGATGACGCACACACATAGGTGTCGTGTTTCGGTATTACATAACTGAAAATGATTTATTTGCCGTAGAATAGACGAATTAAAGCAATCACTTACCCCCCCCCCCCACTGTTCAATTCCAGCTATAGTCAAGTTGACACACCGGTCCCCGTAAGATTATGGTTGAGTCTGGCCAGTACTAAATGGATGATCAGTTGGGAAGACCAGTTGCTGTACGAACACATTCATTTCAAATTCTAATTAATCTACAAATTAATGGCGTACAAAAAGTCAAGTACGATCTCAGCATAAATTGACACATCGATGGTTGACATGCGTAAAACCCAACAACCCCCCCCTCTCTAAAGTGCAACTCTTCTTCACCGTGGTAGAGGCGGTGGCAATGTCGTAGTATCATAGACACCCGGCTAACAGGGATATGGCGTAAGTTCAGGAGTCGGTATCGAGATCTGTCGTCACGTGAGAAGGAAAGACGCGTCCGGCGCGGAACCGCAAATCAATGGAGTAAAAATGACAACTTTACTTCTGCACCATTCCTTTGTTTGTTCTGGGCTAAATCTTCCGAGACTTTGCATGCAATCGCTAGGCCTTGCTATTCTCGTTTTCTTTTTTGGTAAACATTTGCAATCCTGAAAGTTAACAGATAGCTGTGACCAACGAGATAGACTTCATGCAGACCATACAATCCTGAGACACGATCTTCGCGAGCTCTATGCAGAAGTCTGACTCGCTTAACAAACAAACAAACAAAAAAGCATCAACCGCCCGAAATACTTGACAAACAAACAGAAAAACAGCAACAACAAGAACTGTTCAATTCCGATGGCTTAGAAAAAATAATTCTTAAATGTCTACTTTATTAAAACCACGTGTATTTCAAAATCGTCGCATGTTACCAGGCCAAACAGATAGGAGTGGGTTCAGGGTGGGGGATAATCGGTTATTTTCCGTTCATCTCTTAAGCTTCTGACTCCCATGAATTAAAATTGCCCCTCCACCAGCATCTAAGAATATATACAGGTATATATCTGACCTCATCTCTCGTTCTTTCTGGTTGTGCGTGATTGGCCTAATGGATACTGCCGCGGTCTATGAAATCGGCGATCCCGAGTTCTAATTCTCACGGATATATTTGTGGATATTTGCTCAAATTTACTGTTGCAAAATTTATAAGTCCGTCATCCCAATCAGCCATTTGTAAAATTGCAACTTTTGTTCAAGTAATAGCCTAACATATACACTAGTTATTGTGTTTGCATATTCAATAAATTAAAAAATGAGATGATTTGTCGTTGAACTAATAAACCAGGCCCCTTTATTTAACAAATCAGGAAAATAACAAAAAGTCCAGATCAGAGTAAGAGCAGCAATAGCATGGATGAGTTTAAGATGAGGTTGGATGAATTCAGAGAAAGTGGTAGGAGGGAGA
Organism: Sepiola atlantica; assembly: GCA_963556195.1. Classification (NCBI taxonomy): domain Eukaryota; kingdom Metazoa; phylum Mollusca; class Cephalopoda; order Sepiida; family Sepiolidae; genus Sepiola; species Sepiola atlantica. The sequence continues at coordinate 35,024,701 of OY744515.1, forward strand.
AATTGAGGGGGCACTTTTGGGAGTTATCAAGTGAAATATTTAACAGAATTTGATCTGGATATCGATACTGTACTAAGAGTTTAATTTTTTAAACATTTTTCATTAAATTTTTTTTTTTAAACAGTTGAATTGAGAAGATAGTTAAAGGGGAGATGCCCAAAGTGGCATAACAAACAAATAAACTATCAACAAATTTTACAAAAAAAAAAACATAAAAAAATATCTGAAAACTTTTTGTTCACAAAAATAAGAAGAACATACGTCAGCCGTGAAACTGCATACCGCAGCCTGGCAACGTAAGTATGAGACAAATCTTTATCATATTTTGTGAAGTATTTCTGAAGTTATACCATGGAAACATTGACTATTCAAAAACTATTTATTTGATAAGGCTGGAATTTTTCGGTGTGATTACTGTTATCAAAATACCTCAAATACATACATCAAATTTGGAAAAATAAGCAGTTGAAATTCTGTCAAAATTTCGACCATGACCTACATTTTCATGGTCACGATCAAAAGTCAAGGTCAAGTTCATATAAGATGCGGTACTTCGTTGGCTACAATATAGGCTAGTCTCTACGATGAACAGAATCGAAGTTATCGTAAAACACGTGACTTTCACCTTTATCTTGAACCTTGCTATCAAAAAAATTAGATCAGTACTAAGTTATGCCTTGACCGATATTTTAACCAAGTTTGGTGACGATTGGTTAAGCGATGTGGCCGCTACACTGTACACAAATAGACATAGTGAAAAACTCAACAAAAAACATCACCTCCTTGGTGGAAGTAAAACGAATATTAAGCTGTATCCATTTTGCGATGACAATGCTTGATCAAACTTAAGCGTGACACACGGACGAAAATGTTATTTCAAACGTAAGCGTGACAGAAGGACGAATATTTTATGTTAAACTTAACGGTCACAGACGAACGAATATGTTATTTCAAACTTAAACAAAACAGCCAGACGAAAATATAAGCAGGACAGACAGGTGAAAATGCTATTTTAAACTTAAGCGTGACACCGGACAGAAAATGTTATTTCAAACTCAAGCGTGACAGACGGATAGAAAATGTTATTTCAAACTCAAGCGTGATAGGCGTACGAAAATGCTATTTTAAACTTAACTGTCGCAGACGTACGAAAATGATATTTAAAATTTAAGTATAACAGACAGACAAAAAATGCTATTTAAAATTTAAGCGTAACCGATAGACGAAAATTCTAATTAACATTTATGCGTTACAGTCGGACGGAAATGCTATTTTAAACTCAAACGTAACAGACGGCCGAAAGTGCTATTTTAAACTTAAGCATAGCAGACGAGCATAAAATACTATTTTAAACTTAAGCTTAACAGACGGACTGAAATGCTATTTTTTAACTTAGGCTTAACAGACATGCAGAAATGTTATTTTAAACTTAGCGTGAAAGACCAACGGAAATACTATTTCAATCTTGATAGACGAAAATGCTTTATTAAACTTAACTCCGACAGACGTACAAAAATGTTATTTTAAACATAACTGTTGAAAGACGGACAACATGCTATTTATAACTTTAGCGTGACAGACGTACAAAAATGCTATTCTAAACTTAAGCATATCACAGGGATGAAAAAGCTATTTTATTAACAGACCGAAAAAATGCTATTTTAAACTTAAGCGGAACAGACGGAATAATATGCTATTTTAAACTTAAGCTTAACATATATACAAAAATGTTATTTTGAACATAAGCGTAACAGACGGGGTGAAAATGCTATTTTAAACTTAACTGTGACAGACGTACGAAAATGTTATTTCAATCTTAAGCGTAACAGAGGGATGAAAAAGCTATTTTAACTTAAGCGTAACAAACCGAAAAAATGCTATTTTAAACTTAAGCGTAACAGACGGAATAATATGCTATTTTAAACTTAACTGTGACAGACGTACGAAAATGTTATTTCAATCTTAAGCGTAACAGAGGGATGAAAAAGCTATTTTAACTTAAGCGTAACAGACCGAAAAAATGCTATTTTAAACTTAAGCGTAACAGACGGAATAATATGCTATTTTAAACTTAAGCGTAAGAGATATACAAAAATGCTATTTTAAACTTGAGCCTGACGGACCGACAAAATGCTATTTTAAGCTTAAGCATAACAAACGAATGAAAATTTTATTTTAAACTTAAGCGTAACAGACGGACAACACTGTTATTTAAAACTTAAGCATTACAGAGCGACTAAAATGTCGAATGACCGATGTAAATAATCTGTTGCAGAGATGCTTGTGCGAATCTCTAAGAAGATGCATCTATTAAATCTGCATGCTTTGTGGTGAAAATGCATTTTTCAAACTCAAGTGTAACAGACCATCCGACGGACGGTACTTTTTATAGAGATATGAAGACACACCTAAAAATGTATCCATCACAAAATTTAGCGTCGTTAATTGTTTTGCTTCTGGCGTAGCATCTGTGAGATGAATATCGTGCATGCCATCGGCCATTCATTGCTTGTTTAGACTTTAGCATTCCACACCGTTGTCATTTTTCGTTTTTTTCAACATCTTACCATAAATCTAATCTCAAAAAGGGAAGAACAAAGCTCAAAGCGTATCTCAACACAATATGAAGAGGGTGTCTTTTATTTCATTAAGAATAGGTTGCAACAACACACCCAGATCATCTGATTACTCACGAAATCAAAGTGATGCTACTTTCAATCTTTTGTGAGTTAGTGACAACAACTCAAATTTCCTTCCCTATTGCAGGGCCTTCTTTTTGGCTAGCCCAATTAGAGTCCAGGGAATTGAATGCAGATGGTGGGGTTTCTTTCATACTTGCTTTGCTTTGAAGTGATTCTACTCTCCTTTCCTTTTTTATTATTATGCCTATCCACTTTCATCAAGTGGCTTCATTCTTTATCTGGAACAACTTCCATAAAAAAGTTTCAGAATTAAAAAAAAAAAAAAAAAAATAAATGAAGTAGGTTTTATTGAGCAAGAGGACCAATTTCCTCAAATAAAATCTCATGGACAAGAATAGATAAAGAGAAAAAAGCAGATAATTGGCCTATGTTGATTCTAATCTATAGACAAACACACGTTGTAGATAAAAGTGGTAATGCAATCTTTAAGATTAAGACTATATTTTAATCACGTAATTGTTTCAATCGTTTTTTTGTCAAATGTTGAAAATAGTTTATTTCTTTATGGTTACTGACGTTGACACATCGGCTCCCGTAGGACGTTGTGTCTGGTCAGTACTGATGTTAAATATCCAGGCCGTGTGTACGGAAAAGTCATTTTGACAAGAAGAGTTGCACCTGGCAACGGGATTCAAGAAACAACATTACATGATCGATTGTCAAGAGATAAAATAATTATCGGATGTACCAAAAGGTCATTTGAATTAAAATAATCCACTTAACACCAAGGACCACTTTCATGAGAAGAACAACATAACATGATCAATTGTCAAAAGATAAGATAAATGTTGGATGTATGAAAGGTCATTTGGTAAAAAGACATATAGGTTCAATCGAATCGCGCTGAGAAAAGACAAACAAATATGTTGGATTGTCAATTAATTGAAACAACTGTCGCCGAATAAAACGCACTGGGAGCGTGGCTACAGCGACAATGTCGTCCCATGTGAGCGTTTGAGGTGGTCACAAGTTGTTATATGATAACAACCCGAAATTGATATCGGCAGTTGGTTGACGCTTCGGCCGAGAGGAATCGACCGTCGAATTCCTGTGCGTGCATCTTTCTCCTACCAAACACCAGCACTCACCGTCACGACAATAAAAAATATATCGTTATATTTTCATATATCAATGTGTCCTCATTCTTTTTAGACACAGCAGCAATATAACACTAAGATTGGTGACCATTTGGACAGTCTTGTTCGTTGGTTGTGATCTGCATCGACTCGATACTGGCCAGCGATGACAGATCGATTTCAGATTTCAGATTTAAAAGAAATATAAGATTGATGAAAATAAACCTCTTAAAAATCACCAAAAGAATAACTACCTTTTCGAAATTCAGTCGTACTCGTTCGAAAAAAAGCAAGCAACAGCGGCTGGAGCAGTCGACTATCAAAGTCAAGGTTAAAAGCAAGTTCAAGGTCACGATTACGATGGATAGAACCAGTTATAGAGCTGCAAAAGTCGCCCCATAAAGTATATAATGTAACATAAAATAAAGCACTTCAAACGTATTGTAGGTATGAATGCTAATTAAAACACTGTTTTATAGAATTTAATTATTAAAAAAATCAATGTTTGGCTTCCTATCCTTCTAAAAATCATGTGAATACCGTAAACAAAAACCGAATTAAAAAAAGTAACATATTTTATTGTTCCTTTCTGTTCATCATCTCTTATGGCGCGTGATTTATGTCACACTGATTTCAAAACTTATATTTCATTATTACAGCATCGTTTGGCCATTGAATCATTAATTGAACCAAATTATAAGTAATTTTGTTGAAGTAATGTGACTTTAATCTCTATTCATAAAATCAATTGATGTAAATAGCTTTCAAAACGTTCAATCTGTTAATACATACAGAATTTCAAAGCGAGAAATGACTTTCTATTAGACAGTTTAAATGCTTCCAACTGCCATTAAAATTTCGAACGATCACGAATTAAATTATTTTTAAATAGGATTTTCAAAAGTTCATTTTCATGCTATTGCATTTTTTATTTCAATAAATATTCTATTAATAGTAAATAAATAAAACAAAATATTAATTCAATTAGAAGCACGATAAGCGAATAATTTAGCCATTGAAACCATAGACAATAAAAGTCTAAATAATTATGAAAACGCAATGTGATTTTTGAAATGCGATTTTGTTTAAGGATCTGGGGTATAGCGTAAATCATCGCATAATTAAAACAAATTAGGTTTTCAAAATAGGTCTGATGCATTTTGTGAAAGTTAGTATACAAATATAATCAAAAAATATGGAATCGGAATAAATGTGAAGAATGTGTATGCCCTAATTCGTTACGCAATGCGATATAGTTAAATGTATAGACGGACATAAAGTAGACAGAACTCGAACAACAGAACGAAAGAGAAGAAAGCCGGACGAGTTTACGTTAAGGCAGGTATACAGACAGAAGTTCTATTGTCGGCAAAAAATATATACACAAAGTCTTCTCACAGAGTTGCGTAACAGTCGAATCTTGTCGCTGCGTGTTCGCATAAATAAAATATGAAGAAAACACTTTTTTACAATTAAAAGCTAATTGTGTGTGTTTTCTTCCTTATTGCGTCTTGCGTATACTAACAACGACTAACAAGTGTCCCATGCAGGAGAGAGAAACAACCGTAACACCAATAAAACAGCATCAGTTCAACACTTCCTGGCCGTTGTAGTGACGGTGGCAACATGGTAGTGTCAGAACATCCCGGCTAAGCGGGCTCTGATGAGTTTTGCGGCAAGCAAATAGGTGTCAGATGCGGAACCGCAAATCAATGGAGTAAAAGTACTAATGTTGCTTCTGTCCTATTCCTTTATGTATTCTGGACCAAAACTCTCCCGTCTTCGCTGGCAACCGCTGGGCCTTTCTGTCTTCGGTGTCGGGGGTAAACACCTTCAATCCTGCAGGTTAACGAATAGCTGCAACAAACGAAGAGGACTTCATGCAGACCGGACAATCCTGAAGCACAATCCTTGTGAACTCTATGCAGAAGTCATATTTAATGATAATAATAATAATAATAATGATAATAATAATAATGATGATCATGATGATGATCATCATCAACAACAACAACAACAACAACAACAACAACAACAACAACAACAACAACAACAGCAGCAGCAGCAGCAGCAGCAGCAACAAACCAGTAACAGTGGCGTGTGGAACAAAGAAACTACAAATGTTCAACAAGCTACGACAGTCTCTCACATTCCCTTATCCCCCTTTATAAGTAAGGAGCCATGTTACACATTCTCGTAACCTCGACAAAAACACAGATAGACACACGTGAAGTTCCTTTCTACCCCCCTCCACAGACAGAGTTAGACACAAGGTCGGTTTTTAATGTGGGGAAAATCCAGCTCCATGGATTGGACAAAAATAAAAATTGCCTCAATCTAGACGGAGTTCTCCTTCACCGACCGAGGACGGAAAAGATGAAGTGCAGTATCAGAACAGATACTACACTTTGCTCCTAGCCAAACAGACACCCGTGAAGTTGTTTTATAATTGTATTTGTATAGAGATTAGACTAGGCTACTTATACTATCTAATTCATGAGAACCTCCATTAAGTACTATATACTAACGATTGAGTACTAATATACTAACGATTTCTCGATATATCTTAATGAGAAAACCCCTGAAGACGGTATTTACATCTCACGAACATCCTGTAGAATCCTGCGGCATTTATTGTGGATCCAAGTGAAGATGCGTTCATTCGATCTGCGCGTTTAGTGATGAAAACGATATTTGAACCTGAAGCGTGACCGACGAGTAAAACCGCCCATGAGGAGATGCATAAAATGCACCCATCACAAATATTCCCATATATATTTCTTGTTGGCTTCTGGTGTATCACTTACCAGATGGATATCGTAAATGCAATCGGCCATACATGGTCTAATTGGTTTTGTTTCAATATCTCACCTTTTTACGACGCCTTTACCCTAGTCCGAAATGAGGGGAACTCAAACCCAATCTTAACATCGAAGATCAGAGTTGCTTTCATTTTTTAAGAGTAGAAGGAAACCGCACAGCCATATCATTTCGATATTCTAAAAAAATATTTTGTCATTCTTTTTCATTTTGTTCCTTTCTCTTTCACATCGCTAATGAGGCAAATGCAATCTAAACATGTTTAAACTAAATAGTGCTTGTTTAGATTATTAAAACGTATTTCCCTGACATATTTGAACACACAAGTTTTCTGTTGTGAACAGTAAAATTAACCTCGTCAGTGGCTAGTCAAGCTTCATTCTACTCTGGTTCTTAGAGAGAGAACTAAGCATTGTCTACCATGATTAAGGTTTTTGAAAACCGAAAATTTGGGATTTATATATAAAAAAAATGATTTAATAAATATTTCATTTGTTTAACAAAATCTCGCATCATGTTAACTGATTCTAAAATTTCAAAGTTATCGTTTCAATCGGCGCTTCTAAACCGTAGTTGAATTTGAATTTCATTATCGTAAACATGCGTTTCAGTACGCGAAAACTACGGATCGGACATATAAAACAAAAACAGTATCTTCATAACACCAGAAGAGGGGAAAAAAGCATTGTCTACCATGATTAAGGTTTTTAGAAAACCGAAAATTTGGGATTTATATAAAAAAAATGATTTAATAAATATTTCATTTGTTTAACAAAATCTCGCGTCATGTTAACTGATTCTAAAATTTCAAAGTTATCGTTTCAATCGGCGCTTCTAAACCGTAGTTGAATTTGAATTTCATTATCATATATATATATATATATATATATATATATATATATATATATATATATATATGAGAAAGGAAGGATGAAGGTAATCCGACGTAATGGGAAATGAAAAAGGAAAACCAAAAAGTATGTTTTTAATATATTCATCAACGTTTCGTCTTTATTTGTAAGACTTACTCAGGATGATAATTTAAAGAAAAATGTCATGCAAGTACGTGATAATATTGGGTTGACATGATGGTTTGATGAGAAAAAGTAGTAGCCACTACTGGATGAGCAGGACCGAGATCCCTGCTTAGTGAAGTCAGTAGCATGGAATGAAATTAATAAGGATGGTTCTGAGTGAAAAAGTGGAGACGTGTGGGGGTGAACGGAAATAATGTGGATGGCCGTGAGTGAAGAAGTTGAGGGGTGGGGGAAGAAAAGGGAAGGCTCTGTGGTTTTGGTATGTGGGTAATGTCATGGTTTTAGAAAAAATTTGAAAAGCCAATATTCTCACGTCAACCCAATATTCTTACGTACTTGCATGACATTTTTCTTAAAAGTATCATCCTGAGGAAGTCTTACAAATAAAGACGAAACGTTGATGAATATATAAAAAAACATTCTTTTTGGTTTTCCTTTTTCATTACCCATATATATATATATATATATATATATATATATATATATATATATATATATATATATATATATATATATATATATACACAGGGTGGCCCAAAAGTAGGTTTACAGTTATCATTTAATATTTGAAGTTTTTTAACTAGGTTATTTGAAAAACTTTAAATAGGTTAAATATATAAACTGTAAACTGTAAACCTACTTTTGGGCCACCCTGTATATGTATATGTATATGTATATGTATATATATATATATATATATATATATATATATATATATATATATATATATATATATACACGTTTTTACTCTTATGCTAATTAGGCATAACGAATGGCCAGTATCACTACACCTCCCCGAAACAAAGATTGTATGTCTCTATCAGATCTGGTACTTCTACTGATAGTTTAATTCTCTGAATTACCCCCCCCCTCTTATTTTTTTTAGTAGGCTCATTCCATATTTTTCTGTCACTTTTTCTTCTTTATTCCCTATCTATATTTCATTCTTTAATTAAATTCAGTGGTTGTTCGTCTTATTGATAAACACATTATCGAATTCCCTTTTTGGGATCAAACATGCTCACTATTGGTTTCTTTGCCATAATTAATTTTAATCTATTAAAAGTTTTTTGTTGTTCCTCTGACCAGATAAATACATTTATCTTTCGTAAATTTGCAAGTGATTAAGTCAGGTCCATTGTTATATAAAGCGAAGGAGTCTTAAGAAACACATTAGATATACTTTTTTTTTTATTGGTGCCGTTTTTTGGTAAAGTATCTGTGAATTAATAAATATAAAATGGAAATAAATACGATATTATTATCTTTTAAAATGTTCACTTAATTTTCTCATTAATATAAACTATGATCTGTTGAATGACAAAGAAAAAAGTTCTAAACAATAATTAATTTTTTAGAGATTTTAATTCATTTAAATTACTTCATCACTTAGACATTTTAAAGTTTTAACATATATACGGTTTCCTAATTTTTCAAAATATTTGAATATAATATAAATCTAATTGTTATTAATCGATAAAGACCGATATCGACTTCGACATAATAATTTAAGATTTTTATAGAATGTTTACTTGCCCGAGGTAAGCAAACGTTTCGCCAAATTACTCAGACGCTGTCAAACTATAGAAGACCGAATATTAATTATTAACATGTCAACTCGTGAAGAGAAAATAGTCGCTTTTGCAAACGCACGTGTGTAAATTTTATGTTTCTGTTTACGAGTTGTTTTTGCTTACATTCTTTAAGCTGAAAAAAAAAACTCTGTTTTTGTACAACAAAATTCTTTTCATCATTTTCCTTTTTCAAATTTAAATGCTTATCCATTCAAAATTCTTTCGAATTTGAATTTTATTCGGCGAAAATCCGACCTGACTTGAAACTAATTTTCACTTTGAAATGGTCTCATTTATTTTTAATTGACAAATAATATTGTTAAACTATTAACACACCACAATACTTTTTCAATTATCATTTTTAGTTTGATTTTTATTATACATAAAATTTAAACCAAATACTAAATAAACAAAATAATAGCAAACATCGTTACTTTCATTAGTCCTTTCAAAGTACTCTTTATATTTATTTTGATGAAATTCAAAACTTTTTTCCCTTAAAAGTGTTCACTTCAGTTATATAATTTTAAATATTATAAGTGTAGTATTAAATTTTCAATAATACAATTATCTATTATTGTATGAAGGAACTTTTTCAAGCAAAATTGTTAAAATGTAATTTTAGTGTCGGAAATTATTTTCAAGGAAATATACTTAGTTGAAAATTATTCTAGTATTATTGATTATTATGTTGTACCAAGTAATTACTTTCAAAATGTATTAAGGAACTAACTAGTTATTATGAAAACGCTTTTAAAAATATTTAACCAATAATTCGTTTTCAGTCAAAACAATAATCATTAATTTATCTCAAGAATGTACAACTCAATGAAAATAAAAATGGGGTAAAAAATTCTTTTAAAAAATCGTAAAATTTTGTCTACATAATGTAGTAATTTGTTTCCCTTTTGTTCATACATACATATTTAACATTCCACATAATAATCTCAGTTTTTGTGTAAACAATAGTTCTGCCGTAGAAAAACGGATTTCATACTTACATCTCAAGATAAACAATGTGTTTCTGTCCCAGTTCGATAATTTAATCTTTAAATAAACTATTTTATTTTAATGCAACTTAGGAGATTAAAAACACAATAAAAGTAACGCGGATGATTGGATTTCTTACAGAACGCAAAACTGGTGACGTCAGCGATTCTCCATTATGTTTTGGAGGTCCCTAAAGTATTTACTTCTAATACTCGTTGTAAAATATATTCCGTGTCTCTTTAACTCCTTGATAATTGGTCCCCCGATTTATAAAATCGGTGGACTTATGTTTTGAGGCATGTACGTCCGTCCGTCCGTCCGTCCGTCCGTCCGTCCGTCCGTCCGGATTTTTCTCCGCAACCATCCATTGAATTTCTCTGAAATTTTGCATGAAGTTGTAACTTTGGTCAGCTTAGAAAGTGACAATCTGGTTAGCCCCCCAGGGGGTCAAAAGGCCCCGAAATGACAAAAAATGACATTTTTTGCATCATAACTTTTCATCCATCAATTCAATGTCTCTGAAACTTGGCCAAAATGTAGAGGTGATTGTTCTGGATATAAAATGAGCATCCTTGACCTCAGAGAAATTCTGGTTCGCGCCCCCAGGGAGTCAAGGGTGTGGGGCAAAAATGCCCCAAATTGCCCAAATTTATTGCATTTTACACTCGCCACATCGAGTCACATACAGAGGGGTAGCACGCACGCGCGGCTAGTTTAATTTTATATTTTGCATATTTCATAATTATAATGCCAACAAATTAAGAAGAACACAGTTATTGTGACTATAAACGCTGAATATACTAATTTAGAAATAGAATGATTGTTAAAAGTCGCTTTATCTTTCGTTTACAAAGTTCGATGGAAAAGTAACACCATTATCAAAATAGTAGAGACATTCTAGAGACACCGATGGCATTAGAACACCTGGATATATTCGGCAATTACAGCACACCTGTGATGATCATTCTAGAATATATATAGTGCCAATTACAAAAGAACATCGTGTGTTCGAAGTAACAATCTGAAATGATTGCCGACAAAGACGTGAAATAAATGTGTTATGAGATGAGCCAAAAGTCATCTTACTTCAGAAAAGGCAAAAAGAAAACTCACTTAATCAGAGCTAATATATTCTTAAATGAATGTAAAAATCCAGTATCATTTTTATGATCACATACCCCCTAACATTTGGCTTCCTAGTTCTTCAGATTGCAATCTTTTGGACTACTATGTATAGAGCGTAGTTGAGAAAAAGTTTTTAGCTGGCTGAAGACAGTTGGTTTTACAAGATTTAAATTGGTAAGAGACGGGGTTAATTAAGAAGGTTTAAATCCGGAAGAAAGTCAGAATGACGAACTTACGTACATGATTTTTGAGATGGTGGAAAAAGGGGGAATAATGTAAATGAAGGGCGAACGATAAAATAAGAGGCGAGAGAAATTGAGAGATGTATATAATTAAAAGAAAGAGAAAACAGAGACAGAGTGAGAGAAGGAAAAGAGATGAGAAACAGAAATAAAAGTGAGGGGAAGAGGCAGAGAGAAGGTTAACTGAGGGAGAGAGAGGCGGGAAAGTGTCAATACGTATGTGTGTGTGTGTGTGTGTGTAATAGAGATAGGGAGGGGATGGTTTATTATGACTTCACACTATTTTCTGAAATAATTTGAATTTGTACATGAATGATTTAGATGGAATCGCGAATAAGGTAAACAAAGGGTAAATAATACGATGAGTGGTAGAAGGAAATTGAAGGATGCAAAAAATTCAGAGAGATAAAAATGAGAGAGAGAGAGAGAGGGAAAGGAGATAGGAGAAGAGATAGAGTGAAAGAGAGAAAAAAGGGGAAGAAAAAGGGATATAGACGGTATATTATAACATCACAATGTATTCTGAAATCCTTTAACTCTAAAAATTGTATGTGTCGAAAAGTCACTGTTTCATCTATTTATTCTGTTACAACTGTTTTAAACATTGATACTGTTGAACCTTTCTTACATTCACAGACAGACTGTTGCGCTATAGTACACATCTTCGTGTAGCTAGATCGGCCAGCACTTTAAGCCGAGATCAAAACTAGACTATTTTTCGACACCCAGCGTTTGTAACCGTTGGTTATCTACAACAGGTCAAGAGTGAGTAAGATTCCTTAATTTGTTTTTACGGAGAGTTTTGCTGAATCTCTAATTATAGCTAGCCATATAACTTATCACAGGGATCAACTCACGTAGAGATAGGAGCATTCACCACAATCACTATCATGGCTTTTGATCACTCCTGGAGGAGGAACCTCTCTCTGGTTTTCATCAACCTTATTTGTGACTGTCACTCAGAGGTTTTTACCATAGTCGCCACGCCAGGCACTGTGGGTTAACGACACTATTTGTCCATAGCTAGGTGTCCACATACAGCGCCTGGTATTTTCAAATGGTCACCCATCTAGTACTGATCAAGCTCAACGCCGCTTAACTTCGGTGATCTCGCGGGAACCGGTGTTGCAACGTGATTATGTCATCAACAGCCTATATTTTACCGCACATCTCATCTTCATCTTTGTATGACAGGGGTAGGTAGGTAGGTAGTGGCGTCTTCCCGACTGGCTGATAAATATCTACGCGTCGTCTTCCAGCTGTCTAATTACTCCATTGTTAAATCTAATTTGAAAAATTCAATTTTATTTTTTATTTTTCTCAAACGCCACTGTCATCTGTTAAGTCAGATTTAAAAAAACGTTTTTTTTAAATCCTACTTATATAAAAATAGTTTATTATTTTAAAACATTTCAGTATGAATACGTGTCATCCATGTCTATGTATTCGAAGATAACCCGTTCGTGGACAATTTCATGTTCCGAATGTTTATTTCCTGTAATTATTTGTTCATATGCTTTCAAATAGACCACAGCCGAATAATCTTCTTACTAATAACTAGACAGCATTTCTATAGTTTCTTTGTAAGGACTTCCCGTCTGTGGAACACATTACCGCGGGAATGCTTACCTGTTGATTACAACATGGTCGTCTTCAAATCCAATGTCAACAAAGTCAAACGCAGTTTATACCATTAATCAATGTTTGTACTTTAATAGTGTTCCTCATCTTTCGGTTGGCGACCAATCCCGTCTCATTAACCATTGCCCTCGAGGTGACTTTGGCCTTAATAAGTGGTGACTTCAATAGTAAAACAAGAAAATAAATAAATGGATACGTAAAAAATCCCGTGGAATCACCGGTTTTCATCGGATTATCGAAATAAAGAAATGTGTGACCTGGTCAATACTTAGATGGGTGACCAATTGGGAATATCAGGTGTTGTCATTTAGAAGTTAAATACCCTTGGGAAAGGTATGGGCCCATCTCCCCTCCACTCCAGCTCTGCATAAAATAGTAGAGCAGAACATTTTCAGACAACCCTGACTAAGTGCGTCATCGTTTTTTCCCCAGCTTTTTGTTTTTACTAATGAAGTCACTCCGTATCAAGATCAAAAGCCACTCGAGTGTAAGAGTAAATCATATGGGTAGATTGTCAGTTGAATAATGAAGAATGTTATGAAATAATTGAAAATTATGAATGTAATGGACACAGATAATTACATATGGGGGCGGTTTTTGACAAGCGCATCTTTCATCCGTTGAGATGCTGAAACCCATAACATAAACTTATCCATTTTCTTCATTCGCTTTGTTCAGTTTATATTGATAGTTTATATTTGTGATTTATTTAGAGAAACCAATTATGTTTCTCTGCGTGTCTTAGTGTAAACTCTGTAGAAGATTTTAATCGATCAGAATCATTTTTGTTCGTATGAATATCCTTTTTTACAACGCCTTTTTCTTATTCACTTTTATGCAATCATCGTTTCACACTCCTTTTTACGCATTTGTCCCGAAAGTTTTAAAAATGATGTTTATTTATCTGTTTATCGCTTCGGAATTATTCTTTGCTCTACGTTTTGTGTTATCTATTCACGCAATCTGAAATGTTAAAATGGAATAATCTTGATTTTTTACGAATTGAATGCATTGAATCATGTTTTATTTTTACATATATAGCATGAGTTTGTTGTATATTGGTTCTGTAATGAAAAGAAAGATAACGAACATTTGTGTATACAAATACAATGGTATATCTTTATTGTTCGAATTACGCCGAATGAGTAGAGTAAGTGAGAGTCATACGCCTCGGATTCTCTACCCAGTCCCTTAATCCAGCTCAAGAATCGAACCGTTTTAATAACATGTTGGGAACCTGTAACAAAGTGACGGCATCCTGTAGAGAGAATTGCGAAAGATTTAGAAATCCGCGTAGGGTAAAATACAAAACAGATTCTAGAACGCACTGGTAAAATATTGTTTATAATTTCTCGAGACAAAGTCACATTGAAAAATATTGGTTTCAATTTCCAGAGATAGATCTGATTTCATTTTGACAACCACAGCCGACGTTGGGAAGGTCAGAAGTTAACCCCGCTGGCTAGCTGTCATTTTTTTTAGGGATGCCACTCAAGGTGAGTTCCATGCAAACATAATCTAGGCCACGAGAACGATGACAACGCTTAGATATGCGCCCATGTCAAATGATTGACAGGAGAAAACCCACAAGGGAAGCGGATTTCAATGAGTAAGTAGCAAATGAAATTGCTTACTTGCTTACTGGATAGGGTAGGTAGAACTTGTCCGGAAAATGTCAAGTTATATTGCCCCGTAATATAAGGTGCAACAATCGCGAATTTATTCAGTTTAGTTTGAGTTAGAGTTAAGGCGATTAAAAATTTTCAGCAACCCACCGTGTTGCCTTTGCCGAGAGAATTGCCTTTCTCCGCCCGAATGTAAAAACGTTCTGTCCATGCACAAACATTTAACCACCGCCTGCCCATTAAACTTAGAAAGTCGAAGTTTGAACCCAAACTCATGCCAGAAAAACAGAAGTATTACCCTCCAAACCAGTAAAAGACTTCGTTTGTTATTGTACAATAAGTTTCACGGAAATATATATTCTTATTTTATTAATTAAGAATATTTGTTGTAGTTATCGATACCTTGTTTGTATGTATTTTTAAATGTATTTCTCATTCCTCAGTTAACGACCAATTCTCTGATCGATCCCGATCCGGATTCTTGATCAATTAACACAACGGAGACGAGGCGACGCCACCAGTCTTCTTTAGAGGAGGGCAAACTTCATCAACATCGGCGTCCCGAGAATACGGGCAAAAGTGGGCGACACCACATTAAACAACACTGATAAGCTTACAATTGCTGAACGCGAGCAGGATCATTGTGTCACATACTTCACAGTTATACACCACGGCATAATAAAACTACCCCTTCGGCATGTCGCGAATCAATGTGGCCACGCATTTTTTACCACGTCGCCTACGTAACTTCCTGTAGTCATCTTCCAGCTTTTTTTCGTTTTATGCAGGTGAACTCTTTGTTTTTGTTGTAGCCACCGTAGACACAATGTTTACGCTTATCTATATGGACTCATATAGGTGGTATCCATGTTTTGATATAGTCACCTGCATGTAATATCCTATTTATTCCACTCACAGTGTGGTCAGCAAGGTAATTTACTCGACGGATATTCGACAGTTTGTTCATCTGTTATGTCAGCTTAAGAGTAATCTTTTAAAATCGTTTTACTCATACTTATATATATGTATGTATGTATATATATATATATATATATATATATATATATATATATATATATATATATATATATATATATATATATATATATATATATAAATAAATATTTATTAATTATTTAAATACCTTCAGACATCGATGTTTCATGCTAACGCAATCTTCAGTGTAGGAACTAATTCTCAACGGTCGGTGAGCGCGAACCCTGATCACAAATCGCCACTGATTCGTAGTCGAGAGTCGGCGACTAGATCTACCAAGCAGTTTAGAGTGATCTACGAACGGCGTTCGGATCGTGCATGTAGCTATTTGCACTGTTTGTTATTAAAGTCACTCAAGAGTGCCCGCCTATATATATATATATATATATATATATATATATATATATATATATATATATATATATATATATATACTATTAGTTTATCATTTCAACACTTATTAGTATTAATACATATCATCAACGTCTATGTACTAAAGGATATCCTGTTCATGGACAAGTCCATGTCCTGAATGTTTAGTTGGTTTACTTATTTGTTTATATGTTGTCAAATAGACCACAGCCGAATAATCGTGTTACTAATAAATGGACAGAGCTTCTTTGCAAGGGTTTCTCGTTGGTGGGACACATTACTGCGGGAATGCTTTCCTGTTGATCACAACTTGGTCGTTTTCAAATCCAATGTTGATAAATTATTTTCACGGACCGCGCTATAAGCAATTACACGCAATTCATACCATTGACTAATATTGATACTTCTATAGTGTTCCTCATCTTTTGGTTGGCTATCATGCCCATCTCATTAATTCTTGTCCTCGAGTGGCTCTAGGCCTTGATAAATGGTGACCTCAATAGTTAGTTAAAACAAAAAAATAAATAAATAGCTACATAAAAACCCGTGGAAACACTGGTTCTCGTGGGATCATCGAAATTAAGAAACGTTTAAGCTGGTCAATACTTAGATGAGTGACTATTTGCGAATAGTAAGCTTTTTAACTTGGCAGTGGATGTGGCTGTAAGATCACTTCATCTAATATCTTTAGGGGAAAACAGGGTTCCATCTCCCCTTCACTCAAACTGTGAGTAAAATACAGGGTGGGCCAAAATAAGGGTCCTATCTTTAAATTTGAATAACTTGAATTTGAATAACTTCCACAAAATAAAAGTTAAACTCACCAAACTTTATGTGTGTGTAGACTGACCTTTCCGAGATTTTTTGAAATAAACAAAACAAATTTTAGCCGAAAAACACTTCTTAAAACTTACAAAAACTAAAGTATTGTTTTTTACACTGTTTTGAGTTTTTTAAGCAAAAATAATGTTTTCTAAATGAGGGTACGTTCCTTAGGGCTAATACGGCTCATGCTTGCTTCGGAAGAGGTCCTTTACTTATTCTAAAAAAAAAAAAAAAAAAAATCAATAAATAAAAAAGTTATGAATTTTAAAAAATAGGACCCTTATTTTTGCCCACCCTGTAGTAGGATAAGATTGAGTTTTATTCACGAAGGCTTGAGAATTTAGTTACAAAACTATAACACTTTGGTAGAGCAATTAGACTAGGAGAATGAACACTTAGAAAGAAAACCATTCTTCTGCCTCTCCGAGTATTGTTTTCGATCGTCTTCGATCATCTTCGTCATAGAGTTAAGAAATACTGGATCAGATAAAGTGCGGTTTAAAATTGCGCAATCATAAAAAAATATACGTTTTCAATATGAAAACTATTGATGTATAATAGTTATTTTTTACGGCACATCACCCCTTTTTGGTTATTTAATGCGGAACACAATACCTATTGCGAATGATTCTATGTGAACGATTAATTGAATACAAGTTGCTATTTTAGCATCAGGTTTTCATACTCTTCCCAATGTAATATATATATATATATATATATATATATATATATATATATATATATAATATAATTGAGCACGCTGCTGGGAAACTCTCCCAATTAAGAAATACAGTATATATATATATATATATATATATATATATATATATATATATATATATATTCGGTAGAATTTGAACTCGGCACAACCAATTTCATAGACAATTTTGCTATAATCAATGGAGTCATATGTGCTTAACAATGTGAGCTTTAATCAGTATAGTAAAATATAATCTAATGATATACTATGTATCTGCAATAGTATAGGATGTAGTGTAGTATCTGTTCTGTTGTCATAAAACCATCATCCCAGTCATTGACTCCTCCTTTTTGGGGGTAGCGTATTATCTGTTTTGTTGTCACGAGACCATCCCCACAGGTATTACTTCTTCCTTTGGGGGTAGTATAGTATCTGTTCCATTGTCATGAGACTATCCTCCCAGGCATTACCTCCTACTTTTGATGGGTAGAGTAGTATATGTCTGTTCGTTATGATGCCACCATCTTAGTCATTATCTACTCCTTTGAGGGCAGTGTAGTATATGTTCATTCGTAATGATATCATCCTTTAAGGCATTACCTCCTCCATTTTTGGGTGTGTGCATGTAGTGTCTGCTCTGTTATCATAAGACCATCCTCCCAGGCCTTATCTCCTTATTTTGGAAAGGGGAAGTGTAGTATCTGTTCTGTTCTCATGGGACTATCCTCACAGGAATTACTTTCTATTTTTTTTGGGAGAGGGGTTAGTGTAGTATATATTCTGTTGAATAATATCATCCTCCATGACAGTGCCTCTTCTTTTTAGACGGGAAGTGTAGTATCTGTTCGTTTTTTATTGAGACCATCCTCCCAGGCATCACGTCATCCTTTTTGGGTATTACACTTACATTATACATACGAGCAAAGCTATGCGACGAGAGGGAGAAAATATTTACCAGTATAGGTAAATTAGTGCGAATCGAAATTTATTTACTGCAGCAAGTCTACGAGACAATCTATCATAATACTGTGGTGAGGTTTATAACGTTTTCTTCTAATCTTCAGATGTATTACCGGCTAAGTCCATCGGTTGGTCGAGAGTCTTACTTGAACCCCGTGCATGTATTTGCTTTTAACATTGACCTTAAAACTCGAGGAGATAGGTTTTTGTTTTCTTAAGTTACAAACGAGTAAAATTGAAGTTTTGGTTTTGGGAAGGTGAGTTTTGTTTTCATCAATCTTATAAAAGAAAACGAAATAGTAATTATTGTAGGAATATTTGTTCCGATAGCCAACAATAGAGAAAGACCAAGCCAGGAAGAAGGCAATTGCATTTACTTTGTTTAGTTGCGAAATAAATTGACGTTTCTTTCTCGACGTTCTTGTGTCTATTAACATGTTAACAGCTGAAAAAAACTTCCAGAGAATCCATTTCCTCACCTTAAATGATAACTGATAGAGATCACGTGGTATCGTGTGTCATGGCCATTGTGTTTACAAATGTTTAGCAGACTTCAATTGCCTTTGGTTAGTCATAACGTAAAAGGACACAACCCAAGAAATAAATTATATGCTCTTGCTTGACAACTATAAATTTATGAAGAAAGTTGGTTGAACACATAAAAAATAAAACAATTGCGTGATTAAAATAAAATATATTACTAATATTGGAGACATTATAAATATATTTTTACAGACAGCATTGTTTTCAGCAAATTATAGCTGTCAGACGTTCACTATCCGCTTTGTCGCATTAATAGATGAAATTAATTTTCTCGCTAAAGATAAATAGTACTATTACAGAGTACTGGGCTTAGTTTAATATTTTTATCATATTTTTTTAAATGAGATTTTTTATTCAGTTTTCTAGGTTGATGCTTATTTACCAATGCAACGCCATTGATTCCTAATCATTGGATGGAATCTTTGATGGCCTGTGCCAGAATATTTACAACTTTTTTGTTCACCCTAAACAAGGACGGATTGAGACGTAAATGTGAATACAGTAGCATATTTATGAGGGGATCCTAAGTGGGGAGTTGTGCAGCGAGATGTTTATTCACATTGCATTTAAAGCTTTTGCATGTTGGTACAGTCAGTGAAACAGAAAGCAGTGATAGAATTCCAAAGGCTAGCAGTTTAAGGAATGAAGAGTAGAAAGCCTTCCGGCATTCAGAGGTATCTACAGTAAAGGGGAGGGATTTTGCTGATTGTCGGGTTGGTTGGGGGTATATACGTCGAGGGGGCACAAGTGCAACACATTCTGCAGAGCACATTACATTGAAGTACTTCTAAAACAAGCACAAGGATGTAACATTGCGGCGATGTGACAGAGGTTGGAACTTTGTAGACAGTGTGAGACCTATAAAATTAGAGACTGTTTTAGGACCCTGTCTAACAGGAAGAGACTAGTTGTTGATGCACCAGCCTAGATGTGACAAGAAGACTTCATGCATAAGAAAATAGTGGCTTTGTAGAGATATAGAATACCTGTGATATAGATGTTACCTGTGAATGTTAAGCCGAAGAGTTTAAATGATGTACTTTCAGGTAGGGTGCTATCAATTTATGGCTCCATTCCACTACATGCTGGAGGTCATTTTCTAAGGATTCAGCTATTGCCTTCGATGTGTGTGCGTTCGATTTTCATACATGTCGAGAATAGAGCATCGTGTCATTAGCAAATATACCCATCTCAGACACGATTGCATTAGGGACGTTTATGAATATCAGGAATAATAAAGGTCCAAGGATCGATCTCTGGAGCACATCCGCATTAATGCCATGTTGTTTAGGTGTACGGCCATCGAGGACAATTTATTTAGCTCAGAAAGAATCGTATTATATTAAATATTCGTTCATTAATACCGTATGTATTAATTTTCATAAAATGACCTTCATACCAGACTTTGTCAAAGGCTTTATATATATCAAGCGCTACCCCCTAACTTCATATGCCTTGTCCAGTGCATGGTATATGCGTTCGTATATAATCGTTAGATTATCAGCAGCAGAACGCTCTTGCCTAAATCCATACTGTCGGTCAGATGTGGTGGACTATCGCTAGATTGATTAATGATTTAAAGAGTTTAGCGTACAGAGGAAGGAGACTGATAGGGAGATAATTCAGCGGGTTTAACAGATGCAATGATCCATCTATCAGGGAAGCAAGATTCGGCAAGATATTAGCTGTAGAGTTTAAAGGAACAGGAGCTAGCTCAGCAGTGCATTTCTATATTAGTATAGCGGGGATAATATCAGGGACGTTTATGAAAATCAAGAATAATAAGGTTCCAAGGATCGACCCCTGGGGAATACCCGCATTAATGACATGTTGTTTACATATACGGCCATCGAGGACAACCTGGATCTTTCTTTTGACCGAGAAGGATCTTATATTACATATTCGTTCATTAAAACCCTACGAAGTAATTTTACTGAAAAGACCTTCTATGACAGACCTTGTCAAAGGCTTTGGATATATCAAGCCTTAGCTTAAGTTGCCTTGTCCAGTGTATCGTATATGCATTCAAAAATGATCGTTAGAATATTCGCAGTAGAACGGGATTGCCTAAATCTATACTGTTGGTTAGAAAGATGTTCTTGAACACTTGTACAACATAGGCAATTTCCAAGCTATCAGTGAAGCAAAATTCGGCAAGGCATTTATTGTAGAGTTTGGATAGCACAGGGGCCAGCTCGGCAGAGCATCTTTTAGTACTATAGCAGGGATATAATCAGGCCCACAGTCTTTGGATGTGTCAACATTTTTATGATATCCCGGGCGTAGGAACTGGTGATGATCAGATCATCGAGCGTGGCTTCTGTCAGTAGTTGGAAATTTGTGAGGGAGTGGTTTGTGGAGTCCAAAGTAGAGTACAAGGCAAACCGCTGGACAAGAAGTTCAGCCTTTTCAGTTGCCGTGCAAGCGACATCATAGTGGTTGGATAGCGAGAGAATTGTTGATTGCTCATTATTCACCATATTATTATATATTTTCCAGAAACTGCAATTTTCTAATTTCTGCGACTAAATGCGTTTTTGCTAATCTCAGTATACCTACGCTTAGCTGCGACCATTACACTTTTACAATGATTTCTTGATGCTATAAATTTTACTCCATAGGACGTTTCTGATGTGATCTCCGATGGAATCCCCATCAGCCCGTTTTGGCCTCAGGTCGAAAGTTTAGGGGCATACCAACCATTATCATAAGGTGATCAACGTTCTAGAGTGGGTTACGGGCATCCGTCACACAAGCTTAGGGCAGTGTACTCAAGAATAAGTTGAGAAGTGAGGCTTGCTGATCGCCATGATCTAGGAGGCGGTTTGGGAAAGTGACTATCTGTGAAAGGGAATATGAAATGGGGAAACTATGCGTGCCGTTACCAGCTGCGTCTGTATGGCTCGAGAAATCAAGCCAACTTCCGTGATGGACATTAAAATCCCGAAATGCATGTAGGTCTGGTCACCTGATTCAAGACTATATTCTCAAGTCAAATATACAAATATAGACTCCGAGTCCGTGCGTATGTTTTTAGAGTCCTTACGATAGAGTAGGCGGTATCTCATCATGTCAAAGCAATTAGAGGAGATTGAAGAGTGTAGGTTTGTTTCATTTAGTGCTAGGATGTTCGAGAAGTTTACTAGAAGAAATTTTTCTACATCATCGAGGTTAGTTTTAATATGAACATGCATGAGTGCTTTCACCGTACTGGCTGTGATCGTCTTGCTCGTTGTGCTTGGTGCAAGGTTACCGTTCGATTCAGTCAATGCTCCAACGAAAAATTCTCATTCCAAGTTAAACCATGAGTCCAGTTTATAAACAAGTAGAAGGTTTTATCTATTTGGAGATTACAAATGGTACTCGTTTTCGCTTTCAGACTTGCAGAATGAGATCTTTTATCCCGGCCAAATAAAATATAAGTCCAATCAACACAATCCTTTAGCTAAGAGTCCCAAGTGCCCACCATGCCCGGAGAGGCACATCGACCCAAATGACTACCAGCCTTCAGAAAAACCAACTCCAACTGGCTTTCTCCTGTCTGGAGAGCCGGTTCTAACTCACCCTTCCCTACTCCTGAAATATTTTCACTCTTGACCGGAAATCTTGGCTTCTGGTCAGTGTCAGTGGTCATCATTCGACCACCCAGGAGCTTACTACTGGAAATGTCTACTAGAGATAACGACCAGACAGTGCCCACTAAAAAGCGCCTATCTCTAGACAACCTATGAACACACAAAGGTCTACCGTCCAGGGGTTTCTGTGTTTTGACAACCGTTAAATTTTGTAGTCTCTGTATGAGCCGTAACCACAGCAGGGAACCTCAAATATTATTCTCTCAAGTGGACAAATGGAATGCCAGGTAGCAAAAATACTAAATCAGAGATATTTCCAGGTTTCTTTATGCCCCCTTTTTATTTGGCTGAACATCTATCACTTGCATCGTCTGCCATTTGCATGCACCACTAAAACATGCAGCCTAGTGCATATTTACACTATACCCCGTGATATTTCTGAACAGGAACGCCAATGCAACTTTGAAATAATTAAACGTGAAAACAGATTATCCATCGCATGACTTTTAAAAACATTTATTCACTCCAAACAAAGACATATTTCCACTGAGACGTAAAAGGTTACTGTGGATTAGGTCCCAGATTTATAAATCGCATCCTAAGTGGGGAGTTGTGCAGCGAGATTTTAAATAAAATATCTTTTTCATGCGTTTAACGCCAGACGGGATTTCCACGAACAGATCTTCTTCGCAAAGGCGTTTGTGGAACACACTACCACAGGACTGATTTATTGACAATTACAACATTGTCGTCTTCTAATCTAATTTGACCAGATTCTTTTCATAAACAGTTCACAACAAACTTAGCTTATTCCAGCTACCATTATCAATCGTCTTATATTTTTCTTCATCTTTCAATTGACAATTTTTTATCTTATTAACCCTTATCCTTGAGTAGATGTTGGACTCGATAAGTAGTGATTCATTAGTAAAAGGTCTGTCGTCTCCATCTTGGTTAATGTTGATTCAGCGTATGTGTTAGACTACAGTGTCCTCTGAAGTAAGCCAAGCATAAAGATGACAACAATATGGGTACCAGTCATTATGAACGAATACGCAGATAATCCTGTCGTTATGTTCACAACATTTTGATAGTTGCACCCCGGGACATTCCACGAACTTTCAACTGAACCCTTTATTTAATTAACTTGATGACGAATAATAGTTTCGAACCTGTAAATAACTGAAATCTCGTCAACAAAATAATTTTTTGTTACACATTATATGTAAATTTGTTCGAAATTACAAGTACATGTCTGCGCCGTTTCAACATCACTAAGGAAAAATCAATAGTCAACATGTGTATTGCTTTCGATAAGTAGCCGCTGAGAGCGATGACTGTAATGGAATGATGCCGAATCTCATTATTCTATCGAAAGTCCAAGCTCATAAGAACAGGTCGGCGAAGAATGCGAGTAATGAAGAGTAATTCTTCACTAAAGTTGGCTTCTCCTCGATTTTTGGAAGTAGCTCAATTGAAATAATCTACAATTGCCAAAATAACACATGCATTTTATCAATTTAAATTAGCAACGGCATAACACCGACACTATGGCCGACGAATACGCCCAGCGACACAGCTTAGGAGAAACGTTGTTTACATATCTATATACTAATGTCGCCATTTTACGTTGTGCGAGTTCCGATAAAAGAAATTACAGAGTTACCTACCTTAGTAGAATTTATTTTTTATTTACATCTTCAGTGGTCTTACATTCATGGTACAAACATTCTCTCAGAGTCTAAATTTACAGAAGCTATTGTTGTATGATAAATAAATATAACCATAAATGGTTAAAAGATGAGCCCGAAATAACAGTTTGACCAGTGTTTCCAGTACATAAAAAAATCCGTTGAATCAGAGTTACTTACGTTGGTCGAATTTGTTTTCAGAATAACCTCTTCAGTGGTACTGTTTTTCGTTGGATGATAATTAAATTACATTCGTCGATAGAAGAAGTTTAGCTGCGTTCAACTTCACTAAAACATGTGTTGTACGATAAATGCAAGACTCGAATTGAACAAAAAAGAGTATCAAATAACATCTTTAATTCCATTGGATGTTCAGGTAAATTAAACAAATTTACCTAAGTTAGCCAAGTCTTTTATTTTGCATTATCCTTTCCATTGGGTTGATCGGCCTTTGTTTCGATAGATACTGCACCCAATAGACTGGTATTGTCTTGGCCTTCGGGGCTTGATTTACGCCGGTCTATGGGTCTGTCCTGTGCAGTTCTAGGAGGTTCACCCTCCCAGGCTTTGCCTCCCCTCTATGGGGAAGAAGTAAGTTTATTGTTTACTGTCTGAGGCGCCCCTACCCGGGAATGCCGACGGGGCTGCACAGGCAATTTTTAATGGCTAGAGTGCTCACGTTCTCGGGCGCTGGGTTTTCAAGTCCCACTTTCCCGACCCGACCTTGGGTCACATCTTACCTTGTAGGAGTAAGATAAAACTGGCCTTGTGCCTAACCTCCTGGGGAGGTAAATAAAATCCTCTCCATTGGTTTTAATTTGACGTTGCTCTATCACGTAATCAAGTCTTTGATGGTGCGCATATTTTCGTTCCATATAATAACGGAATTCAAAAAAGTAATAGTCAGTGAATGATCGTATATATACAAAGTAAAGTCATTTAACCTTACATTGGTGATCGATAGCTTTAGTAACAAACGGTACACACATAGATCTGTTTACTTAGTAGTTTATGTGACATATTGGCCTATGTTGTTTGAAAACAAAATTTTGCATTTTATCGATTTCTTTGAATTTAATATTTGGTCTTGCTCAACATTTTTCCTTAAAATGATAATAAATAAAGAAGTTCGCTGGAGTTTTCTCTCTTAAACTCAAATCTTCTACCACTGTCACGCACAAACACCACGAAGACATTTTGTAAGAGACATACTTTCGTAGTACAGTTATTATTATTTCATGTTTCAATCTTGCAAGTGTACGTTAAATATTTTATATTTTCAAAGAGACAAGGTACACTCCCTCTCTATGCACACTTCTTTCTGAGACACGTTTTCATTGGATAATCCACATCACTTTTTATATATTTGACCAATCGATGCGTTTGTTAATCTCGCTTAAAAATACGAGAATTACAAAATTACCAATAACTAGCGTACATTTTGGTCTCTCTATCCTAACAAAATTATACAGTAGCCCTTACTTAAAGAATAAAAATAAGTTATTTAAACAAAAAATATTAAATAAAATTCGACTTAGTTAAAACAATAGTCATTCTGTTATTCTGCTATTCCATAATCGATCGCTTCGCCCAAATCAAAATGACGCACATTACAATCAAGTCGGCAGTTAATTTGCACTCACAAACACCCGTGACTTATGTTTTCATTAACACCCGCATTCTACTCAGTTAAAATAATATTTATTCCGTTATTTTGTTTTTATTTTTTCATTCACGGACTAACGGTCAACACGCTCAGCTGTTAATCAGAAGATTGTCGTTACAAATATACCCAGGGAGGATTATTATTGTTTTTAATTGTTTACCCTTTCCGCATCAAACCGAACATTTACGTGACTTACCCATTATTTATTGAAATAAACAAAATCTTATTTCGAAACAATAATTTATTTACAAACAAATGTAATTAAGAAATTGAATCCATTAGAATGAATTTCGGTTTCTTACAAAGAGAGTTAACCAATTAATTGAATTACTTCGTGAAATAAAAATCCTATTGAGACAAATTAATTTATTTACAAAAATAATTTAATGATTAAATTAAATCCGCTTAAAAGCTTTTCGGTTTTTCATAATCAAGTCAGTCAATTTAATAAATTACTACTTAAAATTCAATTTTTCTTACTCCAGTGACTTTAACCTTTTTATTATTCATCAAGTATTAAAAGTCTAGGAAGATATTTACATTGAATAATTATATAAATAGACATTACAGCGACATTACCTTAACTCCCGGGCTACGCCGCGTTGGGACAGCTAGTATTGGGTAAAAAGAACTGCTTCATGAGCCAACTAGTCTGCATACTCTTCATGTTATCTTGATACTATCTATACATTCAAAATGTCTTTTTTTGCCTCAGCTTTTTGTTCTAATCTGTAAAGAGTAAGCCACGCAATTTGGGGAAAGAGGAGAAAATATATACCTATAGTTTTTAACTATACAAGTACAATACTACACTATTCATTCGACTCTTTTTTATTTCTTAAGCAAAATATATGCCTTGTGGTAACATATACACACATATAGTACGATTATATCTATAACAACAAGTGTCATGGTCTATACCTCTATCTATATGGTTAGGTATGTGTATATCTTTATATATTTGTGTGTACAGGATTCACCCCTAAACTAATATACCGATCATTATCAATTTGGAAACACAACTTCTAGGCTTAAAGGATCGTAGTTTGGGATATATTTAGTTTGATTTAGTTTCATGGAAACTTCAGATACCTCCGATTTTTGCAAAAGTTTTAGGATACATAATATGGGCACAGTCTCACATTTTAAAATTCAAATATATCAAACCTACATTGAATTTGATCCATAGTCATTAGATACAAATCAGCAAGATACTTTGAATTTTAATTTATTTTTAAGACTCCTTAAGCCTATAATTTTAGGAATTAAAAAAAATAGAAATCATGTAAGCGATTTTGGAAATAAGATTCTAGACATAAGGTTTATTATAATTGCATCTCAATTTTAATCTTCGTAAGGGAACATAAAAGTGGTGCAAAGCTGTTCTTTTAGATGAATTAATTTTACTCGTAATGGGACAGCTATTCTGCTCGTATATATACATATATATATATATATATATATATATATATATATATATATATATATATATATATATATATATATGTGTGTGTGTGTGTGTGTGTGTGTGTGCGTGCGTGTGTCTCTGTGTGTATTTACTTCAATATTGCTCCATACATGAATAGAACTTGGTAGGAGTAATATGAAAATATTATTTAGGCAAGCAAGTAAAACAGATCAATGCAGCTCATAAGGCTAACTGGTATTATGGACGTCTCAGAGTTAAACAAAACCTTATGAGTAGCTTGCCAAAAAATATTAATACTCGTATATATATATACATATATATATATATATATTATTAATTTTATACGTACATAAAAGTAATCCATGGACACGTGTTTCTTACTGAGCCAAAGATCGAACCTTCGATATTGATGTCAATAGTCCAGCGTCTTACAATCGGACTAAAACGCCTTGCCTAGAAATATGTACGATTTTTATCACCTAAAATTTAATGTATTTTTATGTAATTGTTTTATTGGTGATTTCAGCGTTCGTTGTTTTTGCTTATATATATATATATATATTAATTTTATACGTACGTAAAGTAATTTATGAACACGTGTTTCTGACTCACAGCATCTTACTCACTTAAGAAGTGAAACAATCGCAATAGTAGTAGTAAGCAAAAATAACGAACGCTGAAATCATTAATAAAAACAACTTCATAAAAATACATTATATATATATATATATATATATATATATATATATATATATATATATATATATATATATATATATAATAAATGTATTAAGAAAGCTAAAGGCAATGCACAGATACGGATTGATGAGAAGTTGGAAAGAACAAAAATAAAAAAAAATCGAAGAAAACGACTTACAATTATCTATTTATCATTATTTTCAATCTCGCATAAACAGCAAGTATGATGTTAGCTGTGTGTAATGTTCGGATGATGATTAGAAATCATTTAATATTTCGGGAAAATCTTCCCCATTGTCAAAAATGGACACAAAAGAAAAGTCCGACTGTGTGGAATTCATTAAGATGGATGCCAGAAAGTATAACGTCCATCTTAGTGAATTGGACACAACCGGACTTTTCTTTTGTGTCCATTTTTGATAAGGGGAAGATTTTCTCGAAATATCAAACGATTTTTAATCACCATCCGGACAGCACACACAGCTTACAAGATACTGGCTGTTTATGTACGATTGAAAATAAATAAATAAATAAATAGTTGTAAGTTCTCTCCTTCGATTGTTTACTTTTGTTCTTTCCAGCTTCTTATCAATCCGGATCTCTGCATTGCCTTCATCCTTCTTAATAAATTTATTACAATTCCCAGCAAAGCTTCAAGGGTTTTCGTGAATGCAGCATTGATACTGCCTTCACGAACACCCTTCTTTTCCATCTTTAAATCTCCTTTCACCGGACACCTTATCAACGGACATTTACCAATTGGACAGACCCCATATCTTTTTACACGCACATTCTCACTCTCCATTACTTAATATTTTTTCAAATTTTGAATTTTGGCTTTTCCACTGCCAACTTATCTATCTATGTAATTCCTCTGATGATAAGATTTTAATCTTTGAAAACCTTTGGCTTAAGGAAAGAATAATAAACATGTTTTTACCGAGTACACCTTGCATGGAACAATCGAAGTTGAAATAAATTTGTCATTCGTACATGTTTATCCCTCTTCTTCATCTATTTTTATAATTGTTCTATCTCGTATATTGAGCTTAAACCATTTCACTATAGGTTCTATCTACTAAAAGTATACTCTTAGTTTCATATTTTATATATATGTATATATATATATATATATATATATATATATATATATATATATATATATAGAGAGAGAGAGAGAGAGAGAGAGAGAGAGTAACATCCCTGAGGAGGAGCCAACAAGGTTCTGAAACAATTGTCGGATACTCCAACTATGTTTATTTTAATATACATATATATATATATATATATATATATATATATATATATATATATATATATATACATATATATATATATATATATATATATATATATATATTAAAATAAACATAGTTTGAGTATCCGACAATTGTTAATTTTAATATAAAAACTCTAATATATATTGAGCACTTTTGAAAAGTAATGGTTTTGTTCATTTAGTTAATATTTGAACTTAATTAATATATATATATATATATATATATATATATATATATATATATATATATATATATATATATACTAGTGTACACTCTCCATCACAAATGACGGAAAAATGTGTGCTTCATCACTGATCTCACTCGCTATTTATCTAGATATATTACTATAAAATCATACAATTACTTTAACAAGTTAATTTTTTTTATTTATTAATTATTAAAGTCCTTTAGCCTATTCAAAATAAACTGAAATTTGGGGAATCCCTTTTCATTTACTTCTGCTACTTATTGTTCGTATTTCACAAAACTAAGAGATATCTGAATTTTTATGAATGGCTTCCACCCTCTTCTTACCTTCTTTTATATGAAACTAAATTAAACTAAATATAGCCCACACTACAACCCTTTAAGCAGTTGTTTACCAAAATTCATAAAAATCGGTTAAAAAGTTTATGAATGAATCCTGTAAATACAAATATATAAACATGTACACATACATGTATAAAGACGTAGAGTGTTGCAAGTTTTGATTGTAGTTATAATCTAGTATTCACCGGCGATAGGTACTTCTGGTAGTATATATTTTGTTCTAGAAGTAGTACTCGTTTCAAGACAGGTTCATAATACGAATACACCATTTAATATATGCAAGGAAGTTGGACGTTAAAATACTGTAATATAATAAAAAATATTAACTGTGTGACAATAAAACTTAACTGTGTCTGGTACAATATTTAACTTTGTTGAGTTAAGCCTTCATTAAGAAATATTAACATGATTTCTCTAATATAGTGGGAATGTATATGAGTGTATGTGATTTCACTGTAGTTTAAATTCAATTAAAATTAGAGATAAACATTTTTTTATATGAGGGTTTAGTATTTCTTATAAGGAGCTCCCAATAATAGAATTACTGTTGCAAATCTAATTTAAATATGTGTAATTGTTTTGAAGATTTCTCTAAATATACATATATATTCTATGAGTAAAAACTCGCCATTCTTTTATTAATGATTACAATCAAAAACAAAATATAGATCACAGATTAATATTAACATATTAATATCGATGGGAAATAATCTTTTTAAAAATGACTTTTAGGACGTTGACCAACATTTACTTTTTGAATGGCAAAACATATTTAATTATGAATCTTTTGTGAAGAAAGATATTAATTTCCATTAAATGGATGAAACTAGCTGTATGTACTCGGCGTTGCTCGGGACGCACTGAAGTCATTTTAGTTTATACAGAAAAAGAAATAAAACTTTAGTTGTAAGAGAGACAAACTCGGCAAAATATGAGTTATTCCTCTTGCTGATTTAGATTTTTCGATCATATTTGAAAAATGTTTCCATATTACCAGTGGTCAGGGCAGGAATAAATAATTTCGTTTCAATAAACTTTAGCGAAGTACGTTATTAAAGCCTCAATAGTTTGGCACAAAAAACAATAAATGAAATTTGGCTATTCAGAACTATAGTTTGATATGTAAGCCTAAATGCTATTTACGTCCAACTGTTAATATATAACAATATAACTTTATATGCTAGAAAAGAAGATCATAATGTGTTGTTTTTTACACTAACATGCCACATCAACTCTTAACTATTTCAAATGCTGTTTTCATCCGGTAAAAAATGAATCCATTCTACTTTTCCTGAAGCCGCCATGAGCACGAAGCCATATTGGCTTTATAATGTGTTTTATATTAGAAAGTCACGCAACTTGTACAACTGTAGGAGATGAAATAATACGGCTATAAGGAGTATTATGTATTTATTATTTACTGCATGCGTTCAAGACAGTATCTGATTGGCCTTGTCGGGCGGTTAGTCATAAGTTTGAAAGAACATGTGTCCATGCGTCCATTTATCTCTATAATGGGCTCTGTCTGTCACGTTCAAGTTAGAAATAGAAATTTTCATCGCTAAACGTTCAGATTGAATAGACGTATCCTAATTTAGATGACCTGTCCGGTTTCTTTGTCACCCTTGAATTGAAAATAGCATTTTCGTCGGTCTGTTACGCTTACGTTTGAAATAACATTATTGTTGGTCTGTCATACTTAAATTTGAAATATATCTTTCGTTAAACTGTTACGTTTAAGTTTACAATGGCATTTTTGTCAGTAAGATACGCTACGTCTGAAATATAATTTTCTGTGACCTGTCATATTTATGTGCTAAACGCGCAATTTGAATAAACGTATGTTAAGAATATTCGGTTTTGTTTCTTATTTCTACCCTTTTTTCTTTAACATATCGATGTAATTTTCAGATTCTTTTTAAATATCTCATCTGATAGCTCCCAATATTGCCCATGCAATCAAGTTATTTATACAAGCACCAACACACGAGTTAAACAATCATTTACAGTAGTTACCTTCATGAAATACGCCGACAACTTGTTCCGGTAATTAATTCTACCAAAATTAAATAAATAAGATGTTTATTGAGGATGAGAAATCAAATTGCTTCTTCTGCTTGCAATATTTTAGAAAAGATCGTTCATAATTTGATTATATGGAATATTCAAACTATTGTTCTCATCTGGGATGTTATTCTCACAACGTTTCTACCGATGTAATTTCCGACCTTCTTCAATTGCGTCTTGTCAAACTCGGGAATCTGTACGGAGTTTCGAACTGAACCCTTTCTTTAATCTACGGGTGTAACATGTACTCGTTCCATCAGTTAGATGGTTTAAGTAATCTTTATCATATTCATAGTATCGCCTGTGCTGAGGATCGAACCTTAGTCTCAAGAAAACTGTCACTTAGGACTGATTATTACTTCGTACTTTATCCATTGCGCCATGGACCAATATCCGACAAGACGCACCTATAAAAGGTCGGAGGTTACACCGACAGAAACGTTGTGAGAATAACATTCAAAATGAGAACAGTAGTCCGAATAATCAAAATAATCCAAATTGTAAATCCTCATCTAAAAAATTCCGAAACTGTCTATAGTTGCTACAGTTGTTTAAACATTTAAAACATTCGGCAATTCAACTTTCCTATTACTCTTCTTGTCTATATAAAACACATTTTTTATGCTAATGGTTCACCATTTACCAAGGATAAATAAAAGACTCGAGGATAACGGTTAATGAGATTGTCATTTGGATGATGAAACAGTGACAGGAAATGATTGGGAACGGTACACAAAGTGGACAAACTTTGATTGTATCCTTTTTTAGCCCCCCGCCACGTCCATTTTATGGGGGCAAAGGTGGTTAACGAACTAAAACAGTTATTATTTACACGAGTAAAACCTGTGAAATACTCCGATAATTTGTTTATTTAATAAACCATTCCCCCCTCTCTCTCGGCAAATACATCCCGATGTTTATTGTGGGTGAGCGATCAAATTGTTCTCTCTGAAATATTAAATGCAAAAATGTCCAACAGTTGCTATGTCCGTTTAAAATTTCAAAGCATTCAATTCGATCACCCCCAATATTCTGAAAATGCTGTTAATTCCGATTCTTCTAATCTTTCTTTAAAATCAGATCATTAATGCCTTTAATATTCATTTGCAACGTTCTCTCTGTCTTTTCTATATCCAGAATAATCGTCAAGTTCAATGACCATCTTTGAGTGCCCATAATTGGCACGTATCTACGAGTGGGGTTCGTATGAATTTTATGGTTAATTAATAAATATAGTTTGGATTATTTGGAGTATTCAAAGAACTGTTTCCATCTTGGATATTATTTTTACAACGTTTCAGGCGATATAACCTCCGACCTTATTCAGATGCGTCTGATGGAACTCGGGAATCTTTTTGTTGAACTCGGGAATCTGCACAGAATTTTGAACGAAACTCTTTATTTAATCCACGAGGTTAACTTGCTCTCGTGCCCTCAGTCATAACCGGGTAGAAGTCTTAAATAATTCATAATTCCATTCTTAATATCGTATATTTCAAATTATATAGTTTTCTTATTTCTCGCCAAGTTCCTGTTCGTTTACTGAGTGAAAAACTATATATGATGTATTATAAGTAATTTCTATATCTCATTCGAGGCCGAACCTCTTCAGGCCAGTCCAACAGTTATGAAGCTGAAAAGATGAATGGTATTTGAACTCATAGAAGAAATGTATCAAGCGGTTTATCATGTCATCAGACTCGTTTTCGAAGAGAAAAAAAGGATAGAAAAAACACAAAAAGATAAACATATATAAGAAAGCAAGTATTTGAGTTAGATTGTCGTCGTATCAATTATTGAGATACTTAATTTCTATTGTAAATTCTCTTGGGTGCTTTTTCGTACCTGCAGGCCATCCGAGATGAGAATTACTGTTAAATAAACTAATGGGTGTTATGGGTCCGTGTTTATTAAAATCTAGGTCGGGCAAGTCATAACGACCAGTTGAGTGCATAAAGGAGTCGGCGGGATATCATCACCAGCGACACATAGAGAATAATCACTCGACACCGTATATATTTATGTATACATATGTGTTGTTTTGTGTACGCTTCAGTATAGCTGAGAAATGATACCGTTTTAACATTTAAACTTCCAAGTTCAAATATATAATTTTAGCAAATTATACATCGCCCGATACATTGAGCAGCTAACTCATTTCGAAACGACTTACTTGACTTAACTAAAACTATCACATTTCACATAAGCAAAACCCTTTCTAAAACAAATTGATAAAATTGTCAATAAAAAAGAAGAAAAATCTAATCACATAAAAACTAATGTAAAAGCTGACACAACTAGGGATTTCTACAAACTTAAAAAAAAAACAAGAATGCAAAAATTTAATCAACAAAGATTTTACAAACAATATAAAAAACTAATAACACTAAACTAATTGAAATAATGAACATCAACACCAAAATAACAGATACATTATAGCTCAGTGATAGAGTAAGTAAATTAAAAGAAAATAAAGCTTACATCTTACTTAAGGACCACAAGACAAATTTTAATGCTCAACTATCAACACAATTAATTAATCCCACACGACGGGAAACTGGATTTGTAAGAAAATACTGGAGAGATTCAACTGGAAAATTAATAGCACATATAACCTAAACCAATCGGTTAACACAATGAAAACTATCACATACTTTTCCGGGATTACAAACAATGCTAGTTGCTCATTTATACAGTTCAACATAATAGAGTGTTGCCCATCTATTTCAAAAGCACTGTTTGAGCGAACAATTGAATTTGCTAAACTTATTACTGATATTTCTGACAATGAAATGAATATGATAAAAAGCTTCTGAACCGCTGTATTTATTAACATTAACGGACAATGGGCAAATAACAGACAACGTAGTTCTTTTGATGTCTCAATGGGTTTACTGGACTCTGTTGAGGTATAGACTTCGTAGGTATTTATATATTATATAATCTTACTAAAGGCATTGATGTAGAAGAGATTGGCCTGAATAGGGATGATGGGTTACTGATAGTCAGAAATTCCACCAATGCGACCGGAAAAATAATGCACAGGGAAAGTAAATTATAGAGCTAAAAGTAAAAATAACCACGAATATTAGAAAAGTATATTTTCGTAGACGTCACGTTTCGCAAGGCTATACGTAGATAAGTAAAAAAGTTATCACGACAAAAAAATTAAATTAATGACCATATTTATAATAAGGACATAAAACAGTAGATATAAAAATGCTAACATAAAAATAAAAAAACGAAATCACTATAAGTAAATCTAAAAATCACCGAAAATAAATTTGGTTCACACCCTCATTCAACCAAATGTAAAAACTAAAATAAGAATGCATTCTTAAACCTAATCAGCTTACACTTCCTACTAGGTAGCACGCTATATAATATATTTAATAAACATATATTAAAACTACGCTACAGTGACGCAGTAATTTAGAAAATAATCAAAGAACACAACAACCAAATGATTAGAAACAACGTTAATAATGACCAACACAAAAATAACTGTAATTGCAAAAGATGAAAGACTACCCCTTTAAAACGAATACCTACAAACATCAGTAGTATATTTTGCAACCATACATACTGAAAACACCCTAGAGTACATACATTTTATTTGCAGTACGGCGGGCACTTTCAAAAGCCAGTTCTACAATCATAAATCGTCTTTCAATAATGAAAGATGCAAAAAACAAAACTTCAGTATCCAAATATGTTTGGGATTTACCGGATAATAGGAAAACACCAATGAAAAGCAAAGGAAAATAATAAGAAAAACGAAACCATGTACAACCCTGAACATACTGTGCTACCCGTGCTTAAATGAAAAATGAAAAATTATTAGATTAAAAGATAGAGGTACACTACTTAATAAGAGAATAGAAACATCTATTAACTGTAAGCACAGAAATATACACATTAAAAACATCTAAGAAGACTTGTCATATTTCTGAAGACTGGCTAGGCATATTTCTTCTTTTTTATTCCAATCTATATTCAAATGGTGCATACTAGATAAATGTGTATAGTTATTTCGGCGGACGACTGTATATATCACTATGGGTACATGTACCCACCTTAATACACGTCGCCTATCTATATACACAGGTGCCATGAATGTCGGATGTTGGTAGCTATACCGCTATACGACATAACTGTAGCACTATTGGTTAGTTATGTACTCATTATAAATATAGATAATAAGACCCGCGCCAGGCTCACTTTATGGTATTTTATTTAAAACTATTAACATCTTTGCACAAGAATACTTATTTTAATTTATCAACACTATCGCCTGCTATATGATAAACTAGTACCCAGATGACCGATACACGATAGCCGTGTACTGTGTGTTTTAGTTATCATGTCTATTTCTGTGTGCACATGCATGTATTTGTATATGTATATATATATTTTTTAATTTTAAATTTTTTTCTTCTCCATTTCATTCTTTCCAAATAGGATCTAAGGTTAAGATCGGATTCTAACTCTACCTGATGAGATCTCAGTTTATAATAGCTGTTGATCGATAACATCGATATGCCAGTGTCACAGATTTTGTACATGTCTGTGTAAATAAAAATAATCATATATAAAAGCTCTATTTGATATTGAACACTTTTTATAAACCCGGTTGAAATTCTTTAAATTACCACCCTGTGGATGTTTTACCTGGATTATTATATATATATATATATATATATATATATATATATATATATACAGCCCTATACATACCCATACGGGTTTGCATATTCATTATATGAGTTCTGATGATTTGTAGTAGTATGTATTATGAGACATTTGAATCGTTGCACTTATGCGTATCATAGTGTAAATGTATACGAACTACACACATACACATATATGTTTTAATTATAGTATACCAATTCCACTCGCAAGGTGTGATGACCATTAGCAATATTACTAAGTTTAATGTCGCTTATAATTACTTCTTTCTTGGTCTTGTACTAATTTATATTATTTTATTTTAAATGCAAATATTTATGTGCGACTATTCAAGTGTACACGTTTGCATGTCATTGAGCGTATGTCAGGCGTGTTTGTACTTACATACATTGGGCGTATGTCAGGCGTGTTTGTACTTGCATACATTGGGCGTATGTCAGGCGTGTTTGTACTTACATACATTGGGCGTATGTCAGGCGTGTTTGTACTTACATACATTGGGCGTATGTCAGGCGTGTTTGTACTTACATACATTGGGCGTATGTCAGGCGTGTTTGTACTTGCATACATTGGGCGTATGTCAGGCGTGTTTGTACTTGCATACATTGGGCGTATGTCAGGCGTGTTTGTACTTGCATACATTCAGCGTATGTCAGGCGTGTTTGTACTTGCATACATTCAGCGTATGTCAGGCGTGTTTGTACTTGCATACATTGGGCGTATGTCAGGCGTGTTTGTACTTGCATACATTGGGCGTATGTCAAGCGTGTTTGTACTTACATACATTGGGCGTATGTCAGGCGTGTTTGTACTTGCATACATTGGGCGTATGTCAGGCGTGTTTGTACTTACATACATTGGGCGTATGTCAGGCGTGTTTGTACTTGCATACATTGGGCGTATGTCAGGCGTGTTTGTACTTACATACATTGGGCGTATGTCAGGCGTGTTTGTACTTGCATACATTGGGCGTATGTCAGGCGTGTTTGTACTTGCATACATTGGGCGTATGTCAGGCGTGTTTGTACTTGCATACATTGGGCGTATGTCAGGCGTGTTTGTACTTGCATACATTGGGCGTATGTCAGGCGTGTTTGTACTTGCATACATTCAGCGTATGTCAGGCGTGTTTGTACTTGCATACATTGGGCGTATGTCAGGCGTGTTTGTACTTGCATACATTGGGCGTATGTCAGACGTGTTTGTACTTACATACATTGGGCGTATGTCAGGCGTGTTTGTACTTGCATACATTGGGCGTATGTCAGGCGTGTTTGTACTTGCATACATTGGGCGTATGTCAAGCGTGTTTATACTTACATACATTGGGCGTATGTCAGGCGTGTTTGTACTTGCATACATTGGGCGTATGTCAGGCGTGTTTGTACTTACATACATTGGGCGTATGTCAGGCGTGTTTGTACTTGCATACATTGGGCGTATGTCAGGCGTGTTTGTACTTGCATACATTGGGCGTATGTCAGGCGTGTTTGTACTTGCATACATTGGGCGTATGTCAGGCGTGTTTGTACTTACATACATTGGGCGTATGTCAGGCGTGTTTGTACTTGCATACATTGGGCGTATGTCAGGCGTGTTTGTACTTGCATACATTGGGCGTATGTCAGGCGTGTTTGTACTTGCATACATTGGGCGTATGTCAGGCGTGTTTGTACTTGCCTACATTGGGCGTATGTCAGGCGTGTTTGTACTTGCATACATTGGGCGTATGTCAGGCGTGTTTGTACTTGCATACATTGGGCGTATGTCACGCGTTTTTGTACTTGCATACATTGGGCGTATGTCAGGCGTGCTTGTACTTGCATACATACCCCTGCTTATTTGGTGACCTTCTACTACGTATATACAACTATGCATACAACTTCAACTTTTTCACCGATGTTCGTGTATACAATTACACACGCCGGTATATACATACGCGTATTTTAACTAGCTATATTATTTTCTTAATTCGCTACCACTATTCGGCCCCGACTAATGCCCCCATTCCTTTAACATTATGCATGCATAATTTGCTTAATTTATATATTTACTTGAAGGTTTAAATATTATAAATTTCTGATTTGTCAGCAATCCGAGACAGTACACGAAAAAAAAATAGATGTATAAATATATATGATATCGGGTGATTAGTTTTCTATGTCGGTGGTGGCGATATCTCGCCGGCCCCTTCATGCACTCAACTTGTTTTTAAGGCTAGTTTGATCTAAATTTCAATAAACAAAAACCCACCACACCCATTGATTTATCTACAGCAGCTCTTATCTCGGATAGTCTTCTAATAAAAGAAAAACACACAAGGGAATTAACAATAGAAATTAAGTATCTCAACTGATATGACTCGATTTCTTGCCGTTTTATATATTTTTATATTTTTATATTCTTTCTTCTTTTTAAAAACGAGTCTAGTCACATGATAAACCACCTCAAACATTTTCATTATTAGTTACAAATATCATTCGTCTTTTCAGATTCATCATTGTTGGACTGGCCTGAAAGAGGTTTGGCCTTGAATAAGGTTATAATCGAGACGTGGCTGCACACATATGGCCACAATGTTTATATAAATAATAGTTTATACTAAGATATAGCTCTACTTGTTATTGAGATGAGTGTGTATAAATATAATAGGTCAATGGCATTATGAACAAGTAAGCACACACAAAGCAGGTCTGAACTCCCATGTCGGTCTTTGTGATATTCATCACTTTTTACAGACAGAATAATCTTGTTTTCGGTGTTTGTCGTTTGACGGAATTTCTGCTTAACGGTAATAACAATAAGATAGACGCGCGTACGTTAATGTTTACAATACGTAGAGGTTCGATTTACCATTTCGGAGACCGACTTGTACGTCAAGTCAAAGAAATGAGCGTTTTACAATTTTGAAAATGTCCAATTTTTCATAAAAGTTTCATACCCATTAAATTTTTATCAAAAATACATATTTTGGTAAAGGATTAATGACCGTGTGATTTATTAAAATGTTAAGAATTTCATCATTTTTAGCCGAGAAAAACACGCACACACACGTGCATACACACACACACCGAGACAATCATCAGATTAATTGCCTTATTATTGTGCCCGGGAATGAAACATAAACATTTCTGTGTAGATTAGTTACTATAAGTAAATGTCCTTACTACTACTACTACTACTACTACTACTACTACTACTACTACTACTACTACTACTACTCGCGTATTGACCACTGTTGAAGTAAATAATCAAAATTATATTTGTAATATATATTATTTTATAACATAATACTTGCTTATATACATAAAACAGTAATATATATATATATATATATATATATATATATATATATATATATATATATATATGCAAACATTGTTCAAAATTACAGAATTCGTCTGTTTAACTATACTTTTCTTTATATTTTCAATTTTTCTAATGATCTTTTTTGTATATATATATATATATATATATATATATATATATATATATATATATGTTCCATAGGTATTACGAACGTTTTCGATTCTTTGTCGAATCATCCTCAGGTGTCGAAATCAAATGAACAAAAAAAAAATACCTGGAGAAATAAGAGCATTTTAAAAAGATAGCGGATATATATATATATATATATATATATATATACATGTTCCATAGGTATTACGAACGTTTTCGATTCTTCGTCGAATCATCCTCAGGTGTCGAAATAAAATGAACAAAAAAAATAGCTGGAGAAATAAGAGCATTTTAAAAAGATAGCGGATATATATATATATATATATATATATATATATATATATATATATATATATATATATATATATATATATATATATATATATATATATATATATATATATATATATATATATATATATATATATATAACCAGTCTTTATATGCATGTACTTTAATAATATGCGTGAGTGTTCCTAATCGTTTTGCCATGGCAACCATCGACTCGTTGTAGACCAATGTTGCTCGAGTGTTAGCAATATTTACGCGGGGCGTGTGCTATCCAATACCGGCACATTATGATCTGACTATGACAGAAATGAAACCTGCATTTCATCGGCGTCCATTTTGTTGCTGCTGCTGCTTTGTACAGGCATCGTGATGAAGAGGTCCGTTTTGGAAATCGTCAAGAACAAAGGTCGGTAACTCTGTTTTACGACTTTCTTTCTCTGTCGTCTTGTCGGTCGATATGTCACGCTTAAGTTATTTTTTTTTCAATAAACCTTTATATATAAAAAAATTCCACGGCTAGTCTTTATGTAAAAGGTGTCCCTATTTACTTACCTCCCTACGAGAGCAACGTTAGACACCAGGTCGGTTTTTGTGGGCATAATTCAGCTCCTCAAAAAGGGTCACTCTGAATTGGTACAAAAATAAAAGTTTCTTCAGTCTAGAAGGATTTCTCCCTCACCGACCGAAGACAGAACAGATGTTACAATTTGATCCGAGTCGAATTAAAAATGTGTTTATTATGACAATAGACTTGAATCTGCATCTAAACATTAAGTTGGATTAACTCTAGAATTTTGAAGGTGTTTTAAAAATGCGATCGTTTCGGGTCTGTCACGCTTCAGTAAATGTTCATTAATAAACGCGCAGATTGAATAGACGCATCTTAAGGTACTTGTTCTTATTTGATGAAAAAATAATAGTTTTATTTGTAATGTTTGCCATTTTCTAAGTGAAATGGATCTCATAAAATTGCGTGTCAATTTCCATCATCAATTTCCTTTTTGAGTTTATTTTTGATATTATCCCACTCCCAAAGATACGTTTAATACAAATACATTTTCAAGAGTATTTTATAATGGCTGTTCGGAACATTTTAAAGTTGAGCATAGACTTATAAATATTTCGGCGAGAGTGAGAGACAATTAATTAACTTGTTCCATTGTTTTAGTGTAATGAGAGAAATGCCGTCAATTTAAACTAAATAAGCCTATACACTTATGGCATAAAGCCACGTGGGTCTTTTATGGTTATAGATGGTTTTACGTTATTGTGAAAGGTATGAATCCTAATTCCCTCTTAACTATGTATAAAATAGCAATTTGTGCTCAATTAATTGTATACAACGATCATGTACAATATATACTGCGCTTTGGAAGTAAATAATCGAAAACAGACATACGAATAAAAAATGATATATATATATATATATATATATATATATATATATATATATATATATATATATATATAGTCTTGGAAGTTTCTCGACCATTAAAACTATATAAGAAAAAAAAACAAAAAAAAAACATTTTAGGCCCAAGTCGTTCAGTAGAAAATCACTCATGTAAGTCAATTTATTTTTTGTAGTTACTATATTAGTTTGCTTCCAAGAATATATATGTATAGTTAGGCAGTAAGTCGTTATTTATACAAGCTTCCTTAAAGACCACGGAGCTCTCTAGTTTTGACATTTTGAACCGAGCGTTGTGTCATGAACCATCTTTCAAGCGCTTTCGGTCTCTCTGTATACACACACACACACACACACACACACACACACACACACACACACACACACACACACACACACACACACACACACACACACACACACACACACACATATATATATACGTTAATGAATAAGTATATGGATGAATAAATAAAAAATATAAAAAGCTGATACTAACGATAAGACACAACCTCCTGAAGACGGTCGAGAGACTGAACGCGCTTGAGGGATGGCCCATGACACAACGCTCGGTGTCACATTATACCAATTAACACTCGAGAACCGCAAAATTGCTTGCCGCGTCGAGAGATTAACGAGAAAAATTGCAAAACGAGAGATCTCCGTAGTATTTAACGAAGCTTATATATATATATATATATATATATATATATATATATATATATATATATATATATATATATATATATATATATATGTAAAGGAGTAAGGCTACCAACATTTGTAGAATGTTTTTTTCAACATTTATTTATTATTTTGTTGTTTTACCTTTTTATAATTTTATATAACGCGTTTCAAGTGGTGGTCCGCTTTCATCAGATATGAAAATCCATTGAAATGGATTTTCATATCTGATGAAAGCGGACCACCACTTGAAACGCGTTATATAAAATTATAAAAAGGTAAAACAACAAAATAATAAATAAATGTTGAAAAAAACATTCTACAAATGTTGGTAGCCTTACTCCTTTACATATATACTTTTCTCTCGTTGGAACTGCACTAATACTGCACTACCCTATTTTATATATATATATATATATATATATATATATATATATATATATATATATATATATATATATATATATATATCGGGGTTCGGATTGTGCGATTGGTTTAAATCGTTATCTCTTCATTGATGATTGATGATTCCGCAAGGATGAAACGTATACGTCTGTAGATAATGATTAAATATTTATTATTAAACAATTATTTGTAATCCCCGATTTCGGTTGGAGTTAAGGGTGACTTTTTTTTCGGGGTTCGAATCGTGTGACGTGTTTGAATAGTTATCTCTAGACTAATGATTGCGCAAAGATGAAACATATACGTCTGTAGATAATAATTATATATATATATATATATATATATATATATATATATATATATATATATATATATATATATAGTAAGCAATGAAAATATATATTGCAATCAAGCTA
The DNA here is from genome assembly GCA_963556195.1 of Sepiola atlantica. Taxonomy (NCBI): domain Eukaryota; kingdom Metazoa; phylum Mollusca; class Cephalopoda; order Sepiida; family Sepiolidae; genus Sepiola; species Sepiola atlantica. Next base: position 35,068,240 of record OY744515.1, read on the forward strand.
CACAGAGTGAGAGTGCTCAACTGCTTGAGGAGCTAAATATTAGTACTTCATGTATCCACATGAAATATTAGAAAGAGGTATAATTTTTTATGCATTTACTTCAACAGTGCTCGATACGTAAGTAGAGCTAGGTAGTAAGCAATGAAAATATATATGGCAATCAAGCTACACAGAGGCTCCCGCGTTTCATCCCCGGGGGGAATCTTCAGGATAAGCATATATATTTTCATTGCTTACTACCTAGCTCTACTTACGTACCGAGCACTGTTGAAGTAAATACTGAAAACTGATACATAAAAAATTATATCTCTTTATAATATTTTATGTGGATACATAGAGTACTAATATATATATATATATATATATATATATATATATATATATATATATATGGTGTCCCCCCAAAATGTATACACCTTTTGAAACGTTATAGCCGATTCAATTTACTTGTTTTAACTTTCAAACAAGATTGATAAAAAAGTAAGAATATACATTTACAAATATTGACAGTAAAAATAACAAAAACGAAGAAAATTAACTTTTAATGAACGGAAACGCTACCTGGGGTAATTTAAGAATTTTCCTACAATGAATCCTAACGCTAACCCTTTCATATCATGATACATTGGATCTACAAACATCTTGCAACATTTCCTCTACCATGTTCATAAATTAACCCGAGCCTATACCTGGTTCGGGTAAAGGTAAGAGTAAATTTATGAACATTCTGAAATTACCCCAAGTAGCTTTTACATTATTATAAAATTAATAAATTAATATTAAAAGGTAATTTAAAAAGATTTTGTTAATTTTATTGTCAGTTCTTTTAAATATGTATTCTTACTCTTCTATCAATCTTGTTAGCAAGTTAAAGTCAGTAAATTAGACGATTTATAACGATTCAAGGGGTGCATACATTTTTTGGGGACACCCTGTATACTAAACGAATACTCGTCACAGAACGAATAAAATTAGTTCCTAGAACAGTACAGCTTTGCTGCACTTTTATGTCCAATTACGAAAGTTAAAATAAAAATATAATGCTACTAAACCGTATGTCTAGAATCCTTATTTCAATTTTGATCAAAATATACTAGTTGATTTTGATTATGGATAATGTCTACTATTTAAGGCTTAAGCTTAAAGAATATGTTGACATTCAGTGAATCTTGCTTAATTGGTGTCTCATGACTATGGAAAAAATTTAATGTGAATTTAATGTTTAACTTCAGTGAATCTTGCTTAATTCGTGTCTCATGACTATGGAAAAAATTTAATGCGAATTTAATGTTTAACTTCAGTGAATCTTGCTTAATTCGTGTCTCATGACTATGGAAAAAATTTAATGCGAATTTAATGTTTAACTTCAGTGAATCTTGCTTAATTCGTGTCTCATGACTATGGAAAACATTTAATGCGAATTTAATGTTGAAATTCAGTGAACCTTGCTTAATTGGTGTCTCATGACAATGGATAAAAATTAATGTGAATCTAATGTTGAAATTCAGTGAATCTTGCTTAATTCGTGTCTCATGACTATGGAAAACATTTAATGCGAATTTAATGTTGAAATTCAGTGAACCTTGCTTAATTGGTGTCTCATGACAATGGATAAAAATTAATGTGAATCTAATGTTGAAATTCAGTGAATCTTGCTTAATTGGTGTCTCATGACTATGAATAAAATGTAATGTGAATTTAATGTTGAAATTCAGTGAATCTTGCTTAATTGGTGTCTCATAACTATGAATAAAATTTAATGTGAATTTAATTTTGAACTTCAGTGAATCTTGTGTAATTGGCGTCTCATGACTATGGATAAAATTTAATGTGAATTTAATGGTGAAATTCAGTGAATCTTGCTTAATTGGCGTCTCATGACTATGGATACAATTTAATGTGAATTTAATGTTTTAGTTCAGTTAATCTTGCGTAATTGGTGTCTCATGACTATAGATAAAATGTAATGTGAATTTAATGGTGAAATTCAGTGAATCTTGCTTAATTGGCGTCTCATGACTATGGATAACATTTAATGTGAATTTAATGGTGAAATTCAGTGAATCTTGCTTAATTGGCGTCTCATGACTATGGATAAAATTTAATGTGAATTTAATGTTTTAGTTCAGTTAATCTTGCGTAATTGGTGTCTCATGACTATGGATAAAATGTAATGTGAATTTAATGGTGAAATTCAGTGAATCTTGCTTAATTAGCGTCTCATGACTATGGATAACATTTAATGTGAATTTAATGTTGAAATTTAGTGAATCTTGCTTAATTGGCGTCTCATGACTATGGATAAAATGTAATGTGAATTTAATGGTGAAATTCAGTGAATCTTTCTGAATTGGCGTTTCACGACTATGGATACAATTTAATGTGAATTTAATGTTGAAATTCAGTGAATCTTGCTTAATTGGTGTCTCATGACTATGGATAAAATGTAATGTGATTTTAATGGTGAAATTCAGTGAATCTTGCTTAATTGGCGTCTCATGACTATGGATAAAATTTAATGTGAATTTAATGTTGAAATTCAGTGAATCTTGCTTAATTGGCGTCTCATGACTATGGATAAAATGTAATGTGAATTTAATGGTGAAATTCAGTGAATCTTTCTTAATTGGCGTCTCACGACTATGGATAAAATGTAATGTGAATTTAATGTTGAAATTCAGTGAATCTTGCTTGATTGGCGTCTCATGACTATGGATAAAATTTAATGTGGATTTAATGTTTAACTTCAGTGATCTTGCGTTATTAACGTCTCATGACTATGGATAAAATTTAATGTGAATTTAATGTTTAACTTCAGTGATCTTGCGTAATTGACGTCTCATGACTATGGATAAAATTTAATGGGGATTTAATGTTGAAATTCATGAATCTTGCTTAATTGGCGTCTCATGACTATGGATAAAATGTAATGTGAATTTAATGGTGAAATTCAGTGAATCTTGCTTAATTGGCGTCTCATGACTATGGATAAAATTTAATGTGAATTTAATGTTGAAATTCAGTGAATCTTGCTTAATTGGCGTCTCATGACTATGGATAAAATGTAATGTGAATTTAATGGTGAAATTCAGTGAATCTTGCTTAATTGGCGTCTCATGACTATGGAAAAAATTTAATGTGAATTTAATGTTTAACTTCAGTGAATCTTGCTTAATTCGTGTCTCATGACTATGGAAAAAATTTAATGCGAATTTAATGTTTAACTTCAGTGAATCTTGCTTAATTCGTGTCTCATGACTATGGAAAACATTTAATGCGAATTTAATGTTGAAATTCAGTGAACCTTGCTTAATTGGTGTCTCATGACAATGGATAAAAATTAATGTGAATCTAATGTTGAAATTCAGTGAATCTTGCTTAATTGGTGTCTCATGACTATGAATAAAATGTAATGTGAATTTAATGTTGAAATTCAGTGAATCTTGCTTAATTGGTGTCTCATAACTATGAATAAAATTTAATGTGAATTTAATTTTGAACTTCAGTGAATCTTGTGTAATTGGCGTCTCATGACTATGGATAAAATTTAATGTGAATTTAATGGTGAAATTCAGTGAATCTTTCTTAATTGGCGTCTCATGACTATGGATAAAATTTAATGTGAATTTAATGTTTTAGTTCAGTTAATCTTGCGTAATTGGTGTCTCATGACTATGGATAAAATGTAATGTGAATTTAATGGTGAAATTCAGTGAATCTTGCTTAATTAGCGTCTCATGACTATGGATAACATTTAATGTGAATTTAATGTTGAAATTCAGTGAATCTTGCTTAATTGGCGTCTCATGACTATGGATAAAATGTAATGTGAATTTAATGGTGAAATTCAGTGAATCTTTCTTAATTGGCGTTTCACGACTATGGATACAATTTAATGTGAATTTAATGTTGAAATTCAGTGAATCTTGCTTAATTGGCGTCTCATGACTATGGATAAAATGTAATGTGAATTTAATGGTGAAATTCAGTGAATCTTGCTTAATTGGCGTCTCATGACTATGGATAAAATGCAATGTGAATTTAATGTTGAAATTCAGTGTATCTTCCGTAATTGGCGTCTCGTGACTATGGATAACATGTAATGTGAATTTAATGGTGAAATTCAGTGAATCTTGCTTAATTAGCGTCTCATGACTATGGATAAAATTTAATGTGAATTTAATGTTGAAATTCAGTTAATCTTGCTTAATTGGCGTCTCATGACTATGGATAAAATGTAATGTGAATTTAATGGTGAAATTCAGTGAATCTTTCTTAATTGGCGTCTCACGACTATGGATAAAATGTAATGTGAATTTAATGTTGAAATTCAGTGAATCTTGCTTGATTGGCGTCTCATGACTATGGATAAAATTTAATGTGGATTTAATGTTTAACTTCAGTGATCTTGCGTTATTAACGTCTCATGACTATGGATAAAAGTTAATGTGGATTTAATGTTTAACTTCAGTGATCTCGCGTAATTGACGTCTCATGACTATTGATAAAATTTAATGGGGATTTAATGTTGAAATTCATGAATCTTGCTTAATTGGCGTCTCATGACTATGGATAAAATGTAATGTGAATTTAATGGTGAAATTCAGTGAATCTTGCTTAATTAGCGTCTCGTGACTATGGATAAAATTTAATGTGAATTTAATGTTGAAATTCAGTTAATCTTGCTTAATTGGCGTCTCATGACTATGGATAAAATGTAATGTGAATTTAATGGTGAAATTCAGTGAATCTTTCTTAATTGGCGTCTCACGACTATGGATAAAATGTAATGTGAATTTAATGTTGAAATTCAGTGAATCTTGCTTGATTGGCGTCTCATGACTATGGATAACATGTAATGTGGATTTAATGTTTAACTTCAGTGATCTTGCGTAATTGACGTCTCATGACTATGGATAAAATTTAATGGGGATTTAATGTTGAAATTCATGAATCTTGCTTAATTGGCGTCTCATGACTATGGATAAAATGTAATGTGAATTTAATGGTGAAATTCAGTGAATCTTGCTTAATTGGCGTCTCATGACTATGGATAAAATTTAATGTGAATTTAATGTTGAAATTCAGTGAATCTTGCTTAATTGGCGTCTCATGACTATGGATAAAATGTAATGTGAATTTAATGGTGAAATTCAGTGAATCTTGCTTAATTGGCGTCTCATGACTATGGATAAAATTTAATGTGGATTTAATGTTGAAATTCAGTGAAGCTTGCTTAATTGGCGTCTCATGACTATGGATAAAATGTAATGTGAATTTAATGGTGAAATTCAATGAATCTTACTTAATTGATGTCTCATGACTATGGATAAAATTTAGTGTGAGTCTGAAATATTTGAATTTTTAGATAGGAGATTGTTTCCATATTATGCCCCCTAAACCACTTTAAAATACCCCAAAGAAACTGAAAGTTCAAGGATATTAATTAATTAATTAATATCTAATACCTATTTTTATAATTTCACAAAAATCCGAGGTATCTGAATTTTCACGAAGAGCTTCCACCACCTTTTTAACCCATTTGCACAAACTAAATTCAGCAAAATATAGTCCACATAACGACCCCTTACGCCTAGTAACTGTGTTCTAAGATTCATAATGATGGGTTATTAGTTTAAGAGTGAATATTCTACATACAAATATATAGACATATGCACACATCTAACTACATATAAAAAGAGATAAGTACTAAACGTATTCGTTCCCTGTTCGATCGTAATCACTATCGTTATTTATTCTACTTTGATTTCCGTCGAAAATTCATAAGTAATGACGTATATTTTAATATATTATTCGTGCATAACTAAAACTAATGTCTCTTTGCTTCTATATAATTCTCATAGATAATATAGAAATAAAGATAATTATTATTTCGCCATCTAACTTACATACGTGTTGATGAGGTGTACAGACACTATCTAAATTAGATTGAAATGCTAAAAAGAGAGTCACCCTTCCTCTAAATTCTTGCAGAGACATTAAGAATATTAGACAGTGGTTGAATCAACATAGAGTTAGAGGAGCGATAGAAATACGTAGATAGCTAAGTGAGAGATGGGTGAATTGTTCAGTTTAGTAAAAATTACAGTTAATTAGAACAATTTAATAAAATAACACAATCGCAGAACTAATGTATATCTTTGCATGTATTTTGTGTTATTGTAGTATATAAGAATAAAGCCATAGGGAAACAGACGTTCATTAACCCAGCCTTTGTATAATAATAAATGTTTATAATTTCAGAGTATATTTTAAGATAACCAGACATGAAATACATTTATGTGTTTATTTACCAAGGAAGAAAAGTAAATGCTTTAAACACCACTGTTAATCTATTTTTAAAACTACGTTTATTTCCTTCCGGTTGCATATGTTTGCTATTTTGAGAGGATGATATAATGGTGAACGAACATATAATACATTGACCCCCAAAAGAGAAGGTAATAACTGAGAGGATGATATCATGACGAACGAACACTACCCTCTACCCCCCCCAAAAGGAGTAAATGCCTGAGAGGAGTATATCATGATAACAGAATAGATAGTACACTACACCCCCCACAAAAAATAAAAAGGGGAGATAATATTAGTAGGATGATATTCTTTTGTTATTTTGTTTTACGGCATATCAATCCTTTTCAGTGTATAAATGTTGTATCCAGTCATTTTAGTAAAAGTTTTTATGCTTCAAGTTCAAATGTTTATTCATGGTGTTTAGTTTGGTTGTTTTGTTTTACGGCATATCAATCCTTTTCAGTGTATAAATGTTGAATCCAATCATTTTAGTAAAAGTTTGTATGCTTCAAGTTCAAATGTTTATTCATGGTGTTTGGTTTGGTTGTTTTGTTTTATGGCATATCAATCCTTTTCGCGTTATTTAATGCTGAATCCGGTCATTTTGGTAAAAGTTTTTATGCTTAAAGTTGTTTATATCTTCGAATGTTTATTTATGGTGTTTGGTTTGGTTGTTTTGTTTTACGAGATATCAATCCTTTTCGAGTTATTTTATGCTGAATCCGATCATTTTACTTCAAGTTTTGGTGAAGGGAGGGAAATTATTTTTGCTTGTTTTCGGCTTGGCCGAACATGATTGAGTTTTGCAAATAGAAAAAAAAAACAGTAAAACATCAATGTTTGGTGCATTTTGGGTCAGAAAGCAGATATATTGAGACACCCTGATCTGGTAGCACCAGAGATGGTATTGTGAGGAACGAACATATACTATACTACCTCCCACAAAGAGGAGGTAATGTCTGCGAGGAATGTATTGTGACGAATTAAAATATACTGCACTACACCCCTTCCAAGAAAGAAAATAAAGCCTGGAAGGATTTTGCTCCTTTCCTCAAAGAGGAGGTGGTAATGTCTGGGAGGATGGTATCATGATAAACGAACATATACTATACTACCCTCAAATTAGGAGTTAATGCCGGTAGGATGGTATAATGAGAATGAAAAAATACTACAATACCCCCTCAAAAAGATTAGTCAATACCTGGGAGAAACACCCATAAAAGGAGAAGGTAATGCCTGCAAGTATTGTATCATTGAAACAGAAAATATACTACCCTCCTCTCTCAACCCAAAAGAACGTAGTTCCTGGGAGGATGGTCACATGAGAACATAACAGATACTACATTAGCCTCTCCTTCAAAGAAGGATGTGATACCTGGAAATATAACCCCCACCTCCTAAAAAGGAGGAGGTAATTATAGGAGGACGGTCTTATAACAACAACACCGATATTACATTACCTACTCCCATTAAAAAATAATAGAATAATAGATTAAATCAATTTTTTTTCATTCATTAAAAAGTGCCTATCCATAAAAACATTACTTTTTATAGTTTCTTAGCCCTTTAGCTAAGATCAAAGTGTCGTATATGTTCTTCCCATCCCAGCAACATCAGACGTTTTACTATCAACGAAACTATTGCATATATATTAGAAAATATGACAATGCAAATTACACATTTATATTACAGGATATTGATTTATTAAAAATGTTTGAAATAAATATACAAATTAAGAATAGCTAAAGCTGTTTATGAGTGTTTACAGATTACTATAGATACGGTATTTGAAAATGTAATGTTGTATCATAGATACAACATTACATATGATACAAATTAATCCAACAGTAGCTGTGTTGCTGTTCGACTACTGTTCTGTTGAACTTTCAGGATTTACATTCTTCCTGAGAAGTGGTTAGTTTATTGCTAATAGCCCGATGCGCCTCTACTGAGGAATACAGACGGGTCTGCTCAGGCATTTTTATAGGCTTCACTGCACGTATCCTAGTGTGCTGGCTTCTCAAGACCGCTCCTTATCTTGTATATAATCTCCTGGCAAGGAGGTAGATAATATGTTGTATCATAGAGTTAAATAAGCATGCCCCGATTTGATGTTAGTAAAGTTAGGATTGGCGGAAAAAACTTTCACATTTATTTATTTAGATAATAAAAATAATTCGGTACATTTTCAAACCTTTTATTAATCTCCTTAACATTTATTTATTATTAATTTATTTATTCACTTACTGGTAGCCTCGGCGCTGTACGGGAATAAATAAGGAACACTGTGTACTCCCAGCCCTGAACCCCAAATTACAAGAAAAGTTCTAGAGTCGATTTCTCCTCAAGAGCAGAGCCATTAATGAGAATCTCAGGATCTGAAAGTGACACGTCACGATCGAAAGACACGAGATGATTTATAACAGGATTAAACGAAACTATTTCGTACTCGAATCTACAACCTAACCCAGGTCAACTTCTAGACCAGCTGCATATTTCAGGGAGATGGGCGAGAAGCAACACCAGAATATAGAGTAGTATCATAAGCATAGATGCTAACTTTATGAATAATATTGTCAGGAATATCATTTATATCGAGAAGAAACTGTGCTGGACCTAGAATAGATCCCTGAGGAACACCAGCATTGATAGGAGCAGAGAGGTAGGAGACACCATCCAGAGTTACTCGCAAGCTTCGACCAGACAGAAAAGACTATCAAGAACACTATTGTCTATTCTTCAAAAATCATGATGAAAATACTATGTTTTTTATGGAATTCGATCCAGACAAGACATGAATCCACTTGATGTAAGGAGCTAACAAGAACGAAAGATGATTATCGCAAAGACAGGAGATGCCTATGCAAATGCTATAGGTAGGAAAAAATATCAGCAGAAGGAGAGTTTCACAAGCTCGCACTTCTTAGAAAGAAGCTACTTGAAATAGGAAGCTGTATTAAAATGAAGTATCAAAACAGGTTTTTCTATATATACTATTATTGATATATTTTAAGCAATTTAAGTCTTTTCATATGTATTTCTAATGTAAGGAGCTAACAATAACGGAATATGATTATCGCAAAACCATGGGATGCCTATTAGCCTTAGTCTTGAAAAGACCAAGGCTATAGGTAGAGGAGGTTAACAGTCAACAGGAAGAGAGTTTCACAAGCCTGCAGTTCTTGGAAAGTAGCTACTGGAGTAGGAAACTGTATTACAATGAGGTATCAACACAGCGAATTGATTGAGACCACTAGACCAACGAGTCAAACGAACTGGAACAAAAGAAGCAGTAAAAAGATCAGACAATTCTGAAGAACACATGCCATAATAGTATTTATAGAAAATACTGAGACTAGCAACCATCACGTATGTGTGTGTGTATGTGTGTGTGAGAGAGAGAGAGAGAGAGAGAAAGGGTACAGAGAAGAAGAAAGGGTGGGGCCAATCAAATTACAGATACGTTTTTGCACTTTATCAAGAACCCTCACATGGGACAGAGATTCACCGTCTGTTTCAGCATACATTCTGCACATTCAAATGCGTTTATAGTTTTAAAATGTTGTATTTATTAATTTTGAAATTTTATTAAACAATTTTTTTTTACTATTTAACAACTTTTTTCAAATGAATATGAAAACACAGTTAATGGTTTCCCCTACATAAGTAAATAAGTGTGTGTTACACCAGCCGTTCTAACAGAAGAGAAACTACACCGGTTCTCACTATAAATAGTGCGAGTAGACAATCACCAGAGAGAAAAGGACAGTATTGTAACTGTCTAGCCGAGTGCCAGTCAGTTTCCTTACCTTTGTACTTTTTATGTTAATACATTTGTTATCTTAACCCAACCTAGACTTGACTTCTTCTTTTTACTGTTGGGCTACTTCACAAGTAAGTAAGTAAGTAAGTAAGTAAGTAAGTAAGTAAGTAAGTAAGTAAGTAAGTTGATCTATTACTTTTATTTTGTCACCTAAAAAGAAATATCTCTTATACAAATTATGCGATAGTCATTATTTATATTGTTTCTTGTTTTCAGTTCTTTTTTACCTGTCTCCCCACGAGACCAGAGTTAGGTACAAGGTCGGTTTTTAATGCGGGTGAAAATTCAGCTCCCCAAATAGAGACACTCTAGATTGCGACGAAAATAAAAAAAAATCAGTCTAGAATTATTTCTCTTTCATTTACCGAGAACAGAACAGACGAAGTGTAGTATCAGAACAGATGCTATACTTTGATCTTTGCTAAAAATGTCAAGAAACGACATTCAGTCATTTTTCATTACTATTTAATACAGATGTTTTAAAATGATTATTTAATGATTTCTGCAATTTAAATCAAATTAAATTATCTTCAACATATATTTTATAAGCTGATTATGTTGTAGACAATAGCAGTAAATATTTGGGGTTTTATTATCCAATAATGTTTACCCTTTTTCATAATGTGGCCATTCAACTAAGGTACCTTACAAGAAAAAAAAACACCCCGGAAAATTTAGTACAATTAATTTACATGCAAATATGTAATTGTTGGAAATAGAAAACAGTTTTTAATAACGCTAATTGTATTGGTAACGTTGGAAATAGAAAACAGTTTTTAATAACGCTAATTGTATTGCTAACGTTGGAAATAGAAAACAGTTTTTAATAACGCTAATTGTATTGCTAACGTTGGAAATAGAAAACAGTTTTTAATAACGCTAATTGTATTGCTAACGTTGGAAATAGAAAACAGTTTTTAATAACGCTAATTGTATTGCTAACGTTGGAAATAGAAAACAGTTTTTAATAACGCTAATTGTATTGCTAACGTTGGAAATAGAAAACAGTTTTTAATAACGCTAATTGTATTGCTAACGTTGGAAATAGAAAACAGTTTTTAATAACGCTAATTGTATTGCTAACGTTGGAAATAGAAAACAGTTTTTAATAACGCTAATTGTATTGCTAACGTTGGAAATAGAAAACAGTTTTTAATAACGCTAATTGTATTGCTAACGTTGGAAATAGAAAACAGTTTTTAATAACGCTAATTGTATTGCTAACGTTGGAAATAGAAAACAGTTTTTAATAACGCTAATTGTATTGCTAACGTTGGAAATAGAAAACAGTTTTTAATAACGCTAATTGTATTGCTAACGTTGGAAATAGAAAACAGTTTTTAATAACGCTAATTGTATTGCTAACGTTGGAAATAGAAAACAGTTTTTAATAACGCTAATTGTATTGCTAACGTTGGAAATAGAAAACAGTTTTTAATAGCGTTAATTGTATTGCTAACGTTGGAAATGGAAATCAGTTTTTAATTACGCTAATTGTATTGCTAACGTTGGAAATAGAAAACAGTTTTTAATAACGCTAATTGTATTGCTAACGTTGGAAATAGAAAACAGTTTTTAATAACGCTAATTGTATTGCTAACGTTGGAAATAGAAAACAGTTTTATAACGCTAATTGTATTGCTAACGTTGGAAATAGCAAACAGTTTTTAATAACGCTAATTGTATTGCTAACGTTGGAAATAGCAAACAGTTTTTAATAACGCTAATTGTATTGCTAACGTTGGAAATAGAAAACAGTTTTTAATAACGCTAATTGTATTGCTAACGTTGGAAATAGAAAACAGTTTTTAATAACGCTAATTGTATTGCTAACGTTGGAAATAGAAAACAGTTTTTAATAACGCTAATTGTATTGCTAACGTTGGAAATAGAAAACAGTTTTTAATAACGCTAATTGTATTGCTAACGCTCTGTATTGCTAAAAAGTACGAACAACGCAAATGTTAAATTATATGTTCACTGTGCTGTATGTGAGCAACTGTTATGCTACGTTAACGGTGTACCCACTTCCAGTCGCCGTTTGAATAACTTCAGGCAGAATATTGTTCGATTCTTCACTCAACAGATATTTTAATCATTTCATGTCTGTGAAATCTCTCCTATGTAATTGAAGTTGATGTAACAAAACTTTTCCAGACGGTAAAATCCATTGCGTTTCAATCTGGACTTTTTTGAAGGCCATTGGTTCAATGACGTCAGGAGTATTCGTATTGAGCCATGCAGCAGCGTCATTGGTTGTAAATACCTTTGACCCACCTTGCTGCTATACTCATTCATTTTCTCTGAATACATTTTGTTAGACACCCTATAGTTACAGATAAAATATTTATTTATATCACATATTCGTGATTTCAAATTGCACGAACTCAGGCACTCCAAGAAAAGAGGCTCTGCCATATGGGGACATTTATTGGCGAATGAGTCCTGTGTCAAAGCTTACAGTGACGAGGGGTTTCCTGTACTTCACAGATAATGCTCGAAATCTCTTGAAAATATTAAAAGCCGTACTTATTAATATGCAGCGACTGTTTTTGTGTACGCAAACGAATTGTAGCAGTCACATATCTTTTATGTACTATTTTCCTTTGCTATAAATAATCAGATGTACCACTCAGCCAATCAGAAGCCCCGGCGTAGATACACAAGGATCGTTGGACTACTTCTTACAGCACTTACATGATTTCGTATTCCCGCTCGCCCTAGTTAGCGCGAGTACACTTTATACACAAGACGTATTTCGTTGATTTTCAACAGATTTAAAACGATATGGTAAATCTACCAAGTCGCATGGCACTCTTTGAGCGGGAAAACGAAATTGCGTTGGTGCTGTAAGAAGTAATTCCACGATTTTTGTATTCCTACACCGGCTTGTGGTCTAATCAATCATGTGGTACACCTATCTATATACAGCAAAGGAAAATAGCGAATAAAAATATGTGACTTCTACTATTGCTATACAAACACAAAACACATGCGATAATGTCTGGTCTAAGGAAAGCGTGTGGCTGCGCGAAGTATTTAAAATTAGAAATGTCTATACAGTATATAAAATTAGTAATGTCTCTTGTCTTCTTAAAAACGAGAAAAAAAGCTAGAAAGTTTTTTAAACTTTTAAAAGAGGGGTTATAATCACCGAAACACTTTATATTTCAAAATAAAAAAAGATATTTAAAAATTTCGCATTGTTTTTGGCTATCTATAACCGTTATTTATTCAAATTCAACAATGCTTCAAGAAGAGACATTCCTGATTTTATATACTCCGCGCAGTCACGCTCTTTCTCGTGACCAGACATTACCCTGACTCTGTATCAACAACACATGGATTTCCAACTTTCAGCAAAGGTGACTATTTTATTTCATAAAAAATGTTACTTAAACTCATCAGTACGAAGGTTTTCTACATTAAAACTATCTGGTATCAGAACGATAATATTACTAAATAATCAATACGCAGATTTAATTAAAGAATTCTCAACATTAACTAAACCCTTTTCTCACAATGATTAACATAAAACACTAAGCATATGATAATATATGGCGTACCTGTTCATGCGAAACCGCGAAACCAAGAAGAATGAGCCTCAAGAAAACAAATATAGCTAAACAGCCCATGAGCATCTCGTTGCACATGATACAAAAAAATCCGGTTATGAATGAAGACCATACAGAGACTTTCCAGCACTTAACGAAACTATAGTACGGATAGATACCCAATACATTTTCACTATTTCTCATCATCATTATCTGGAGAAACTATTTTTGCGAAAATAGATTTATCAGGGTATATCATAAAAGACATGTTGCGGAAGTAGACGTGCCTAAAACAACTATTTTTTTATTCCGTTCGATCTTTTTTCTTTCTTCCGCCTGCTTATGGTCTCAAGAATGCGACCTAAGCATTACAGAGGTTTACAAACGAAGTACTGCTTAGATTACCTTACGTTTTCCCATGCAGCGATTGTATACCGATTGCTCGTAATTCCCCGACCAAAGATAGAGAACATGTAAGAGAAGTTTTGAAACACTTGGATTTCACTTGTTGAAAAAACAACAGGAATATGTGAATTTATTACCGCCTCGTTGGACTTTTTAGGACGCCACGTAGATAGCACTAAATAATTCATTTAGCAGAAAAAGTAGGTTATTAAAATTTTTCCGTACAACACCCAGTAAAATAACTACGGATATTCCTCAGGGTTGTGAATTATTACAGGAATTTCTTTCTTAAATTCCACGCATACTATCAAAATTAACTGAAATGTTAACAACAAAACAAAAAATACAACAATAACCTTAACTTTCGAGACAGCAAAGAGAAATTTCACTAATAATAGAGACGAAAACCAGCTTCAAAGCGTATCAGATGTTTCGTGTGTCGGTCGATCGTTTTCCAGTAAGAAAGTAATTATTGTTTATAATTGCAGATTTAATAATGGGAACTAAGTTGCATGTGTCAGCAACTAATTTGCATGTGCAGATATCAATTGATTTTAAGAAGACGGATTAAAATCAGACAGGCAGTTCGATATTTTAAGGCTGAGAGAAAGCGTTGGTGTTGGAAATTGTGTCAATTTTGCTACTGTGCTGTATGAACAGGAAGTCCTTCTTAAGTTTGGACCTTTATTCTACCTGATTACGGCTACAGGAGATTTGCATAAATATTTGTTTCATACAGTAACGGAATAAACAAAATTGACTGACATAGTCAACGACCCATCCGCACAACTATTACTATCAGCAGACGCATCAAACATTGTGCTATTCGGGGCGAATTGTTATCTCGTTTGTGTTTTACAACATTTGTACAATTATAAGGTCATCTTAGGTCAAATAGTTTATTTTACGAATCAGGCAGCTTTTACAATGTTTCTTTTTTGTGAATGTGTTTTTAGAGTGTGGAATTTGACTATTCATAATAATTAGATGAGTTATATATACAGGGTGGGCCAAAATAAGGGTCCTATCTTTAAATTTGAATAACTTGAATTTGAATAACTTCCACAAAATAAAAGTTAAACTCACCAAACTTTATGTGTGTGTAGACTGACCCTTCCGAGATTTTTTGAAATAAACAAAACAAATTTTAGCCGAAAAACACTTCTTAAAACTTACAAAAACTAAAGTATTGTTTTTTACACGGTTTTGAGTTTTTTAAGCAAAAATAATGTTTTCTAAATGAGGGTACGTTCCTTAGGGCTAATACGGCTCATGCTTGCTTCGGAAGGGGTCCTTTACTTATTCTAAAAAAAAAATTTAAAAAAATCAATAAATAAAAAAGTTATGAATTTTAAAAAATAGGACCCTTATTTTTGCCCACCCTGTATATATATTAGTTAGATATCTGCATATGGTTATATATTTGTATGTACAGGATTAGCTCTTAAAATAATTAACTGATCATTATGTATTTTAAACACCGCCACCAGGCGTAAGGAGTCATAATATGGGCTATATTTAGTTGATTGTAATTTAATGCAAATCGGGTGAAAAGCGGATGAAAATTCAGATACCTTCGATTTTTGTTAATTTTTAACAATAGGTAGAAGACATAAATTAATAAATATTCATCAAATTTAAGTTTCTTTTAAAGTGTTTAGGTGGCATAATATCAGAACAACTTCCTATTTACAAATTCAAATATTTCAGATATGCATGAAATTTTATCCAGAACCATTAATACCAATTAAGCAATATTCCCTGAATTTAAGCTGTCCGTCAAGTTGTGGCTGCCATTTTGGAAATTACCCGCATTACTATTCGCCAAATAGCTCAAGAGGTCAAGATTAGTACAGGGTCTGTGGAAACTATCATCCATGACCATTTGCATATGCATAAGGTGTCTGCAAGATGGATTCCCAGGTTGCACACACCTTTCCAGAAGCAAGAACGCGTCGAGTGCTCGAGGATGAATTTGGAGATGTGCTAAGATGAGTCAAAGTTTTTTAAAAGACTGATTACACAGGATGAAACTTAGGTCCATCACTATGATTCAGAGACCAAAGCCCAGTCAATGTAGTGGAAGAACTTGGACTCACCACCTCCAAAGAAGGCAAGGGTGCAGTTCTCCGCTGGCAAGGTCATGCTCACAGTCTTCTGGGACCAGGACGGAGTAGTGATGACTGATTTCCTGGCAAAGGGTACCACAATTACAGGAGCCTATTACGCTTCACTTTTTATGAAATTAAGAGAAGTTATCAAAATCAAGAGGCGGGGCAAGATCAGCAAAGGTATCCTTCTCCTGCAGGACAACGTTCCGGTCCACAACTCGCATGTCGCCAGATCAGAAGCACAAGCGTGTGGCTATGAAATCCTTCCCCAACCCCCTTACTCTCCTGACCTTGCACCCTCTGACATTTTAAGTATTTTAACCCTGGCTTCTTATCGTGAAGCCGTCGTATGGATCACGCTTACAAATGCGAGAAAAATACGTCGTGTATCTTTTAAATTCATAAACACCAGTAATGATATTCAGACAGTTTTCCAATCTTCGCAACGTGGCTAAACTTGAATCTTCAATTTAGTTTAACTCATAATGTCCACCTTAACGGAGTTTAATAATTATTTTTGAATAAATAAATATTTTTAATATCCATAGACATATATATGTTTCGTGTTACCTTATACTCGTCAGTATGGATGACGTAACCCTACGTACGATTTGAACCATTCATTCAAGTATTTTGAACCCTAGCTCCTTACCGCTAGGCCGTTGTGAAGATCACGCTTTCAAATGCGAAGGAAGTACGTCGTGTGTGTTTAATTGTAAACACAAATAAAGAGATTCAGGCATATATATATATTTGTGTATATATATATATATATATATATATATATATATATATATATATATATATATATATATATATATATATGTGTGTGTGTGTGTGTGTGTGTGCGTATATATATGTATGTGTGTGTTTGTGTATTAAATATCTTGTATACTGATTTATAGTAATCAACGCCAATGCAGACACGGTATTATTATCTAAACTCGGTAATTATAGTGTTTTCTTTTCCTCAAGCACTTGCATTTTCACGTCACTAGAAACATCATCACTTCTAGCATTGTACAAACACAATCACACACACACACATATATATATATATATATATATATATATATATATATATATATACATATATATATATATATATATATATTACAGTACTCCCCACTTCTTTCGCAACAGTCTTTTGTCATTGATTTCACGCTGACGTTGACGTTCTCTTAAAATTGAGTGGCAATAAGCCTTCCCAGGATTCAATTAGTCTCTGTGACTTTCCAGTGGAGATCTGGATGGTGCTCTCTTTTCTTGGTCTTGGTTTTCTATGACACAAACAGATCATGGGACATTTATTTATTTATTTATTTATTTATTTATTATTATTATTATTATTATTATTATTATTATTATTATTATTATTATTATTATTATTATTATTATTATTACAAGCGAATATATGCTCCCTCCAGTCGCATATTTTTGCTAGTTGTTTTATTTAATTGCTCTCTCTCTCTCTTTCTTTCTCTTCTTTTCTCTCTTTCTCTTTCTCTCTTTTATATCTCCCTCTTTCTTGAAATAGAACTTTCTGTGTGTTCGAATAATCAGAGGGAGGGTAACCAAATGTTGGAATGGCCGCCGGCTGTTCCATCATATTCCATTACAATCTAATTTAATTACATAACTCAATCATATAGATAAAAACAGTGTCTTTAATTTATTCTATTTATAATTTTTATTAAGATTATTATGGAGGTAAATATTTTAAATACATCTGGAAATCTGAAACAAAACAACCATGAGTGTATATTTGCGAATATTAATTTATTAGAAGCTTTAAAACAAATTAATTATGTAAATTTTAAAGACGCGTGATGTTTAGGGACACTTTGGAATGTGTATATAAAGCAGCTGATAAGTAGATATCGTGAGTGTGTATTTACGAATATTAATTTATTAGAAGCTTTCAAACAAATAGTGTAAATTTGAAAGACGCGTGATGTTTGAGAAAGCTTTAGAATGGGTATATAGGAGCTGATCAAGTAGATATAAAAAGAGAGCAATCAAAACTAATAATATAGTTTCGGCTTCAAACAGACAGACATATACATAATCTCCATTATTAATAGATTATTATTGTCATGATTTACTAGGACTTCTCACACAAGTCATTATCAGTGTTTGCTCACTGACAATTACATGTGGTGTTCCTTTCTGTCTTAGTGACAAGTCTCCCCATATTTCCAGCACTCGTCACATTTTTCGATAAACGTTACAGATACTTTACGTTATCGCAACAGCCGCTTACCATTAATTTCTCTAGGCCTAGTGTGTGCTCTTCTTCTATATAACGAATTCAGCTCGCGACGTTCAAAATTATTCAGTTTAAAAAATTAAAGGGTGATATCTTCGATCAAGGTCGGTTTTAAGTCAATTAGATTGATTTAACCAAATGCAGAGAGTTAAGTAAGCGAATGAGAGGCCACAGTGAGTACCGAAAAATTACAAGTTAACCAACTGAAGAATATGTTATATCCAGTGTCTATCATTTCGTACTGTTCCTATAATTGTTTGTATTTCGGTAGCTATTCTGTTCCATAGCCCCTTCAACTCTTTGGCAGACTCCATGTATTTTTTCTTCTTCTACAGCTTACTTCTGTGATCGTACTATTTGTGATGTTTTTTCTTTTATGTTGACTATTATCATGTCTGGTCTTCTTGTTTGGATAAGTTTGTGTATTTGTATTTTAAGATTAAATAGGATTTTATACCTTACTTATGTTGCATAGTCTTTAAATTCTCGCACATTCCTTTCCTCCTCGTCGCGTGGAGGGCTTTGTCGTCTGCTGTGTCTGCAACAAAATCTTCATACCACGAAATTCACGAGGCAACACTCTTTTACTTTGATTTGTTTATTTCAGGCATCAGTCTACCGGCGATGGAGATGTTTAACTAACGTTGAGGGAAAGACCAAATTACTACTTTATCGTAGTTAATTCATAGCTTAAATCCTTAGCCATTCTAGGAGGGAGAAAGAATGAATCTCATGCCTGTATTCTATTAGGGAATTTAATCATTTGAAGACTACATAGAGAAAATCGTCCGTTCGGCTTGCTTCCAAAACCCAGACTGGCAAAACTCCGTTTCCCACACAAAAGCCCGTGACGTCACAGAGCCCCTATGCGCAGGTGAACCTTGACCCTTGACATGAGGTCTCGTCAACGTGGTGGTCCTGTCAACGTTTGTGAGCTCTAACTGTGGCACAATGCATGTGTTTTTGGGGAGCTAAGTGCTCCCCGTTATATTCGTAATCCTTATGCCAGACTTATTTCTAAAACAGTAATTCTCTGCATTTTGAGATCACTGAGTGCACCTGTGCCTCAGTCATATTTGAGGACTGAAGGTCGGTGTCAAACCAATTCAATGACAGGTGCATATGATGGGATCAGATATCAGACCAGTCGTTGTTCGAAAAAATCAGTTATGAAACTTAAAAATAAACATTTGACAAGGCGTACACTGATTTCGTCTGTATTCCCTCTTTCTCTCTTTTTCTCTCCCTCTGTCTCTCTCCTTCTCTCTCACTCTCCTCTCCCTCTCTCTCTCTCTAGCAAAGAGATTGAAAATTAAGAGACTGGTTTGAAATCACAACGAGGAAGACGCGTTTGTCGCGCACTCTGAGATGTTTCTTTTCAAAATATAATAAATCATATTTTTATATAAAAAGTAAAATTGTTTGCTCCATTATTACATAATGTTTGATTTGCAGCACGATGGTCCCGACTAAACAGCCGGCTAGCCAATCCCAGAAGCAGACAACAGTGACTATCGTCAGACGATGATTGCTCACTGGCCATAACAAGATGAGACATTGCACATACGTGCACATGTTGTCACACATCATCCCGTCGTCACATAAAGTCCGGCAAAGATCGCCCAGCCGTCCAAAGCCAACGATGTTGCCACATTGGTGCCGGTCCCAAAAGATACCCCTTCGGCCAAAGCAAGTAACTTTGCCACACAACTGTGAGAACCAGTTTATTTTGCACTCGACTGTACGGGTCCACTCGCACTAAATCGCGCAAGTCAAGGCAACGATCTCCCCACATACGTCCACTTCAAAATGCGTCCGCCTCACAGGGCCATTATTTAACATCCTCCCCTTCCTATACAAAAAAAACAATCCTAAGATTTTATTTTTACACACCTCTCTGCAGGGTCTGGTCAAAACCAGGGATTAACACGGATGGACACGTCTGTTCCATCCTTTTGACCCGGCTGCCTCCAATCGGCCCCATGACTTTTCCTGGGATGTAACGAAATTCCCCTTACGATTGATATCGGCTCAACGGCCATCCCTGTCATAATCGATAATATGACACGCTGGGTGTTCCTCCGTCGCAAGGCTGCTTGACCACTTGACCCCACGGGCATCTGCACACGATACCTAGTCATTTAATTCACTTCACACACGCACTCCCAAGCATCGGCATACAACCGATAGTAAATTTATCTAACTGGCGGGTATTACCGCGAATTACGGGGGAACAAACAGAAACCCCTATTTGAAAACATATAACCTATTATGGTCAGCACGCGAATTTAATTTTAGGTGCCGTTCTATCCTTAAGCACTATATCTGCACTCGGTTCAAGATACCTCTGTGGAAACGGTGTGTCTTTTGGAGGTGGCATCTCCGACACTCACATCGGGGCTCAATCCGATCACATTTTCTATCTATCTCTATCACAAGACTCTAAAATACGGCACCTTCTTTCAATGTTGACCCTATCCATGGCTATATCTGCCGCCTACATGCACACGAAGTGCTCCCTCCCCCCAAATTAACTCCAAACCCGTCGATGCTGGCATGCTTACATCGTTTCCTAATTGCCCCTTCCCGTGATTCTAACTATGTCGTGGGGGTGGAGAGGTGTCTCTGCGCACGGTCAGTCACACCCACAACCTAGGACGGGCCCGTTCCTACAAATTACATATATCATCATTCATGCTTGATTGACCAATACCAATGCGGTAACTCCGAGGTCTCCCAAAATATATCCATAATCATGCCAAGCTTTTCATGGCTACAACTCGCTTTTTTTTCACGCATGTGACACCGGACAACTCTTTGTCCGTATAATCGATAGCTCACCGGCTACCTCAACGGGTCACGTGTAGCGAACATAAATAAATTCCAACCCATTTATACGATAAGCAGGTAATCGGAAATACACGGCCCCTACAGGTCCAAACACATCGGACCTCCGCCTAAATTCTTACCGCACCCCCAAAAGGTCAATTCCCACATTCGAACTCCGTTTAAGTGGCTGACCTCTACCCTATCGATTTAATGAATTGTTTTTCTCTCTCTTCCTTTTCTCTCTCCATTATTTCCACTTAAGTCAAAAACTCGTAAAAGCAAACTTCTTTCTCTTTATATACTACTATTTTAATATAAGGAGAGGCAAAAAAAATGTTTTCGGCTAAACCGAAAAACAAGGAAAATTAATCAAATGAGTCTCTCTCCTCGATACACAAAATACATTTAAATAAAAAATTCTAGACAACAATACTGATCAAAACATCTCCATCGCCGACAGCATAGAACAATAGAAGAAATCCTTCCCCCTCCACAGAATGCCTATTTTAAACATGGACAAAAAGTGTGTGTGTATGTGTGAACATTTCTCACTGTCTTTTTCTTTTGTCTTTCTTTTTTTCTACAAAAGTTAATACATGCGTGTGTGCAATAGTAGATTGCTTTTTTTTTACCTTAATTCTAGTTTATGTGTGCGTGTGTCATTGTGTTCCATTTTTTGTATGTGTTTTAACAAGAATTACTACGTTTTTCAACTATTTGAATTTGTGTGTGTTACATTTTCTTTTTCTTTCTTTTTTTATCTCATTAAACAGTTTTTCATGTAATTATTTAAAAAAAGCCTATTACCTCTGTTTTATCTTCACTTTATACGTGCGTGTATTTCTTTTTTCAAAAGTTAATACATGTGTGTGTGATTATAAATGTTTATTCTTTTTTTATTCATGTCTCTTTCTAAAATGTTCTTTCTTTTAGTAATTAAATCTGAAGGTACTTAATATTACGTTGCTCTGCCTTGGTCATCTATTTCTGTTCGTTTTACTTTTTCTTTGGGGTTCTTCTTCTTTGGACTGCACGCTGTCATATTTATATTATTCTTTTTTTAAATTTTCTTCTTTCTTTCTGCACCCGTGGAACCTCGGTTTGTTTCAAATGTTCATGCTTAAAAAACTGGTCATTTTTAACACCAAAAAGAGAATATGTTGCATACCTTAAATTTCTCGTACCTTCTCTTCTTCGTCGCGTGGAGAGCTGTGTCGTCTCGATGTCTCTAATTTCTCGTATCTTTTCTTCCTCCTCGTCGCAAGGGGCCGCCATCTCAATATCGTCTGCTGTGTCTGCAACAAAAACATTTATACCACAAAATTCACGAGGCAACAATTTTTTACTTTGATTTGTTTATTTCAGGCGTCAGTCTACCGTCGATCTTGGAGATGTTTCACCAACGTTAAGGGAGAGACCAAATTACTACTTCATCGTAGTTAATTCCTAGCTTAAGTCCTTAGCCATTCGAGGAGGGTGGGAAGAAAGAATATCATGCCTGTATTCTCTTAAGGAAATAAATTACCATTTTTCATTTGAAGACTACATAGAGAAATCGTCCGTTCGGCTCGCTTCCAAAACCCAGACTGGAAAAACTCCGTTTCCCACACAAAAGTCCGTGACGTCACAGAACTCCTATGCGCGGGTGCACCTTGACCCTTGACCTCAGGTCTTGTCAATGTGGTGGTCCTGTCAACGCCTGTGAGCTCCAACTGTGAGAACCAGTTTATTTTGCACTCGACTGTATGGGTCAACCCGCACTAAATCGCGCAAGCCAAACCAAACGACTTCCTCACAGATACACCCACTTCAACATGCGTCCGGCCCCACAGGGCCATTATCCAACACTTATTCCAATGCTGGTTCTGTTTTTTATTTCTACCATTTGCCTGTGTTTGCACAGTTCGTATTAAACAGGGTCTACATTTGCTGTTTTCCTAGGTCTTGTCTATCTTGACTTATGTATATTCATCGTATTCTGTTCATCTTTCGTCGACGTATCCATTATTTTTCGAGCGCTATTTCGTTCGTTCGTCTTATTAATATTCCAAGTATTTGCATTTCTTCTAATTTTTTTTCTCATTTTTTTCTGTTCAATTTCACGTATTGTTAAACTTTTTTACTGCTTTTGTGGCGGTAATCAGTCTCGTTCGATTTGGTCTCGTGTATTCCTCTAGATCTTTAATGTTGACGTCTACGCAATCTACAAAACGAGTTTTCTTCTCCCTTCTTTCTTGTTTATATAGAGTCGGGCAACATTATCTTTCGAGTGTAGTGCTTTGTGCATTATAATTAGTTTCCGTTTCTTTGGTCGCAGTTCCTGAATTCTTGTTTCGTCCATATTACAGTCCAAGGTATCTTACCAGCCGGACCGACCAGGTGTTTATTCCTGTTATTAGCTTTCTACTATATAATTCCGTTTCAAGTATTTTCAAGTAGTTTCAAGTAGTTTTCTCATTCTTCTTTTCATCTCTTTTGGTACGATTGTGTCCGCTTCAAGAATATTCATACTTAACGCTTTGTGTCGCTAGCAACCATGACTACAGGCTAATTTAATTTGACATTGTAGTGCATTATTTACTTTGTTTCTATTGCTGAAATAAATATCGTATCTATGATAAAATCAAACAAGATATTAACCACATACGGGCGAAATATGATACAGTTTGAAACTCGTACTATTCAAGTAGATAAGAGGTTATTGACAAACATGAATGAGAATGAACAAATAAAAAGGAGAACATAAAAGCAAAAATTGTAAATTGAAAAACATATTAACATAAAAACAATCGAATTTGTGTGGTAATTCAAAATTTTCTCTCTCTCTCTCTCTCTCTCTCTCTCTCTCTCTCTCTATATATATATATATATATATATATATATATATCAATATATAATTATTTATAAATAAATATTATTTTCAGAATACACCACTATACACATGTGTTTCATGCCAAACCTGCAATCGTCACTATGGGAGGTGACAATCCCTGCCGGTCACACGGTTCGAACTCCGATACAAAAGTCATGTTTGACTCAGTAGCTGAGGCGCGTATGCCATTACAGCGTAAACATTAAGACAGACTAGACGATTCGACGACCTTACTTTGAGTCTTGCTTTGTAGCTAAGTGGATGTATATATTTAAAAATATCTCATAACAGTGTTTAACTTGAATTTTACTTAAAGAGGCTTAATAATAATATTTATAAACACATATTAAATTATATTTACCTACAGACGACGTCTTTTCGAGCTTATTGCTCTCTTCAGTGTCGGGAAGTGATAATTTCAGAAGGTCATAAGGGGTGTACCCGGTTCACAGAAACACATTTTGAATCCTGCGACCAGTTTGAATAATTATCTCTACACTGACGATTCCGTAAGGATGGAACGTATACGTATGCAGATAAATAAATATTTATAATTATTTGTCGCCCCCAATTTACGCTGGCCACTCCAGTGAGTAGTATTAGTGAAGCCGTCAAAATCATAGCTTAAATGTATGCTCTTTCATAGTTGAACACTGTTTACGTCGGCTGACTATCGCGCACAATCGGTACAATAGGATTACACTCTCACCAATTTATGTAGTTGCCGCAACCGTTAAGGCGTCGGAATCTTAGTTAAACATATCCCTTGTTTCGGGGTTTCGAATCCCGCGACCGGTTTTTATAATTATCTCTACACTGACGATTCTGTAAAGAAAAAAACAGATACGCATGTAGATAAATAAATATTTATGTATATATAAATATATATATGTATTCAAAAAAAATAATATGAAAAATATATAAATCTTTATATATTTTCTCTATTTCTTTCTTTTTTGTTTACATATAAGAATACAAAATATCCTTTAAATAAAATTATTTTTCTAAAAGAACAAAATCTTCGGCCGTTCCGTTGGCCTTACTCAGGGTATTGAGAAATATGAGGTGTTGGTTGCAGGGGAAATGTGTACATGTTACTCGTGCGTGTCAATCCCAGCATCCTTGCACTTAAAGAAGTCATCGACATAAATGGGCAAAAAAATGTGTTAAAAAAGTATATATATATATATATATATATATATATATATATATATATATATATATATATATATATATTATACACACACGTACATGCACAGTCACATATATATATATATATATATATATATATATATATATATATATACATACATATACACACATAAACACACATACATAAACACCGCCCTTGTAAGTACATACCTATATGCTATCTTACTACTACCTACAAGCTCTTCACTGGCCTAGTTGCACATACCATATATGAACACCTGTCTTCTGGACGTACATCGAAAAAAAAACAAGCAGGACTCAAGAGGAAGTGTTTTTGCCCCAAGGACCAGCTTTTGATTAATAAGACCATCCTTGAGGATTGTAGGAAGAGGCAGAAAAACCTAAGCATAGCTTGGATCGATTACCAAAAGGTATATGATACTGTACTCCACACGTGCCTACTGCGGGCCTTGAATTATATAAGATCCATCCGGTAATCAAGAAAACTATGGCTGTCTATATAAAGATGTGGCAAAATACCATTAAACCACACCAATGCTGAAGTCAACATCTAAAGAGGAATCTTTTGTCTGGCGATAGATCCGCTAAGTAAGCTACTAAATAAATGTCAGAGTGCCTACAACCTGAGCCAAGGCCGCCAACAAGATCCAAACAAAAGAGTATTGATTTACTCCTCTCCAGGAGTTAGGCACAAGGCCAGTTTTTATCTTACTCCCACAAGTAAGATGTGACCCAAGGTCGGGTCGGGAAAGTAGGGTTTAAAAATTGCCTGGGCAGCCCCGTCGGCATTCCCCGGTAGGGGCGCCTCAGGCAGTAAGCAATAAACTTACTCCTCCCCAAAGAGGGGAGGCGGAGCCTGGGAGGGTGGACCTCCTAGAAATGTACAGGACAGACCCATAGACTGGCGTAAATCAAGGTCCGAAGGCCAAGACAATACGAGTCTATGGGGTGCAATATCCATCGTATATACCGTTTTCAAAGATATTAGAATGAAATTTGGCCTGGACAAATGTGCCAAGTGCCAAGTGCTCTATCAGAGCTGGGAAGAAGATCCAAACGGAAAACATACAGCTTGATGAAGAGACTGACATCAAAGACCTCCAAGAGCAGGAACAGTACAAATACCTAGGAATTGAAGAAAATGATTCAATCCAACACTTCCGAATCAGAGAAAAATTGACAGGGACTATATACGTCGTGTAAGACAAATCTGTAAAACACGGCCCACAAACAAAAACATAGTAACTGCCATTAACCAACTTGTCATGCGAGTGATAACATACAGCTTTGGCATTATTGACTGGCCACAAAATGATATTAACAAGCTAGAAACTAAAACACGAGAAATGTTGACATTGTACAGAGTAATGTACAGGAATCTGTGTCTATCGAGGCTGCATCTGCCCAGAGGGGCAGGGGGTATGTGTCTCTCAGAGATTGGTCATCAACAACGAGCCCGATATATATATATATATATATATATATATATATATATATATATATATATATATATATTAATACTGGGAAAGGGGTCAAAGTTCCCCCAAAGAGATTTAACGACAGGATTAATTTCTTATGCCCGCATAAATAATTGGAAGACTAAGGAAATGAAACAACATTTTTGGATATTATAAAACATATACATTTTTAGAAACCCCCATATATATATATATATATATATATATATATATATATATATATATATATATATATATATATATATATATATATATATATATACCACTGGGCAACGTCGGATAAGTTAGGTAGCATAATATATTAAAAGATAGTAAATAAGAATGATTCCGTTTTGTTGTTGTGATAGAATCTAGTCACATACAACATTCATCCTCACGCGTATTCAATAAGTTAATAAAGTATAAGAAATAAGGTTTAATATATTTATATAACGCGATGAGGTATTTAACATTAGTATTATTATTATTAATTTTTACTTTACACTGTTAGGATTGTTTTAGGGTTTCCCTTCTAAACCACATTGTTCTTTTCGTCTCTTTCATACGCTTTAGAATCTAGCTTTTCATCAGATAAACGGCGTATAGAAAAAAAAAAAGAAAAATATCTATTTAATATTACGAACCGGTTAACCAGTTGGCTAGGTCAGATATGCGTGTGTATTTGTGTGTGTCTTTTACTGGTGTTTGATTAGACGTCATCATTATATTCTAACTATTCAAGGCGACTCGCTTTTCTAAAGGTCTGTTTGTACAAAGCTTCGCCAGCGTGTGAAGTAAGCACATGGCTCGCTTTTAATGGGTTGATTATTTTCCGGCGTCATCGAACAGTCATCTTGATGTTTCTTTAGGACGCCCCCCCCCCCGTGCAGACAGATAAACATGATGAGAAATGGATAGTGAGATGGATAAATAGATATGAGTAGCAGTATATGGGATGATATAAACAGACGTATATATATATATATATATATATATATATATATATATATATATATATATATATATATATATATATATATATATATAATTAATTATTAAAGACAATATATGTACTACCATATATCATCAGATCCTTTTACTTTGTAGTCTCCTTTGAGCTCAATGTTTGTCACTTATTGATAACAGAGCAAAATATAGGACAGTTTTTATTATATTCCAATAACCATGGTTTGTTTTATTACTTTTATTTTTATTTTTTCACATTTCCAAAAATTTAAAATTTCTGTGAGATATATTAAACGGTCCGTTTCATTTGTCTTGTCCCAAACAACATTTGTATGTCAATATTGTCTCTGCAACACCATAAAATCATCAGAAAAGGTTCACAAATAATAAAAGAATTCTTGGATTAGAGTGTCTTGAAAACACCTACACTATACATCAGTTTCGATATAGGGTGAAAACAAACAAACAAAAAAACAAACAAAAAAGTGAGAGCAAACAGTCACACGTGTGAGATCCAACCAATCCGCCACTTTGAATTTTTTTCGTTCAAAGCTAGTATCTCCTAAAAAATTAGTGCGAACAATTTTAAAATTTTAATTCGGTAATATTTCACAAAATATTTAATATGTACTATAATTTATTTATAAAGTTCCAGTTTATTTGAAGATAATTTATTTTTTACTAAAGTTACATCAATGTTTATTTAGGTCGTTAGGGTGCGAAACTCATTTAAGCAGAGCATTATAGAGCTAGTCTCATTGCGTCAACCGTCCATTCAATCAACTATTAAAAAAATTTCGGCACTTCTGTCGTATATATGAAGCAGCAGATTTTCTGTCCTTCTACTGAAAATAAAGGGAGGTAATTCAACCGGAAGTGATTTTTTTACAACATAAAAAAAATGCAAGACTGATTTGTCTTTGGGTAACAAGAAACAATTAACAATTTCTTTTTTTATTATATGAAGTAAAACATTTTAAAATAAAAAACCCTAAACCCTAACCCTAACCCTAAACCCTAAACCCTAAACCCTAACCCTAACCCTAAAACCTAAACCCTAACCCTAACCCTAAACCCTAACCCTAACCCTAACCCTAACCCTAACCCTAAACCCTAACCCTAACCCTAACCCTAAGAAATCAGGCGGTGTGCCTGTAAAAAATCTATTGTTTTTTGCGGCTGGTTCATTAAATTACCAATGTCTCGAAGATTAATCTCATTTAACTCCATTTTCTAAATACTAAATTCAACTTCCGGTGAATTCTGAATGAATGGTACTTGGAGAAAAGAAAACGGAAATTTAAGAAGGAATAGGTAAAACAAATACCTTTATAAGCATTAAGATGCGATATCAATTTTTTTTTTCCATAAAAAAGAAAAGTATTAAATCGAAACCGGCTTAAATTCAACAATAGATTCTTTTTAAAACAAAAAATATGAACTTTAAACACTTATACAAATCACGTGTTGCATCACGTTCTTCATATTTGATGATGGGAAACGACACCTTGCCCATTTGGCTTTATAACAACAAGCCGTTAAGAGATAAAAAAAATACAAATCCGATGACATCAGGATATATTTACACACTGTTGATGCCAGGTCTTGGCGAAATATCTGTATCACTTTAAACTAACAAAAAATGCTAGTTTTAATAAAAAAAAGAAAACGAAAAAAAAAAAATCGGTTTCGATTTAATGCTTTTCTTTTTTATGGAAAAAAAATTGATATCCCATCTTAATGCTTATAAAGGTATTTGTTTTACCTATTCCTTCTTATATATATATATATATATATATATATATATATATATATATATATATGTGTGTATACATATATACATATATATATATATATATATATATATATATATATATATATATATATATATATATATATGTGTGTGTGTATACATATATACATACGCACACACACATAGAAATATTACTTCGGTATAACATGTACGACAAAAAAAACAAGTATTTCTTTTTCTTCTAAAAACTAAAATTAAGTCCAAATAGGTTGATTAAGAATAATGTCAAATCCCATTTCACTCTAAACAATTAACGTGACTAAAATAGGAATTAGTTCATCCTTGTTATTTTTTCTACGATGAAGCTTGGTGTTTCCTAAAAAACTAAAAAATTAAGTGCAAATAGGTTGTGTTAAGAATAATGTCAAATCTCATTTCTCTCTATACAATTAACGTGACTAAAATAGGAATTAGTTCATCCTTGTTTATTTTTCTACCATGAAGCTTGGTGTTTCCCTTTCTTCTATAACCTTAACTAAGTGAAAAAAATAGGTTACTTAGGAATAATGTCAAATCACATTTCACTCCAAATGATTAACGTGACTAAAATAGGAGTTAATCCATCTTTATTTATTTTTCTACTGTCACACCACTATGGTTCCAAATATCTAAGGGGGCCAATAAATATTTATTCATTCATTTTATTTTGTTTTTTATATAAAATGTTTTTTAAAAAAGAATACCTCCTTATTCTAT
Organism: Sepiola atlantica; assembly: GCA_963556195.1. Classification (NCBI taxonomy): domain Eukaryota; kingdom Metazoa; phylum Mollusca; class Cephalopoda; order Sepiida; family Sepiolidae; genus Sepiola; species Sepiola atlantica. The sequence goes on from OY744515.1 coordinate 35,098,523, forward strand.
TATTAGGATTCAAAAGTAATTAAAAGACATCAATACCTAAATTTACTCGTGATTACGTTTTAAAATTAATTTGCATTACCGTGCGAATACCGACAGGCACTATTGTGCATATCAGTTCCCACTTTTTTTGTATGCTTATATCTAATATTAGGTTGTGCGTAACTTACACTTATCTATCAACATGTCTACCTGCATACATACACTAAGAGACCCGAACGCAAAAAAACCTACAAGCAACATCTACAAAAACTCCACAAACCATCTCCACCGAAATGGTTGTATTTCAACAGACTACAAGCCTCTAAAAACTTGTGTTAAATAATATGATACCAAAATAGTTTCCTATGATTTCCATTAAAGCAAGCTTACCATCGAAGTTCAGTTACAATACGTTCGCATCTTTCTATTGCTTAAGGTTTAATATAAGTGAATCGGAACTATCACGCTCAACATTCAAACCTCCCACACACATATGTATGCATACACACATACACACACAATATATATGTACATATCCAAATAAACATACATACACATGCACACATCATATACATACACATATATACACACATTATTTATTTATCAATTTATTTATTTATTTTATTTTTCATTTATCTGTTGAACATTTATTTGGCATAATATTTTAGATGATTCTAGTATTATTAGTTTATACTCCTACCAAAGAAATATCCTACTTATTTTTTTTACTATTTCTCTCTAATTAATACAGATGAAAAAAAAACAAAATGAAAAAAATTATTTCAATTATTTATTGATGCTCTCATAATCTAGCCCTTATTACTATTTTTATTATAAGCCAGATATAAGCTTAATTACTTCGGTCATTTTAGTTATAAGTGATGGGTTCTATATCTAAATGTTTTAAATTGAGGTATTAGTACTCAGTTATCTACAATTAGGTTTATGTTTTGTATTGTCAAGATATTCTTATGTTGTTCGTATACCTTAGTTACTTACATATTCATGTTGATGAAATGGTTACCAGCACAGGTATTTTATATGGGTCGGTAACGGGATAGGATGTATGCGGTTCTATGTAGACAGTTCTGAATCACCTCCTGTTTTTTATTTAATAAATTATCTTTAGACATAACTATATTGCAGGATTCCAGAATACAAAGGTTGCGTCTCTTAGATTTGTTATGTCTATATTTCCCTGCTCTACCTAGTATAGACCATTTTAGGTTGTATTGTATGTTTTTGATATATATATATATATATATATATATATATATATATATATATATATGTTTGTGTGTGTGTGTAGACTATAACATGTTTATATAATAACTATTGCTTGTACAGCAGCATTGCTTCAAAAGAAACTTTCATCAAATGATTACTCTGGATTCAGGCATGATTAGAACTTTGCCAGAGCGCCCCAGCAGTATCTCCTGATACTACCAGATTTTGTTGGATTGTCGTCATTCTGTGGGATTGCCATGCCCACGCTGATGCAGATAGAGCCTTGTCTTGTATTTTCTTTAAGTATTTCCTCTTGTCCGATGTGGAAAGACTAAGATTATTCAAGAATGGCACTAAAACCTCGGCACCCAAATTCGCTAAGGAATACAATGGGTTTCTAGCCATTTCTGACACACTGTTCTCGTAGATCTTCATATCTTTCCAACTTAAGCTGACGTGCTCAATTAAAACCTTCCCCAAATGGAACCTTTAATTCAATGATGAAAAGTCTTTTTTCAAATTAACGAACCAAGTGACAATATCGGGATGCTAATTCGTTAACGTTATTTCAGTTGGAAATATGAGCCAGCGTTCTAAGTCGAATACAACGTACCAGTCCGTGTAGCCATCAGACAATGACAATCGCTTCCTATTTTTACGCAAAGGGTTTGAATTATTTCCTTCCTTAACGAAATGAATCGTTCTACTGATGACATTAAGGGCTTGATTGGTAGTCCCAGAACATATCTTTGGACCCTCCGCAACAATCTCCAGTATTTGATTGTGTCTCCACGTGTTGTTTGTCAGAGCATGCTCGCATCCAGTGAAAATATGTTTGAGGCTGGGAGTTTTTCCACATACTCTACATCGATCAGATATAGTCAACTCCTAGTCAAGAAGGTTAACTGGTGTTAGGAAGATATCGTAGACTGCCGTTATGATAACAATTAATATTTTAGACTTCATGTATTTGAGGTCGCGCCATGTGATTTCTCTGTCTTTTGAAATCTCCCACTTGGTCTATGCACCCTGTTTACTTTGACCTACAACTGTAGCAATGCGCATGGCTTCCTCAAGATGATGAATTTCTTCTGAAACCATTTATCTTTGGTTTACAGATGATTCTTTGCACCACCAAAGCTATAGCCTAGACGACATGCCACAGTGACAATTATTTCTGTCATCATAAGAGCTTATTCTGCATATTCGATTTACGACAAGTTACTACAGATGGTTGGTCAGTCTACACTAGTTGGTCGCAAGAGTCACGCAGCATCTGGAAAAGTCGCGCTTTCCTAATTTATATTCCACAACAGGTGACGAGGTCGCAGTTTTTAGCTTCGTTGATGAACTTTATGGTGCCGCGTTCGTCAAGAAATAAGGCACCACAGTCATTTTAAAAAAATAAAGTACTGACAAGGCGCTCCATGATCTTAACGTTTGTAAGTAACACTTCATAAACCTGTATAAGCCATACTAATTTGGGAATTAATCCAAAGTAAATGCACCATACAATGTTTTTGTTTAAAAGGTCACATGTAGACTAATTCATATATATATATATATATATATATATATATATATATATATATATATATATATATATATATATATATATGGGAAGAGAAGGATGAAGGTAATCCGACGTGATGGTAAAATGAAAAAGGAAAACCAAAAAACTGGATGTTTTTTTATGTGTACATCAACGTTTCGTCTTTATTTATAAGACTTCATCAGGATGATGATATAGGGAAAAGATATCATGCAAGCACGGATACATGTAGGGTAGACATGTTGGGAAGAAAAATAAAATAAAATGAAAAATAATAGCAGCGTCTAGCTGGACGTCCGTACTTGTTAGAGAATGAAAAATGAGTGGGAGAAAAAAGGGGAAGGGTGGAGGGAGCAAGGACTACTGTGGCTGGCGATGAGAGAAAGAGGTGGGGGATGAGCAGGGGTAAAATGGATGGCAGAGAGAGATTGGAGGAAAAGGGGGAGGGGGTGTCTGACCAGATGGCTGCGGTCGAGACCGAAGGGGGAGAGTGAGTTGGAACGTTTGTGTGTGTGGGGTGTGTGCAGGGAAATGGGGATGGGCAGAGAGGGAGGGGGGGGGGGCTGTGATCTCGGTGGATGGGCGAAAGCCATAGTCCCAGAGAGCGTTTGAAGAAAATGAGGGAATTTAAGAAGAGGCATGGGAGAAAACGGATGAGAGGGGGAAGAGGGAGGATTTGTCGTGATAGGGTGTGAAATATTTGAAATATTTGGAAAATGATAGCAATGAGTGAGGGATTGGAGTGGGTGGGGGGGGGGGTGATTGAAAGGGTGGGTGAGGAATATATTTGAAATATTTGGAACATGAGAAAGTTTATTTGGACTGTAGTATTAAAAATGTGAGGGAAAAAAAAAAAAATGAGGAAAAAATAAGAGAAGATACAGGGAGAAAAGGGAAGGGGGTTGGTGAATGGAAGAGTGTCATAAGGTTAGAGATGAAAATAAAAGTTAGCCATGATCAGGCAAAAGACTTTGTTCAGTGAGGATGATCTTGCTTATTAAGGGTGATAGGTTAAAGAAACCATTTCGCTGCTTGATAGTAGTGGAGGATGTGATGAGTGCAGTTTCCAATAATCTTCGCCGAGATTTGTTGTGGATGTGTTTAGTGATTTTGGCTTGTTCAAATTTGAATGCATGACCATATTCTAGAGCATGGGAGAAAAGTGCACTAAGAGGGTTGTTGTTTTTTATATCCCTTTTATGTTCATTTAATCGTTTCTTTAATTCACGTTGTGTTTCTCCCACGTAGAATTGATGGCAATCATTGCAAGGGACAGTGTATAAGCCGGCATGGGATGTGGGTGTTTTTTGGAAATGTCTGGATGTATTTAAAGTTTGTTTTATGGATTGAGAAGTGGTTTGTACTATTGGAATGCCTAATTTGTTGAGCGTGTTGCATATGGATGTGTTATTGGAATGCGTGGGTAGGAGAAGGGGTCTGTCTATGAGAGAGGTGTTAGGGGTTTGATTTTTTTGTGTGGTGTTTCTGGAGAATATTTGGAAGGCTTTTTTCTTGGCATTTAATATGAAATGTGTGGGGTATTGCAATGTTTTTAGGGAATTAAAAATGTATTTTATTTCTTCATCTATGTGTGGGGGGCTACATATTCTAAGGGCGCGTAGGAAGAAGCCTATAATTATACCTGTTTTGATCTTGCTATGATGGTGGGAGTAGAAATGTATGTAGTCATTTTTGTGAGTGTTTTTGCGGTGTACCTTAAATTCTAGTTTATTGTTGGACTTAATTATAAGAGTATCAAGGAAGGGAATAGAGCCGTTTATTTCAGTCTCATGGGTGAATTTTATGGAGGGTTCTACTGTGTTGAGTTTATCCTTAACATGAATGATTTGTGTGTCTGTGGGGAGGAAAATTAAAATATCATCTATGTATCTAAAGTATTCGATGTTAGGAGGTAGTCTATATTTGAAAGGACCGGATTCTAAGAATTCTAAAAAGAGGCAGGCCAATACACCGCTAAGGGGGTTGCCCATGGGGAGTCCAAATTTTTGTTTGTAGAATACTTCGTTAAATTGGAAATATGTTATGTCAGTGATGAGTCTAATTATTTCTATAAAAATGTTGGGGGGAAAAGGTAGGTCGGTTTTTGTTTTCTTTATATGTGTGTGAAGTAAGTGTAGGCATTTTTTTACAGGTACGTTAGTGTAGAGCGAAGTTACATCTAGGCTGTGTATATTTTTATTTTCTACGTTGATGTTTTTTATTCTGCTAAGAAGGTCGCCTGAATTTTTTATGTGGGAGGGACTGATGGTACCCATTAGTGGAGTGAGGATGTTAGCTATGGCCCGTGCGATTTTGTGTGTGGTGCTACCTATGCTTGATACAATTGGACGCATGGGGGTGTCAGGTTTGTGGGTTTTGGGGAGCCCGTATAATGTGGGAATGATAGGGTGATACTCAATGTTTGATGCCCATTTTTTGTTGTTCTTAATTAGGTGTTTGTTTGTACACACAAATCATTCATGTTAAGGATAAACTCAACACAGTAGAACCCTCCATAAAATTCACCCATGAGACTGAAATAAACGGCTCTATTCCCTTCCTTGATACTCTTATAATTAAGTCCAACAATAAACTAGAATTTAAGGTACACCGCAAAAACACTCACAAAAATGACTACATACATTTCTACTCCCACCATCATAGCAAGATCAAAACAGGTATAATTATAGGCTTCTTCCTACGCGCCCTTAGAATATGTAGCCCCCCACACATAGATGAAGAAATAAAATACATTTTTAATTCCCTAAAAACATTGCAATACCCCACACATTTCATATTAAATGCCAAGAAAAAAGCCTTCCAAATATTCTCCAGAAACACCACACAAAAAAATCAAACCCCTAACACCTCTCTCATAGACAGACCCCTTCTCCTACCCACGCATTCCAATAACACATCCATATGCAACACGCTCAACAAATTAGGCATTCCAATAGTACAAACCACTTCTCAATCCATAAAACAAACTTTAAATACATCCAGACATTTCCAAAAAACACCCACATCCCATGCCGGCTTATACACTGTCCCTTGCAATGATTGCCATCAATTCTACGTGGGAGAAACACAACGTGAATTAAAGAAACGATTAAATGAACATAAAAGGGATATAAAAAACAACAACCCTCTTAGTGCACTTTTCTCCCATGCTCTAGAATATGGTCATGCATTCAAATTTGAACAAGCCAAAATCACTAAACACATCCACAACAAATCTCGGCGAAGATTATTGGAAACTGCACTCATCACATCCTCCACTACTATCAAGCAGCGAAATGGTTTCTTTAACCTATCACCCTTAATAAGCAAGATCATCCTCACTGAACAAAGTCTTTTGCCTGATCATGGCTAACTTTTATTTTCATCTCTAACCTTATGACACTCTTCCATTCACCAACCCCCTTCCCTTTTCTCCCTGTATCTTCTCTTATTTTTTCCTCATTTTTTTTTTTCCCTCACATTTTTAATACTACAGTCCAAATAAACTTTCTCATGTTCCAAATATTTCAAATATATTCCTCACCCACCCTTTCAATCACCCCCCCCCCCACCCACTCCAATCCCTCACTCATTGCTATCATTTTCCAAATATTTCAAATATTTCACACCCTATCACGACAAATCCTCCCTCTTCCCCCTCTCATCCGTTTTCTCCCATGCCTCTTCTTAAATTCCCTCATTTTCTTCAAACGCTCTCTGGGACTATGGCTTTCGCCCATCCACCGAGATCACAGCCCCCCCCCCCCTCCCTCTCTGCCCATCCCCATTTCCCTGCACACACCCCACACACACAAACGTTCCAACTCACTCTCCCCCTTCGGTCTCGACCGCAGCCATCTGGTCAGACACCCCCTCCCCCTTTTCCTCCAATCTCTCTCTGCCATCCATTTTACCCCTGCTCATCCCCCACCTCTTTCTCTCATCGCCAGCCACAGTAGTCCTTGCTCCCTCCACCCTTCCCCTTTTTTCTCCCACTCATTTTTCATTCTCTAACAAGTACGGACGTCCAGCTAGACGCTGCTATTATTTTTCATTTTATTTTATTTTTCTTCCCAACATGTCTACCCTACATGTATCCGTGCTTGCATGATATCTTTTCCCTATATCATCATCCTGATGAAGTCTTATAAATAAAGACGAAACGTTGATGTACACATAAAAAAACATCCAGTTTTTTGGTTTTCCTTTTTCATTTTACCATATATATATATATATATATCGAGCACTGTTGAAGTAAATACTGAAAATTGATACATAAAAAATTATATCTCCTCATGCAATAGTAAAATTATATATATATATATATATATATATATATATATATATATATATATATATATATATATATACATGAATTTTTCTTCAAATAGATATTCTTGAAGAATATTCCTACCAAAAGCAAAAAGGAATATATATATATATATATATATATATATATATATATATATATATATATATATATATATATATATATATATATATATATATATATACTAGAATAATCTCTCAAAACGAATAAAATTAATTCCTTGAACACAAACAGTTTTGCACCACTTTTATTTCGTCTGGCTAGCATAAAAATAAAAATTAAGATATAATGATACTAACCGCTATGTCTAGAATCCTTATTCCAATTTTGATTAAACTCCACTACATGCTTTTGATTTTAGAAAATGTCTAAAATTTAGGGTTTAAGCTTAAGGGGTCTTAATAAGAAATTTAAATACATGACTTTGGATCAAATTCAATGGAAATCTTATATATTTGAATTTTTGGATGAGAGGTTGTGCTCATCTTATTCCTCCTATAACACACTCCCAGGATTTACCTTATCTTTGAGAAGGGTTAGTTTATTGCTAATCGCTTAATGTCGCCGGGGCTGTTCATGCATTTTTTGTAGGCCAGAGCTAATACTAGTGCGCTGGCTAACCACACTTGACCTTGTGTCTAGCTTCCTAAAAAGGAGGTAAATTAGAATACTTTGACAATGTGTCTTACCTCCTGAGGTAATCAACTTCACTTTTTGGCTGAGATCCAAGTGTAGTATCTGTTCTCGGCATCAAGGTAACGCCAGACGTTTTACTATTGACAAAAATATTGCATATATATAGGAAAATATAACAATGCAAATTACAACTCTGTATTACAGAATATTAATTTATTAGAAACTCTTTATAAAATAAATATGCAAATTAAAGAAGACCTAAATGACTTTAGAGAGTATTTGCAGTTTACTATATATACGGTATTTTCAATTTTTATGTTTTAATATAGATTTAAATAGGCACAACCTGTTTTGATTTCAATATAATAAAGATAGATGGAAAACACTTTCGCATTAATATATATATATATATATATATATATATATATATATATATATATATATATATATATATATATATATATGAATATGTGCCAGGATCCACGTATTAAATTCTTCTCAATAGTCAGAAGAAAATATATGAGAATATAAAGTAATATATTTGCGCACAGACATGGATGTGAATTGCCAGTATATTTTCTATAGTCATTTTAATAATTTCTTTATTATGTAAAAATAAAAATATGTAGTTAGAGAATATCATTTGTGAATGCTTTTCATCTCGCTACAAAGTGAGGGAAGCTATAAAATCTTTACTACTAACAACAAAAGAGAGAATGAGATATATAGTGATAGAGCTTAGAGATAGATAGATAGATAGATAGATAGATAGAGACAGAGACAAAGACAGAGAAAGGGAGAGATAAAAATAAAGCGTCCTTAATTACTCTTTATCTCCTATTCCGACACATCAAAGCCGTAGCACTTAGGCTGGTCCCCCTCTCTCTATTCGTCACCTAATCAGCCTACGCCTCTCTCTTTGAGAGTTTTATTAACACGCTACAGACGAAAAAATGCATTTCTTTTTTTTTTTTTAATTTCGTCTCTGTTTCTCAATATTAAATCGTTTCTACTTTCCTAACAAGGATATTTTACACAAGGTAGGCGAATTCACGCTTGGAATTTTCTAAAGTTACAAAACAGAGAAATGAGCTGTCTTCCATTGGTCGAATTATCGAGCCGCAAACTGTTTTCCCACTTGATTTACATTCCTTCGCTCGATTTCTTTCTTCATTTCTAGTTTAAGATTAATAGCGTCACTAGTTACTTTGTTTCCAGTGACTGACCAATGCTATTTAAATATTTATTTACTCCGTAAACTGACGATGCATATTGAATGTTGTAAAGAACGGAGCAGGGCGTCTTCTAAATCCACAGTATTAGTAAGAAGCAGCAGTGATCAGAGCCTGTCAGGTCCGTTACCGCATGCAGTGGATCAACCTTGCAGATCCGCTCCCTGAATAAGAATCCCCTCTTGCTTTTATCCTCCCTGGCTGGAGGAGAGGATTGAGATTGGCTTTCCGCCGGCTACGGTTCGTTTTCTCTTCATTCATTTAAAAACTGAGGACTGGTTGAGTGGGTGTTAAAACGGGAGTAGCATTTAGTTCGAGTGTTGGACAGTGTTTTTAGTTATTTTTATTGTTGGGGCGGAGAGTAGGGCTCAGCAGTTTTTATATTTTTTGTCTTTTGAATGTTCTGCTGTCTGTCCTTTCGTTTGTCCTCGTTATACTCTGTTGCTACTGAGCCAAACATATCAATGTTCATTGGTGTTCTTTTTCTCGTCGTTTCTGGGGTCCTCTTCATATTCAGAAGAAGGGATCGAATGCTTTTTCTTAAGGGCAACCGTCTTAGATAGGAAAAGTGAGGATGACTTCGGCTGCAGTTTCTTGGTGGGCTTTACTGGATGATTGGTCGGCTTTTTAGGGGATTGCTACCTTTTACAAACGAGCGTCTTCGGAAATGCAGGGCTGGAACAGACCTGTGCAAACTAAACGTTTATGAATACATAAATAATTTTGTTTTTTCCTTTTTCATTTTCCATCACGTTGGAATATTATTTCCATGTTTTCAATTTGCTATTAAGACATTAATGCACTCTCCCATTTCTACGGAAACGCGTGGTGGATACATCGATACGCGCTCTGACAACTGAGTTTAATATGACTTTCGTATTAGGGTTCGAACCGTGTGACCGGCAGGGATTGTCTCCTCTCATACTGATGATTGCAGGTGTGGCATGAAAAACATATATAAATATTATTTGAAAAAAGATATTTATAAATAATTATTCAAAGCTTCTGCTAGATTAAGAACTTTAAGTAAGTTGACAACAGCCTATTGAGTTCTCTTTGCGACTTGCTGATATGGTCGCTGAATTTGCCATAGAGACGTTAATTTACTCACCCTATTTCTACGACAATGCGTGGAGGACAGATCGGTACGCGTTCCGATAACTGAGTCAAACATGACTTTCGTATTGGAGTTCGAACCGTGTGACCAGCAGGGATTGCAAGTTTGGCATGAAACACATGTGTATATAAGTTAATTGGAATATATATATATATATATATATATATATATATATATATATATATATATATATATATATATATATATATATAAGAATAATATTATTATTATTATTTTTTTGAAGGCGTTGTTAAAGTGACACATACGACACGTGGAATCGTAAAAACAAAACAAAGTGACAATATTGAAAAGTCAATAATTTTCAAATTTTTTATTTTATTTACCAGTGTATCGTGACCGTGGTGTTGGGTTGGAGTGTGTCCTTTTCATTATTATTATTATTATTTTTTAATTTTCGAGGGTATCCCTCATCCTCAGAATAAAATAAATACTACCACTCGTTGGAGTGTTTTTTTTGTTGTTTCTTTTGCCAAAAGCCGGGGCCGGAAATGTCGGTTTGTTTTTAGTAGCAGGTCCGCAGAAGTTTGTTTATTTATTTTTTTATAAATTATTATTTGCTATTTTAACCGTTGTTGTTTATTTTGTTAGTAAATATACTGAGTAATTTATTTATTTATTTATTTATTTTTTTTTATTTTTTTATATAACGTTGTTTGTTTTGTTAATAATATACTGAATAATCATTATCTCGGTGGTAGAGGCTGATAACTCGTGTGAGTCAAGCTTTGTTTGTGGGAGTTATGTCCCTTAGGGTTTTAATAATTTCGTTCTATAAATTTGTTTACCGTGTGTGTGTGTAGTAGCAGATGTGATTGGGTGGGTGAGGAATCCTGGGTATGGAGGTGGGGCGTCGTTAATAGAGCCTTTGGTACATATATGTGTGTGTGTGCGCGTGTGTGTTGTTGTATGTATATATGTGTATATATATACGTATATGTAAAATACATACATGCATACATATTTATTTTATTTATTTATTAATTTCTTTATTTTATTTCTTTATTTCTTTATTTATTTCTTTATTTTTTTTTTTATTTGTTTTTTGTTCGATTCTATATTATTATTTATCTATATTATTAGATTTTGTTATGTGCAGTCCTGGTATATAATGGTCGGGATTTCAAGTTAATAAGTGAGGCGGGCAACAAGTGCAACCACGTGCCCGAGTTAGCAGCAGGTGCAAGTAGCTGTGTGTGCACCAGTGTCAGTAATTGGGCTAATAATATGGGCATAACTAACTTCATTTAGTGTTGTTATCGTTAATAGTATGTCTGCATAGTATCATAGATGTTTGTTAGTAAAATGTGTATGATGGTGCTTGTCGTGTGTTGTTATATTAAGAAGTTGGAGTTTAGCTCGGCTCTGTTGTTCAATTTAGGGGATAGCTTTCTAATTAATATAGATTCTTTAAGTCTGAGATTGCCCTGGTCTCTTTCGCTAGCTAGTATCTTGACTCGTATGTCTTTGGTGGGGTTGTGGCCATGTGTTATATGTTTTTGGAAGGATGATGCCTTGGTGGTTACGTGTTCTTTAATTCGTATATGCAAAGGTCTCACTGTACTGCCGATGTAGAATTCATTGCAGACCGCACATTGTATCTGGTATATAGCATATGTGCGGTTGCATAAACCCGTGTTGTTGATGGGGCAGTTTGCTAGGGTGCAAGGGTTCGTGTTGAAAGGCGTTCTAGGTTTAGATAGGTGTTGTCTTAGTGTAGGTCCGGAGTGTGTGAGTTGAATGTCTAAGTGTTCTTTGTGGATGGCTTTGCGGATGGCCGAGGTTATTCTATCGCTAAAGTGTGGTATTTTAAGGAAGCATGTGTTAGAGGGAGTTTGTTTTGGGTGTTTTCTAGATGTCTTATTGTAGTGTCTGATGTTTTTAGGGTATCCATTCCGCTCGAGTATCTGTTGGAAGTGTCTTACAGAGGATGTTTTGTCGGTTTCCGTAGTACATTTGCTACGGATGCGGTTTACTTCGTTCACAGCATATCCTATTTTGGCTTTGGTAGGGAGGGCCGATTTATAGTTTACGAAGATATCTCTGCAGGCAGCTACATTGTAGAATTTGGTGTGAATGAGCCCTTCGTCGGTGATGCAGAGCGTGAAGTCTAGCAGTGAGAGGGATCCGGATGTCTTAGGGTGTTCGATTGTGAATTGTATTTTGTGGTCTGTGTTCTTAAAGCTAATGAAGATTTTGTTGGCTTCTTCGCGGGATGATGTGAGGATGAGAATATCGTCCACATATCTCGTGAAAAAGATGCTAGAGTGGCAGGTGTCTAATGCGCGTTGTTCTAACCTATTCATGTATGTGATGGCCTGTAGTCCTGATAGGCTGGATCCCATAGGTAGGCCTGTTATTTGTTTGTAGGTCTGTCCTTTGTATGTGAAGTAAGTGTTGTCGACTATTATGTAAAGTAGCTTGTGTATGTCAGTGGCAGTGAGACCGAAGCAGTAGAGGTCGTTGGATGAGATGTAGTCGGTGATTAGGTCCACAGCTGGGTGAGCTGGTACGGATGTATAGAGGGATACAACGTCGAGGCTGAACGCATATCTGTTGCGTTGTAGTTCCTGGGGTTGCAGTGAGTGCAGTCTGTGTATTACCTCATCAGAGCTGCTGACGTGTCCTGGGTAGGTGGGAAGTAGGGGCTTTAGTAGTTGGGAGAGAAGCCAGGAGATCTTGTAGAGGGGTCCCTCTATGCTTGAGACTATGGGCCTTATTTGTCTTATGGGGCTGTTTTTGTGTGTTTTTATTAGGTTGTAGAATGTAGGGAGTCTGCTATTTCTTGTGGTGAGGTTTCGTTTGTATCTGTTGGAGAGGTTTCTTTTCTTACATATTAGTGTCCATGCTGTGTTTATCTGATTTTCTATCTCAGTGGGGGAGGCGTCTGTGGTGGGTGTGTAGAGTGTGTCGTTGTTGAGGTGTCTGAGTGCTAGGTCGTCGTACGTTTCTTGAGAGATAACGCAGAATTCTTTGCCTTTGTCAGAAGGCAGGAATATTAGGTTTTTGTCCTTTAAGTTTTTGAGGGTGAGTCGTTGCGTTCTTGTGAGATTGGGTGTGATGTTTGGTTGTTCTCTTTGTATGATGGATGATATGTTGTGCCAAAGCCTCTACCACCGAGATAATGATTATTCAGTATATTATTAACAAAACAAACAACGTTATATAAAAAATAAAAATAAATAAATAAATAAAAAAATAAATTACTCAGTATATTTACTAACAAAATAAACAACAACGGTTAAAATAGCAAATAATAATTTATAAAAAAATAAATAAACAAACTTCTGCGGACCTGCTACTAAAAACAAACCGACACTTCTGGCCCCGGCTTTTGGCAAAAAAAAAAACAAACAAAAAAACACACTCCAACGAGTGGTAGTATTTATTTTATTCTGAGGATGAGGGATACCCTCGAAAATTAAAAAAAAGAAAAAAATAATGAAAAGGACACACTCCAACCCAACACCACGATCACGATACACTGGTAAATAAAAAAAAAAAATTTGAAAATTATTGACTTTTCAATATTGTCACTTTGTTTTGTTTTTACGATTCCACGTGTCGTATGTGTCACTTTAACAACGCATTGTTATCGCCTTCAAAAAAAAAAAAATATTATTCTTACACTATACACAATGCTCCAAGCGAACTACAACATTCTTCTCATATATATATATATATATATATATATATATATATATATATATATATATATATACTACTTCGTTGTATTACATCTCTTAAATGTTGCCGACATATGCCACAAGGACATTTTTTCGAGAGTCCGAGCTTTTATTCTCTACGCCATCAGCACACGCCACGAGGAAGGGAAATCTTACTTTATATTAAAAGAATAAAAGTGTCGAAATGGCATCTATTCGTTTATGAAGAGTTTTGCATCATCGCTAATGCCAGCTACGATTAGATATATATGCATGAATAAATATATATTGATCGATATACATGTGTGTGCGGGCATAGATATTGATAGCCGACAACATGCACATGTAATGCTTTATAATGGATGGGTTTGTTTTAGTCATCATCGAACAGCCATCTAGAATTGCTTTTACAGACCTCAATTTTGTCGAGCCAGACAAATAACAGATGGGATTTACCATATAAGATACATTTGAAGTGTTAGGAATAAAACTAGATCGAGAACATATTGACTACAGCAAAGGCTTGCGGGCATTAGTTTGTCAACAAATGTATATATTTGTTCTTCCTTCTTTCTCGGATGACAATGGACTTAGAAGAGCGTCGTACGAACGGTTTGATTCTCGTTTCTAGGTTCGAAATCGCAGAAGAAAAGAAGAAAATGGAACTGGAAACAGAGAAAGAAGCAACAACAACAAAAAACGCGGAGTCAATATGTTTAGCTCGTTTTCACATTACACTTTTCCTGTTGTTTCCTGAAGAGTTGATACGAAGTTGAAGACGATCCCGGTTGTGTTCACTTTACCAATCATCAGCTTGACATATTGTCAATGTAAATGCGTGGATATAGGCTTCCTAGCAATGGTAAACTGAATAGGACGGAGAGAGATATGGACAGACACGTACAGATACATATAGACATAGATACATTCTTCAATAGATTGAAAGATAGATATGAGCACACACGCACACACGCATATATATTTATATATTTACACACACACACACACACACACACACACACACACACACACGTATATATATATATATATATATATATATATATTTAAATTCCCGAAACAGTTTTTCATGGTAAACAACTGATTATCCCTTAAAATAGTGTTAGAAACTAACTAATATAATAACTGTAAAAAATAAATTGACTTACATGAGTGATTTTCCACTGGAAGACTTGAGACTATAAGTTTTATTTTGTTTTTTTTATATATAATTAAAAAAAAATTTTTTTTTATATAGTTTTAATGGTTGAGAAACTTCCGAGACTATATATATATATATATATATATATATATATATATATATATATATATATATATATATGTGTGTGTATTACAAGGGATCAAAATAACATTGGTACCGTCGGTTTCAAATACACACAAACACACACACACACACACACATATATATATATATATATATATATATACATATATATATATATATATATATATATATTTGTAAGATTAGTAGGAGATAAACCCAGCGAAGTGTTTGATTCTTTAGAAAAATTAGAACATGAGAGTGTAATATTTATTCATATATGTATTATAGAAGATCAAGACAACATCGCTACCGTCGGTTTCAAATACAACAAAGGGGAACAGCACGTTTAGACTCTTTTGCTATTTTCCAAAGCAACAGAGGCTGAGGAGAGTCCATAAAAGGAAGTTCACGTATTGCTCTTCTTTGTTAGATTCGCAACCGACGATACCAATGTTATTGTGATACATTGTAATACACACACACACACACACACACACACACACACACACACACACACACACACACACATATATATATATATATATATATATATATATATATATATATATATATATTTAAAAATAAAATATTAAAAATATAAATTTATAAGATAAAGCAATTGTAATAGCTCAACAGTGTGAGGCTAGAGCTATGGTAGAAGACTATTCTAATTTAATTTAAACCACATCAAATTTAACGGAAGCACAGTTTCACACGATTTCAGTAAATAAATCTTATTACTAGCATACAATTGTTTCAGCCTACCACCAAGATATTTATAAAATCTTCTTGTATCCAATGCATTTATTTCTTTGGGTGGCTATCTTCAGTGCTCGCATGAAAGAAGAAAATAAGGAAACTTTCCAAGCTGTTAAAATTTGGATTACAATCTGTATCATTTTTTTCTTATAAATGTGAGTAATTCTTTCCCGTAGGCCTTAGTTACGAAACACACGCGCCATATGTGTTTATTTGGTGGTAATTTTTTAAAGCGTCCGTCATCGCCTTAGATACTCATCTCAAATAACAAAAAATATAAATAAATGTTTAAACTAACCGTTTTTTTGTTGGTCTTACCTATTAATTTTATTTTCATCCAAGTTTTTAACAGCAAGTTTTCATTATTTTATATGTCTTTTCTTCGAAGCCTATAATTATCATATATATATTATATTATTATATAATTATCATATATATATTATATTATTATATAATTATCATATATATATTATATTATTATATAATTATCATATATATATTGTATTATTATATAATTATCATATATTGTATATTAGTAGTCCCGTGGTCGACTTCTGTTTTTCCGAACAACAGGAAGTAAACAAATTCGAACAATTAACTAAATATATCATTCTTGTCTTAATTATAATATAGTGTATAACAATGTTATAATATGTAAATTGTATTGTTCTTGTATATCTCTTATTTTATTTGTTAAGGTATTTTATTAGAATATATATAGTTATGTTTTCTATTTGCATTATATATGCTTAAAAAATACGCAAAGAAGAAGAAGACCGAAGCCAACTTTCATACCAATTCTCGATTACCATACTCTCTTGAATTAAATAAAATATAATACTTATTTAAAAAGTTTTTATATTAAATCACAAATATTTTCAATTGACTATTTTATTTAACAGTAGCACCATTCCGGTGTTTTCTTTCCGTCTTTGGTCGGGAAACGACAAAACTCCCACGTGTATTCACCCTAAAAACGTTGTTACTCGTCAACTGTATAATATCGTTTTAACTAAAATACAATATAATATTTATGCAATTTTATTTACTTTGACATAAACTAATTCTAAAATCTTATAATTATATAATTAATGAAAGTTATTTTCGAATCTTATTTACTGTATACATCTGTTGTTCATCTATTTTAATAGTCCCGGGTTTTACTTCCATTCCAAGCGGCTAAGATGTAAACAAACATTACCGTCAATACCGTAGTACAATACATTTATCTATCAATACTCTCCTTAATTAAACTAAAGTATATAATAATGTATTATGCTGATTTTATTTGCCTTCTATATCATATATTTTATTTGAAATATGTTTTAAAAGCATATATGTTTTTCAATTCTATATATTGTCTGTTGTTATTCACTAATATATCATTTTGACGAAGGTCACAATCAGCGCGATTACAATATTCTCTTGAATTAAAACAAACTATATAACACTTATTATTTTAACCATTTTTTTCTTAATTTCTTTTATCTATTATATTCTTCATAAGTATTTTAATGTAATGGTTAAAAGGACTATTTCATTTGGACAATAGTCTCATTCCGATTTTTAAATTTTTCTATCTGTGATTTGTAAACAAACACGCACGTCGATACGATCCTAATCGCGACTCATTCAATGGTTGTATTAGCTATAATAAGATATAATATTATGCAGAATCTGGTTATTAATTAGTTTCTTAAATTATTTTAAAAACTTATAAATAGGTGGGAGTTTTTTCTGTATCTTATTAACTATTTACATCTTTTGTTTATCCATACGCCCGATATTTAAAACCCAATTAAAATAACATTATCATTTTAATTTGGAAAGGAAATGCTTTTTATTATACCCATTTTTATTTAATTTTTTATTCTGTTCAATATGCATTCCTTACTGATTTGTTTTTTTACAATATTATTTACAGAAATATTTTTTCTACATCTTATCTATGTTAATGCTTATTTAGTATGTATATACTATTTTTATAATCAAATTTTCTACTCATAAACATTTTTATTATAATATAATAATGTATAACGTTTTCTTTAAATTTAATGTTATTTATTGTTAAATTTACCACCCAGATTTATTTAAATATAGTTTCTGTCTTAGTTATTCTTATATTTCCTTTTTTTTAGTTTTAGCTAAACTTGTATTATTTATTATTACAATTATAACATTTGCCCCACTATTTTTAGGCTTCAAATATTTGAATGTACTCTATAATTATACATTTTTCAAGTTAAATATATCGCTTAGATATATTCTCTCCTTTTCTATAGAAGTCCCTATACTATATTGTGTTTTTAATTCACTATTTATATATTTTCATGTTTCTATAATTCCAAGTTTCAAAGTGATCTATTAGTAATTTTCGTTTTAATTATTTTCAGTTTAATTTATTATTAATATTACGTTTACATTCATTGTTATACCTACTTTCCATATTTATTTGTTTATTATTTATTTCCCGTTAATTCTTATGATATATTGCCCTGTATACTTATTTTCCCAATTATAATATTAATACTCTTTATGTTTTATTTATGGATATTTGTATCCACTTATATTGTGCAAATCTGTATGCTTTTTCTAACAGCAGTCTTAGTATGCCTTTAACTCTATATGTATCCATTAACTTGTTCGTTCTTTCAGTGTCATATTTACTAAATTGCATATTTTCGTTCTTTTGGCTAAGATCAAAGTGTAGTATCTGTTCCGATGGATACTGCACCCCATAGACTGGTATTGTCTTGTCCTTCATGGATATAATTTTCAACTTAACGGAACCTACACACCATGCAAAAAACAAATAACACACTCCATACAATATAAATTATTGCATTTTGACAAGACAAAACCCCGTTATTGTAAAGGAGGTAAGTTAGCAAATTACACTCCGAGAAATAAAACAACAAACACACATATTCAAAGTGTAGTATCTGTTCCGATGGATACTGCACCCTATAGACTGGTATTGTCTTGGCCTTCGGGGCGTGATTTACGCCGGTCTATGGGATTGTCCTTTGCAGTTCTAGGAGGTCCACCCTCCCAGGCTTTGCCTCCCCTCTTTGGGGATGAGTAAGTTAATTGCTTACTGCTTGAGGCGCCCCTACCGGGGAATGCCGACGGGGCTGCCCAGGCAATTTTTGATGGTCAGAGTGCTCACCTCTTGAGCGCTGGCTTTTCAACCCCCACTTTCCGACCCGACCTTGGGTCACATCTTACTTGTGTGAGTAGGATAAAACTGGCCTTGTGCCTAACTCCTGGAGAGGAGTAAATAATATTTTCGTTTATTCAGTAAAATGCGGAAAATATTTACTGACTTTGACTAGTATTGACCATACCATAGTGAACTTAGTATTTTTCTTTTGGTTCCTGTATACGTGCCTCTTAATAAATAGTATATTTATTTACTCGTACCCCACAGGCTTTTGTGATAGCTGTCATTACGTTATTACACCTTTATTTAAAAGGTCCCCCATTCGACCTACGTATGCTGACAATTTATTACTTTCCACGACATTACACTGATACACTATACTTTCAGTCAAACACTCACCATTTAACGTGCATTTAACATTCCGCTTGCAGTTACATTTTCTTGCTTTTTTCGAGTTCTCTACACTATCATTCGATTTGTTAATTTGATCTTTATTAGATGAGGTTATGGTATTTTTATGTTTATCATGGTTGAAAAGGAAACTTTTATTGAATTCTTATTAAGTAAATTACTTAATAATTTATTCTCTTTAAAATTATTATTGATTATTTTATAGAATTCTTTATATTTGCTATATCTGTTTTTACGTGTATACTACATGAGGGATAAACCAAATAGTTTTTCTCCTCCGATTCTTTTTATTACTATTACTATCATTATCTGTATTATTTGTATATTTAATTTTCATATTCGTATTATCATTATCAGTTACACTATCTACTATTTTCGACTTAATATTTCTAGCACTTGCCATTTAATTACTACCCCCATTGTTGAATATATTCGCCCTTTTAACATTATTGATATTTATGGACCCTGGATTATTACTTCTAACTATTTTCACATTTTTTCCAAATGCCATGTTCTACGATATAATGTTACTCTTTTTTAAATATATTTATGTTCATTTTGGTTTAGAATATCGTCACTCATATGCTTTATATTTTTATTGGAACACAATCTTTGTAATGCATCATTATAATATTGTTTATTTTCAGTAAATATATCTATATTCGAGGATAGTTTTGAAATTCTATTAGATATATTATTTATTGTTTTATTTGTTTTATTGGTTTTGGGTGATTGGATAATTTATCTATGTAAAATGTTTTCTGGGTTGGCTTATGATAAGGCTTAAATATATTATCATTTAGATGTATGGTAATATCTAAAAAATTAAATTTCTCATCATTATTATCAATAGTTTTTAAGCTCAGTTTCTTAAGCAATCTGGTTAGATTTTCCTTATTAAATCTACTTGTTTGCCTGTGAATCTAGTAAGAAATAACGTATAATTCCTATATAGTCCCCCTTCTAACTGGGGTTCTACTATATCAATTTCTCTGAGTATATATATATATATATATATATATATATATATATATATATATATATATATATATATATATATATTCCTACCAAATCCGTAACCTGAGCTGAACCAGTCACTCATCGTGATATCGAAATTCAACTCCGATCCTTTCTAGTCCATATTTTGCCATCATATCAAATTCTAATTTCACTAATTTCACTATATCAGCTTCTAGACTAGAAGTGAACTCTTTAGCCATTAGTATAGCCTTATCTAAGAGTTCAAGGGTAATCGATGTGTAATACGCATCTATTACAAATTGTATAAATATAAAACCCCTTTTGCTATTTATCTTCTCAAACTATTTTATAACATTTGTTGAAGATGACCACATTCCGAATTTTGTCTTACTTTTATAATAGGCAATATCCCATATAAAAAGGATTCAAACCCAGTCACAAAGTCACTCTTGACTTTGCAGTCCGGCATTTACCACCCTCGGCCACCAATAATTATCACGGGAAAGGAAAGAGAATTATAATCTATATTACATCGAGGCAGCAGAAAAACATAGAAAGCTTGTCAAATAGTGTTCAACTACAGACGTAGGAACATTGCATGACACTGAGGTTGACAGTTTATTATAACTCTCTTTAAAGCTCCAAAGCTTATTTTTGGTGGGGGCTTATAACAATATTTTTAATAAACAAATATTAATTATTTTATAACCTACAGAGACTAGTGTTTCCTGTTTTCTCAGTCATGAGAAGAAGTTGATGATTTTTTATGTTATATATATATATATATATATATATATATATATATATATATATATCTATTAATAATGGAGTTTATGTATCTGTCTGTCTGTCTGTCTGTCTGTCTGAAGCCGAAACTCCAGTATGACTATTTTACTGAAACCAATCTTTTTGAAATTCTTTATATACTGTCATCAAAAGTCGTTCAGACAACAGATGGGTGTTACCATTAACATAAGTCATTCCTTTAAACCTTCAATTAAATTCATATTTACAAATATACACTTATAACTGCTATTATCAAATTTACATATGTATTTACAATATTTTCCGATAAGGTTATATTAATAAACATCATTCATACAATTAATTAAAGCTATTTTCATCATAACCGGCGTGTTTTCTAAACCATTTCAACTCGAGTACTGTTAAAATTGCAAAGTCATTGGCTGTTTAATCAGTGGTATCCTCCCTCCCTCCGGTAATTAAATAGGCGATCTGATTAAGCAGCCGATTGGCTGTTTAATCAGTAGTGTCCTCCCTCCCTCCGGTAATTAAATATGGCGATCTGATTAAGCAGCCGATTGGCTTTTTAATCAGTGGTGTCCTCCCTCCCTCCGGTAATTAAATATGGCGATCTGATTAAGCAGCCGATTGGCTGTTTAATCAGTGGTGTCCTCCCTCCCTCGGTAATTAAATAGGGCGATCTGATTAAGCAGCCGATTGGCTGTTTAATCAGTAGTGTCCCCCCTCCCTCCGGTAATTAAATATGGCGATCTGATTAAGCAGCCAATTGGCTGTTTAATCAGTATGTTCTCCCTCCCTCCGGTAATTAAATATGGCACGTTAAATATGTAAACAACAACGCTGGAAAACACCGTGCTCAGTTTTCCATTTTTAAAACCGTCCTAAGTTTGTTTATTCTTAGCCATTATGTTTTAAAACACAAATTTATTAAATCAAATTGTTTAATTAAAATAATAATTGATTTAAAAAGTACTATATAAAAACTCGCGCACGCACGCACACACACACACACACACACACACAGTTCAGGTAAAC
The DNA here is from genome assembly GCA_963556195.1 of Sepiola atlantica. NCBI lineage: Eukaryota > Metazoa > Mollusca > Cephalopoda > Sepiida > Sepiolidae > Sepiola > Sepiola atlantica. Next base: position 35,120,675 of record OY744515.1, read on the forward strand.
TTTTTCTTTCCGAGAATTAAAAAACTTTTCGTGTTTACTGTATTTGATTTCTTAATACTTTCATATCCAATATTATCATTTATTCACGACCTCAACAGAATTTATGATTCCATGTTTTATTTATTAAAAAAAAGATGTGATTTTTTTTTCTTTAATGTCAACAAAATAAACTAACACATTATACTGGAAAACTATACAACTGATTGTAGAATCAAATTGTTTAATTAAAAAAAGGTCATTAAACAAACACCCCCCCTCACACACACACTGTGTTCACTGTATTTGACCTTTTGGTGCCTTTTCATTTTAGGACCCACGCTAACTTTGACCCCGTCGTTACAGTTAGGGTTAGGTTTGTTTTTTTCTTTTTTAATTAAAAATATTTACATGTATAGGGGGGGGGGAGATAAAAAAATTGGGGGAAGGCGGTCAAAAAAATTTTTTTTTTTTTCTTAACTAAAAAATATTTCAATGACTGGTAATATAAAAAAATTGAGGGGGGTACAAAAAATGTTTTTCTTTTTAAACTACAGGTCTTTCTATTTATGGGCGAGGGTACAACAAAAATCGTGGTAGGGTCGAATTTTTTTCAAATTTATTTTCAACTAAAAATATTCTTGGTCATAAACACAGAAAATCAATGTCTAACCACCACAGAAATATGACTGGGGCTCCATTGGCTTACGCGTGAGCCTTCATTTCTGATGCGGCAGCATAGCAAAAATATGCGACCGGAGGGAGCATATATTTGCTAGTATTAATAATGGAGTTTATGTATCTGTCTGTCTATCTGTCTGAAGCCAAAACTATACTATTTAAGACTATTGTACTTATTATGAAATAGTATAGTATATACTATTTCAGACTAATGTACTATCTTTAAATGCTAAATTCAGGGGCATAGTGTAGTGTAGTGTATGTTCTGTTGTCATGATACCATTCTCCCAGGAATTTTCTTCTCCTTTTTTGAGAGGTGTGGAGGTAGTGTAGTATCTTTTCTGGTGTCATGATACCATCCTCCCAGGCATTACCTCCTCCTTTTTTGAGAGGTGTAGAGGTAGTGTAGTATATCTTCTGTTTTCACGATACCATCCTCCGAGACATTACCTCCTTTTCTGAGAGGTGTGGAGTTAGTGTTGTATCTGTTCTGTTGTTTCGCATTATCATTCTTTATTTTCATTACGTCATTAAGACAAGGTGTTTTGTTGTAAATTAAGCAAGGTATATCTCGGCCATTAGTAAATGGGTAACCATTTTGGAAAAATAAACTACTGACTCATTCTTCCGGTCCTTCCGGAAGTGACGTCATTGTGAGAGGATTTTTTCACATTATCATACTTTATTTTCACTACGTTGTTAAGACAAGGTGTTTTGTTGTAAATTAAAGTTAAGCAACAAAAATCTCGCCCATTACTAAATGGGTAACCATTTTGGAAGAATAACAAAACTGGTTCTTTGATATGACGTAGGCGCCTTCAATAGCATATTTAAACATGAGTTCATTGATATGACCGAGGCACCTCCTCAATTTTTTTTCTTTTCTTAACTATGTATGGGGGAGGGTAAAAAGTTTTTTTTTAGGGGGGGTCAATTTTTTTTTTTAAACTAAAAATATTCTTATGTATGGGGGAGGGTAAAAATTTTTTTTCTTGGGGGGGGGGGGGTTTAAAAAATTTTTCTTTTTTTACCTGCAAATATTAATATGGATGGCACAGGGTAAAACAAAATTTGGGTGTGTGTGGGGAGTAACATTTTTTTTTCTTTTTTTAACTGAAAATATTAATATGTATAGGGAGGGTAAAAAAAGTGGGGGGGTCAAAACATTTTTTTTTGTCTTTCTAATTAAAAATATTTATATGTATGGGGAGGATAAAAAAAATTTGGGGGGGTCAAAAAAAAATTTTTTTTGTTCTTTTCTTAACTAAAAATATTTCTATGTATGGGGAGGGTAAAACAAAATTGGGGGAGGGCAAACAATTTTTTTTTTTAACTAAAAATATTTCTATTTATGGGGGAGGATTAAAAAAAATTGGGGTGGGGTCGAAATTTTTTTTTTCTTTATTTGTAACTAAAAAATATTGTTGGACGGAAACAAAGAAAATAATGTCTAATCCCCCAAGAAATATGACTGGAGCTCCATCGGTTTACGGGTGAGCGTTCATTTCTGACGCGGCAGCCTAGAAAAATTATGCGACCGGAGGGAGCATATATCTGCTAGTATAACATAACAAATCATCAACTTCTTCCGATGACTGCAAAAGCAAGACACAATAGGTTTATGTAATTTGTCATGATGACCGTGAAGCCTAAGATGTCATAATTTGAGTTATAAACATGACTTGTTCCTGGGGTTCGAATCCTGCGACCGGCTTGAAGGAATTTTTTTTTAAAACTTAGTTTACCCCAAACAAAACAAGTTGCCACTGTAGACGTAAGGGGCGACTGAGAATTAGGGTGAAAGTTTTAAGAGTAATCCTTAATTTGGAGCTTTGCAGCGAAATGCTTGTTCACATTAGTTTCAAATTTCTTCATGTCAGTACAGTAGAAGAAACAGGGAGCAAAGAGGGAGTTCCAAAGTCCGGCAGCTCGAGAAATGAAGCTATTGGAGTAGAATACTCTTGGGATCTGGGGACCTCCCCAGTAAATGGATGGGATTTAGCTGATTGTCGGGTTGTTCGAGTGTATTTACGTCGAGGGGGTACCAGAGCATCAAGTTCAGCGGAGCACATTCCACTGAAGTACTTGTAAAACAGGCATAATTATGCAACATTGCGGCGATCGGACAGGGGCTGGAGCTTGGTAGATAGTGAGGTACCTATCAAATTAGCGACTTTTTTTTTGACCTTTTCTGAGAGGGAGAGACTACTGGATGGTGCAGCAGACCAGATGTGACAACAATACTCCATGCAGAGGCGGATGATGGCTTTGTTGAGATATAGGATACTGTCAGGTGTGACAAGTTTACTAGCATGGTAGAGGGAGATCACTTTCTTTGAAGCAGCCTTGGCAATGTCTTCTATGTATTTGTTCCAATTCATGTTATCTGTGAATGTTAGGCCGATGAGTTTGAACGTTAAACTTTCAGGTAGGGTGTTATTTGCCATGACAATCGGTGGTTGAAGAGGTTTCTTGTAGTTGTTGAAGAAAGGGAGCTTTGTCTTAGCAGCATTAAATGTTATCATTAATTTATGACCACATTCCAATACAGATGGAGGTCACTTTGTAAGTATTCGGCCATTGACTCGGATATGTGCGCGTCCGTTTTAATCACATGACGAGAGAAGAGCATGGTGTTGTCAGCAAATACACCCATCTCAGAAAAAATGTCATCCGGGATGTCGTTTATGAAAATCAGGAACATAAAGGCCCAAGGATCGATCCCTGGTGTACACCTGCATTTATGTCATGTTGTTTGGATGACCGGCCATCGAGTACAATCTGGATCATTCTTTTGGATACGACGGATCTAATTATATTAAATATTCGTCCAGTAGTCAAATATGAATAAATGCTAATGAGAAGAGCTTCATGCCAGACCTTGTCAAAGGCTGGATATATCAAGCGGTACCGCCTTAGCTTCACTTGTCTTGTCCAGTGTATGGTATATGCGTTCAGAGATGACCGTTAGGATATCCGCAGTAGATCGTGCTTGCCTAAATCCATACTGATTGTCAGAAAGAAGTTTAGCATTGACGAGATGACGGACTATCGCTAGATTGATTAAGGATGTAAAGATTTTAGCGAAGATCGGGAGTAGACTGATAGGGCGATAATTCTGAGGGTTAGTTCTATATCCAGAATTCTTGAAGACTGGTACGATAGAGTCAAATTTCCACTTAGGATTCCGTAAGTATAAAACGTATACTTATCTAGATAAAACAAATATTTATAATTATTTGTCGCTCTTAATTCAGGCTAGGCACTGTAGTGAGTAGTATTAAAACAGCCGACAAAATCATAGCTTTAATGCATATTCCTTTATAAGTTAAACACTGTTTACATCGGCTGCATACAATCGGTTTGAAACTCTCTTCGTTTATGTAGAAGTTCATAAGCGTCATGAGGGTTAAGACGTCGGAATTTGAGTAATAAACATGATTTGTTCCGGGGTTTCGAATCGTGCGATCCGTTTGAATAATTATCTTCATACTCATGATTCCGTAAGGATGAAACGTATACATATGTAGATAAAACAAATATATATATATATATATATATATATATATATATATATATATATATATAACATGAAAAAGCATCATCTTGGAATCGGATCAAATTCGATCCAAGACATCAGATTTCTCGATATCCTTTCGGATAGAGCTCTCTAACAAACTTATATAATTAAAAGAGTTTCATCTGAACAATTTACTCCCAGTTCACGATGGTTCTTATCTCACACGCCTGTATACATTTGCATGCAAATTTGAGCTTTTCTTCAAATGTTTACAGACGCCTGGGATTAGAATACCCTTTTGACGATCGGAACTACCGTGAAACTGCAGTAAAGTGTTCAGATAAGTTACTTTTAATGCTCTCTGTCTGTCTGTCTCTCTCCATATCATATATATATATAATTATTGGTATAAATCTTTATTTATACAAACATTATTGGTTACATATGTGCATACATGTTTCGGTTGCACTCTTCACAGAAAGTCAACCTCATCAGACCAAGGATTTCAGAGCTATGGAATCCTTTCTGAGTGCAACCAATAATGTTTTTATAAATATAAAATTATACTTATAAATAGCTCTACTTGTTATTGAGCACTTTTGATAAACACTTGAGTTTCAACAGAAACTAACACAATACATGTACAATATATATATATATATATATATATATATATATATATATATATATATATAAAAAGAAAGTTAAAGCATATGTGGTTCAAGGGAAATAGAAAGATAAGTACATTAACATCAATGTTAACATCGTTCAGCGGAAGAGGTAAATAATAATAGAGGGATCAATGAGTACAGGACACTCTATGATACAATTCGCTAATTACGTGGATATTGATGGGGAAACAAAAAGGGCAATAATATAGAAATCGATTTATGGGAGAGAGAGATATAGATAAGGGTGGGGAGGGAGGAGAGATGGAGAGAGAGAGAAAAATATCGAAACGCGATCACAAAAATCAATATTAACAGAAAGACTATAAGTATTAATATATTTATTGATTCGCATCAGAAAGAAAGTTAAAAACAATACTATTAATCGATGTTTATGTAGATAGCAATTACGAAAGAGAGAGAGAGAGAGAGAGAGAGAGAGAGTGAGAGAGAGAGAGAGAGAGAGAAAGGAAGCGGAATGGGGATTTACAAATAAATAAATAAAGAAACATAAACATAAAGGATTGAAACAATGGAGAAAATAAGTATTTCATCACCTGATGATTTTCTGAGTTTGCCACGTTACAAAAATCGGAACGTGTTAGGGACCCCCAAAGCGCACCATATAATCGGTGACATCATCAAAGTTAGTAGACACAAGATCGGTTTTTAATGTGGGGAAATCCAGCTTCTCATAAAGAAACACTCAAAAATAAAAATTGCCCCAATCTAGAGGACTTATTCTTCACTGACCGAGGACAGAATAGTCAAAGTGCAACATCACAACAGATACTACATTTTGTTCGTAGCTAAAATTATCGGTTTTCAGCGATTTTTAAAAAGAATTTTCCGATGTAATCCGTGCACAGCTCTGTTAGGGCGTTGCAAACGTAGACCCGGTTCTCCTACTGCCATGATATTCGGGCTGTAGTTTTACTCTTCTTCTAATCTTCTTTAAAGAGGGTCGTTTCGCTTCATCTTTAGAAAGGGTAAGCTGTCATGCATGGCAGAGATCTTCTGGCCGATATAGGTTGCCAGAATGTTGATTTTGTTTAGGGGATCTGCAATGTCCTCTTTTTTGTGTTCGAGGAGAAGATTTTGTTTTAGGTCCGAGGTGACCAGTGACAGAACTCTGTCCTAAATTGCTCCTCATGATCCAAGCACAGGCTGCGGTACATTGCCTTCTATGTTTTACTTATATTTTGTCATGTACAACTCCTTGTACTCTTCTGGTCTTTTTCTCTGTGGTCTTCCTCCAAGCGACTTCCTCGGTGTTGCTGGTTTGGCTCTTACCCCTGGTCCCTGATGGTAGAACCGGGGGTACCTTGGTCCTTGAAAGCGGAACTTTTATTTTGGAGAGCATGGGGGATGTTGGAAGTTTAGGAAATCGTCACATTAGGTGAAACCACCCATCTGTCATTTTCTGCTTCCTCGCTGGGGAAGCTCTGTTTGCTGATGACGGCGGCGTTCCTCTGGGGTGCATAAGAGCCTCAGTCACAGGGAGCATCACCGCATTGGGTGATAGTCCCCGTTTCTCTTTTCTGTTCCCTCGCTGTGGGAGCTCGAGAGTACAGCCGCCTTCCTTTATCTTGGGCTGGGTGGTCTGTTAAATAGTGAGGGGGGTCAGTGTGTTCCATCTCTGAGGCGCTGTTTTGGTCCTTGTCCGAGAGCTCTTCAGCACTTCATTCGTCTGCTTCCCACTCTGCTAGAATCAGAGCTTCCTCTGATCTCTAAGGAGGTAGGGGTCTCCTTGTAGGGAGTAAAACCGCTTGCTTTTCCGGAGGGTATGCCCCGTCGCTTATCTCTGTTATCCCTCTTTTGGAGGAGCTCTGAGTAGGGGAGTCGCTGTTTGAGCTGAAAGTTTTGCATCCGGGTGGCATTACCACCTCCTTTTTATTTCAGACTTTACTTCTACCTTTTGGGTGTAGCATAGTACATTTTCATTCGTAGTAATACATTTCTACCAGACATTATCTTCTCTTTTGGGAGTATATGTTAATTCCTCATTATATAATCCTCCCAGGATTACCTCCTCTCTAGACAGAGAGTAGTGTAGTATCTGTTCCGTTACTATAATATCACCCTCTCAGGCATTTACTCTTCCTTTTTGGGCGAGATGGGTGTTCGTTCGTCATGATACCCTCCTCTCAGTTAAGTGGTCAGTATAGTATAGGTACATTCATCATAATACCATCATCTCAGACTAGCAAGAATATGCGATCAAGTGGAGGGAGTCATTGTCGAAGCACATGATTTTATTTACGAGATAAAAGAGCTCAATATTTTTTTCTGAGAAAATGTAGATATAAATAGTCTGAAATAAAAACTTCTTTCACTTAAATACAAACCAATAAAACTGAATTTTCTGTTTAAATTGTATTTTCTTTAATTTAAAGTTTTCTTTCACTTCTTAATAAATCCTTTTGTCAACATTTCTTGCTCGCCCTCAATCAATAAATAAATATATAAATAAAACAGCTACGCTGGCTTGTCTTAGTTAACTTCTCTTGTTTTCGTTCAATTTATGTGACTGAAATAGGAAAAAGCGTTTTATTTTCAGATTATTCTATCACCATTGTCTAAACATACTCCTTTTATTTGAGTCACGTATATTATTTAGAGTTAAATAGGTTTCGGCATTACTTATAAATAAACTTATATTTGTTTTACTTGAACCATGTTTTAATAAAAACACATTTAAAACCATAAGTTATATCAAGTTACATCGTACACGTAAAACGCCCCCCCCCCAAAAAAAATTAGGTCGGAAAAATATAGTCGCCATTTAAACAAGTCGAGAAACAGGCTAGCTAAAGAAGAACGATGACTCAAGTTTATGAATATATCTTTTTAAACTAAAATACTACTACAGGAAGTTATCGCTCTTCCTTAGCTAGTATATTTCTCTTTCTTTATAAAGATGGCGACTATATCTTTCTGCCCAATTTTTATTACGGCGTTTCATACTGACAATCTAACATGTCATAACTTAGTGTTTTTACTGTCAGTTAAATGAATAATTGCGAAAGTTCTTTTTACACGTATCCTAACAAAAACGGTTTATTCTTATTTTATTCTGTGTAGTATATTTTCATATTTCATGATACATTCCTCCCAGGCATTACCTTTTCTTTTTGAGGGTATTATAATATACTTTCCTTCCTCACGATACCATCCTCCCAGGATTAATTTCACCTTTGTTTGAGGGGTGTAGTATGTTATCTATTCTGTTGTCACGATACCATCTTCCCAGGTATCAACTCCTCTTTTGGGGGTAGTATTTATTCGTCATGATATTATCCTCTTAGTCATTACCTCCTCCCTTAAGGGTCAATGTATGTAGTTCGTTTATCATGACATCATACTCCCAGCCTAGCAAAAATATGCGACCAGTGGAAGCATATATTTACTAAGTTTGGAGGCTGATATAAAAAATATATATAAAACAACTTAGAAAGATACAACATTATGACATATACATCTCTAAGTATACAAGTTCCGAAAATTCGAAATCAACTAAGTTTTAATGTGCATAAGTAATGGAAATAGACAAGCAAATGCCGTTTTGTTTTTTAAAACTTTTTTTCTTATTAATTTCGAATGATAAAACATTATTCAAGAACATTCAATTTATTAGCCACATGAGCGGCCACGCGCGTTGAAGTTCAATTCTTAAAAAAAGAACGTGATCTCCAAACGCATTTGTTTGTCTATTTTCCTTACTTAAATTTCTTAAGATGATTTAAAAACTTTCAACTTATTACCTATATATATATATACAGAGTGGGCCAAAATAAGGGTCCTATCTTTAAATTTGAATAACTTGAATTTGAATAACTTCCACAAAATAAAAGTTAAACTCACTAAACTTTATGTGTGTGTAGACTGACCCTTCCGAGATTTTTTGAAATAAACAAAACAAATTTTAGCCGAAAAACACTTCTATAAACTTACAAAAACTAAAGTATTGTTTTTTACACTGTTTTGAGTTTTTTAAGCAAAAATAATGTTTTCTAAATGAGGGTACGTTCCTTAGGGCTAATACGGCTCATGCTTGCTTCGGAAGGGGTCCTTTACTTATTCTAAAAAAAAATAAAAAAAAATCAATAAATAAAAAAGTTATGAATTTTTAAAAATAGGACCCTTATTCTTGCCCACCCTGTATATATATATATATATATATATATATATATATATATATATATATATATATATATATATATAAGTATGTATATAAAAATAAAATAATAATGTGAAAAAAAAAGTTTATATTGTGTTATAACTTTTTATTATTTATTTTTCTATTTATTTATTTTGTGACGTGTAGGAATATAAATTGTTCTGTAAAGAAAAATAGTTTTTTCTTGTTGATGGTATGGAGAAAATATATATATATATAAATGTACTAAAATGGCTTGGAATATGATGATAATCAATTAACTAGTTCAATTCTCGGCCACTAGGCTCGATTAAACATCGTGCTTTATATATATATATATATATATATATATATATATATATATATATATATATATATATATATATATATAATTATCTAATAATAAATAGAACATTGGCCATCAGCCTAAAAAATAACAACACAATAATGCCCAACGCAATCAATAACATCACGAAATCTATCAAAAGATTCAATGCACAACATACAACGAAATTAAACAGCAAACTCACCAAACTAATCCTAGACAGCAAATGGAAAACTTTAGGACGCCCGAATCTTATAAAAAACCTCACCACCTATAAACTTTCTGACATAGAAACTGAAGCTCTCAGTTTCGGCTTAAAATTCGCCACCGGAATGCACTCTAACACCACCACCAACACAGTTCTAAACAATTACAGACATACCGACACAGACTTCACTAAAGGCTTCATTCAAGGAATAATCTCAACCACAACCACAACCACTCTTCCTAATGACACTGTTCTACCCAAAAGATACACAGACACTCCTAAACACCAAGCTAACAATAATAACATAATAATATCACCATCTGATAAAGAAGGGGGCATAGTAATCATGGACAAAAACTCATACCTTAAAAAAATATCTACTCTATTATCCGACGAAAAAACATACACTAAAACTGACCAAAAAACTATAAACAAAAACATAGAACATTTCAACAAATCTTTCAAACACCTAATCAAGAACAACAAAAAATGGACATCATATATTGAGTATCACCCCATCATTCCTAGACTATACGGGCTCCTTAAAACCCACAAACCAGACATCCCCATGCGCCCCATTGTATCAAGCATAGGTAGTACCACACACAAAATCGCACCGGCCAGCTAACATTCTCACCCCACTAATGGGCACCATCAGCCCCTCCCACATCAAAACCTCAGGCGACCTTCTTAACAAAATAAAAAAAACATTAACGTACAAAAGAAAAACATACATATCCTAGATGTAACATCGCTTTATACAAATGTCCCAGTTAAAAATGCCTAAACTTACTTCACACTCATCTAAAGAAAATCAAAGCCGACTTACCATTTCACTCCAACATTTTGATAGAAATAATTAGACTCATCACTGACGTAAGATATTTCCAATTCAGCGAAGAATTCTACAAACAAAAATTTGGACTCCCCATAGGCAATCCCCATAGTTGTGTATTAGCCTGCCTCTTCTTAGAATTCTTAGAATCCGGCCCTTTCAAATTTAGACTACCCCCTAACATCGAATACTTTAGATACATTGATGATATTCTAATTTTCCTCCACTTAGATATACAAATCAATAACCTCAAAGACAAACTCAACACAGTGGAACCCTCCATAAAATTCACACATGAGACTGAAATAGACAGCTCGATACCATTCCTAGACACCTTTATAATTAAGTCCAACAACAAACTAGAATTCAAAGTACACCGCAAAAACACTCACAAAAATGACTGCATACACTTCTACTCTCACCACAATAGCAAGATAAAAACAGGTATGATTATAGGCTTCTTCCTACGCACTCTTAGAATCTGTAGTCCCCAATACATAGATGAAGAAATAAAATACACCATTAATTCCTTAAAAACACTGCAATACCCCACACATTTTATATTAAATGCTAAGAAGAAAGCCTTTCAAATATTCTCCAAAAACAACACACAAAAAATAAAACACCAAACACCTCTCTCATAGAAAGACCCCTTCTCTTACCCACGCATTCCAATAACACATCACTATGCAACACACTTAACAAACTAGGCATTACAACAGTACAAACCGTATCACAATCCATAAAACAAACATTAAACACATCAAGACACTTAAAAAAACAACCCACATCCCATGCCGGCTTATACACTGTCCCATGCAACACCTGCCATCAAATTTACGTGGATGAAACACAACGTGAATTAAAGAAAAAATTGAGTTAACACAAAAGGGACATAAACAACAATAACTCTCTCAGTGCACTTTTCTCCCATGCATTAGAGCACGGTCATTCATTCAAATTTGAACAAGCCAACATCACCTAATACATCCACAACAAAGCTCGGCGAAGGCTACTAGAAACCGTACTAATTACAGCCTCCAACACCATCAGACAACGAAATGGCTTTTATAATCTATCCCCCTTAATAAGCAAAATTATCCTCACTGAACAAAAACTCAACCTAGATCATGGCTAACCTCTATTTTTCTCTTCGTTATCAGTTATACTCGCCTACAAGTCTCCGCATACACCCCACACATTTTCATTCACCACGAATCCAAACCTTCTAACTTACTCATTCCACACATTCTTGACATAGTCAGCTGGTCAAACACTACTATTCTCCAAAAATTTCACACCTAACCACAACTAAATCTCCCCTCTCCCCTCACCCACTTCACCCTT
>OY744515.1:35137393-35184893 GCA_963556195.1 Sepiola atlantica
TGGTCCTCCAACCACGTCGTAACTTCAGAAATCAATGCTGCATCATCTTGGAAACGATTTCCTTTCAAAAACAACTTCATGGCTAGGAAGAGATGAAAATCAGAGGGTGCAAAGTCAGGAGAGTAAAGGGGATAAGGGAGGATTTCATAGCCACACGCCTGTGCTTCTGATCTGGCGACATGCGAGTTGTGGACCGGAGCGTTGTCCTGCAGGAGGATACCTTTTCTGATCTTGCCCCGCGTCTTGATTTTGATAGTTTTATGGTGACTTACCTATGTACAACATGGACTCTTCCTCTTTGCTCAATAAATGCCAACGGCAATTAACTCTCGCCGGAATCCAGTAATATAGTTGAATTCTACTTACCAGGCGCATATTTCTCCCCTCTGTACTCTATTTTCTTAATACACTTGTTTCTACTTTATACCGTGTTCATGTCTTCATTTCGGTCCCTTTAACAGGGCCACAACAACTTGGCGACGAAGGATTCGAAGATTTACTTTCTCTCCATTTTCTAACCACCAGACAACAACTGGCAATCTGGAATTACGTCAAATCTTTCTTACGTACTCATCTTTGAACAAACGAACAGTTTTTCGAATGAAAAAAATCCAGCCAAACCCTGGCAAATGCACGAAGAAATTAAAAACCTTATTTTTTTTGTCAATCAAAAAAAAAAAAAGAACTTGACTTTTATTATTTTTTTTCTGGTTGAAGAACTAATTACGTTAGCAGCGTAATATAAAAGAAGAAAAAGTTGTATTGTATAAATACACAACGGTAAACATGGAAGATTTCAGAACTATGATGTTAGAACTCATTAAATTCCAAACCGAACAACAGGCTCAAATGGAAGCTAGGTTTCAAGAAAAACTGCTTGTCCAACAACAAAAAGCCGATGAACAACGACGAAAAGCTGATGAAAAACAGCAAAAGTTTGAACAACTATTGCTACAAACAATATCGAATAGGGGTCAAAATACCGAGAACGAATACGCATTTTCCACAAACTACTGTTTGGAGTAATATTGACAATTTTTCTTATTCTCCAGACAACGATAGAACATTCGCTTCATATTTTAGAAGGTATGAAGATCCATACAACATAGATTGCGAAAATTGGGCAGACGCTAAAAAAGTTCGATTACTCCTTCGTAAATTAGGGACTATCGAACATACAATGTTCGTTAACTACATATTACCCCGTAAAACCAGCGATTTAACTTTCTCGGAAGCGGTTAAGTTATTGACGAAGTTGTTTAGCCCCAAAATTTCCCTTTTTCACAAAAGATGGAAGTGCATAAATATAATTCGAAAAGATTGCGAGGATTACATGACTTTCGCATCAGTAGTAAATAAACACTGTGACGATTTCAAGCTTGACGAACTAAGCGCAGATGATTTCAAATGTTTAATTTTTGTGCAAGAACTGATATCAGCTAAAGACGCCGAAGTAAGACGCAGAGTTCTGAATAAGCTAGAAAATGAGCCGAATATAACCTTACAAAAAGTCGCAGAGGACTGCGAGAGATTTGTAAGCGTGAAGCAAGACTCGAAAGACATAGAAGAATTGGGTATAGCACACATAAGAAAGGTACGACAAAAATCATATCCTAACTTTCCTTCAAAATCAAGTCAATCCAAAAAAGTGACTATTCTCACTTTTCGCCCAAAACAAATTTCCCCAAGAAAAAACAAAACAAATTACCACCTAGCCCCTGTTCGCGCTAGGTACTCTTCATTGGTATATGGATTGCCCCTACTGGTTTAAAACTTGTTTAATTTGTAACAAAATCGGACACAAGAGCTCACATTGTAGAGCAAATAAAGTATTTAAAAGCCGAATAAAAATCGCAAGATCAGACGAACAGGATCGCATAAACATAAGGAAGTACGTTCAAGTACAAATCCTTAACGAAAGAATAAAATTACAATTAGACTCCGGGTCTGATTTAACTATCATCAACCTGCAGACATGGAAAAGATTGGGTAAACCAACCATGTTAAAATCAAACAAAGTAGCCAGGTCGGTGACTGGAGAAAAATAAAATTCGAAGGTGAAATTATAACTAACGTTAAGTTTAACGGAAAAAACAAAAAATTAAAAATGTTCGTGTTAAGAAACACTTGCAATTTATTTGGGACAGAGTGGATGAGCCATTTTAATCTATGGGATTTACCCATTAACGATTTTTGCCAAAAAATAGAAAGCCTGACAACCGAAGCAGATAAATTAAAAGAATATTTGAAAAAAACCTTCCCAGAAGTTTTTTCAAATGGACTGGGTCGATGCAAAAAGATGGCAGCAAAATTTTAATTAAAGGAAAACATCCAACCGTATTTAAAAAGAAAAGGAATGTACCTTTCACCTCACTCGAGAAAATAAATGAAGAACTAGACAGACTAGTTAATACCGGCATTCTTTCTAAAATTGAATATAGCCAATGGGCTGCTCCGACTGTCTATGTTAAAAAGAAAACTAAAGAGATCCGCGTCTGCGCCGATTTTTCGATTGGATTGAATGCATCATTAAAGGATTACCATTATCCTCTTCCGTGCCCCGACGAAATATTTACTAAATTAAATGGAGGAAGATGTTTCTCCAAAATAGATTTAAGTGACGCATATTTACAGATACCCGTGGAAGAAGAAAGCTCGAAACTACTATATATTAACACCCATCGCGGGTTATACAAATTCGAGAGACTTGCTTTCGGTGTCAAGGTCGCACCAGCCATATTCCAGCAGGTAATGGATACTATGTTAAACGGACTGGAATTCGCGATAGCATACCTAGACGACATTCTAATTACTAGTCATACCAAAGAAAAACACCGGGAACACGTCCACAAAGTTGTCTCGCGAATCCAAGAGTACGGTTTCAAACTCAAAGAAGCCAAATGTGATTTTTTATGAAGAAAATCAAATATCTGGGCCACATTATTGACAAAGATGGCAGAAGACCAGACCCAGAACGGGCTACTGCAATTCAGGACATGCCGGCTCCTGAAAATATCGCATCTTTACAAAGTTTTCTCGGACTGGCTAACTACTACCAAGTTTTCATACCTAATATGCATAACCTCCGTGCTCCAATGAATGAACTTCTGAAAAAAGACAAAGAGTGGGAATGGACAACTGAATGCCAGGATGCATTCGAGAAAACGAAAAAAGTCCTAACATCCGATCTTTTTCTAACTCACTATAATCCAGACTTAGAGATTATTGTCGCTAGCGACGCAAGCTCATATGGCATTGGGGCAGGCATTTTACACAAAATGCCGGACGGGACTTACAAAACAATAGCTCACGCATCGAGGACACTGCTACCAGCAGAAAAGAACTACTCCCAGATAGAAAATAAGTCTTTAGGGATCATATTTACAGTCTCGAAATTCCACCGTTACATACACGGTAGATTTTTCACTTTACAAACGGATCATAAATCTTTACTCACAATTTTTGGGTCAAAAAAAGGTCTGCCGGTACACACAGCTAACAGACAGCAGAGGTGGAGAACAATCATTTTAAATTATAATTTTAAGATGGAATACCTCCCCTCGAAAAAAATCTGTCACGCTGACGGATTGTCAAGACTCATCCCAAAATGTAGTGAACCCCTGGAAGACACTGTGATTGCCCCCCTTCGAACGGAAGGAGAAATTAACTCGACATTACGGAACACACTAAGGGAACTCCCCGTGTCACTGCACGAAATAAAAATGGAAGCCCTCGGTGACGAGTTTATTAAGATGACCAAGACTAAATTAATTGAAAAGGACCAAAAAACTTCAGACATTTTCTCCCTATGCGATAAGGTACTCTTGTATAGTGAGAGAGTCGTCATTCCCAAAACTCTTCAAAGGAAAATTCTGAAGGATTTCCATGTTAGCAACCCAGGGACTACAAGAATGAAGAGCTTGATGAGGAGCTACGTGTACTGGCCTAACATGGACCAGGATATCGAGAAAATCGTAAAGACGTGCAAAGGCTGTACATTGGCAGCAAAGACACCTCCGACCAAATACAGTCCTTGGCCAAAAACGAACCGACCATGGTCCAGGATCCATATAGACTTCGCAAACCCATTAGACGGTTTCAACTATTTAATCGTAGTAGATAGTTTAAAAAAATGGCCCGAAGTGTGCCGATGCAAAAGTCCAACGACGGAAGTAACCATAAACTTCTTCCACGAATTGTTCGCCCGTTTCGGGGTGGTGGATTGTTAAGTCAGCGACAACGGAACACAGTTCACGTCCGCTGAATTCAAGGAATTCTGTGATACGTTCCAAATAGAACATATTACGACCCCAGCATACCACCCGAGATCAAATGGCCAGGCAGAGCGTTTTGTCGATACACGGATAAGAGCGCTGAAGAAGCTAGAGACACTCCTACGGAAAAAGCTCTACAACAGTTCCTTCAGGTGTACAGGATCACGCCACACACGAATACACCATCTTCATTATCCCCTGCTGAGGTAATATTTGCGCGCAAGATAAGATCCGTTTTTGACAAACTGCTGCCAAACAGACAAAACCGGGACGAACAACTGCAGTACCAAAAAAGCGTTGCGTCCCAGGTGAAAAAATATTTTTTTAAATGTTTAAAAATAATAAATCGTTCTGGGAACTGGGGACAATTGAGAAGCGGATTGGAAATATAGTATACATAATTCAAGGCCCTAAGTTCTCTCATAAGAGACATTTAAATCAATTAAGAAAACGACTATCAGACGACACCGACAGCGCTCCACAGGAAGAAGAACAAATTATAGACACCATATATGACATCTTTGACATTGAGACCCCTCAGGCAGCTCCCGAACCAAGACAATCAAAAAGGAAGCGAAGACTAACGGATCTGATCGTAATAAACCCGAAAAGGAAACGCTATTAATTCTCCTGCGGAGGTAATACTTGGGAGGGGGTGTTATGGTGACTTACCTATGTACAACATGGACTCTTCCTCTTTGCTCAATAAATGCCAACGGCAATTAACTCTCGTCGAACTCTACTTACCAGGCGCATATTTCTTCCCTCTGTACTCTATTTTCTCAATACACTTGTTTCTACTTTATACCGTGTTCGTGTCTTCATTTCGGTCCCTTTAACAGGGCCACAACAGATAGCTTCTCTTAATTTCTACAAAAGTGAAACGTAATAGGCTCCTGTAATTTTGGTACCCTTTGCCAGGAAATCTATAATCACTACTCTCTTCTGGTCCCAGAAGACTGTGAGCATGACCTTGCCAGCAAAGGGCCGCATCCTTGCCTTCTTTGGAGGTGGTGAGTCCAAGTGCTTCCACTACATTGATTAGTCTTTGGTCTCTGGATCATAATGATGTACCCAAGTCTTATCTTGTGAAATCATTTTTTTTGAAAAACTTTGATTCATCTTCTTGGCACATCTCCAAATTCATACTCGAGCACTCGACGTGTTATTGCTTCTGGAAAGGTGTGAGCAACCTGGTAATCCATCTGGCAGACACCTTATGCATATGCAAATGGTCATGAATGATAGTTTCCACAGACCCTGTACTAATCTTGACCTCTTGGGCTATTTGGCGAATAGTAATGCGTCGATCTTCCAAAATGGCAGCCTCAACTTGACGGACAGATGCCTCATCAATGGCAGAAGAGGAACGACCAGGTCTGGGACATGTTTCCACAGACTTCCGGCCATGTTTGAATTCACGATGTCAGTGTTTTACAAGGTCATATGATGGGGCATAATCACCATAATTTTCTTTCATCTCATCAAAAGTCTCCTTTGGTGTGTGTCCTTTCAAATACAAAAACCGGATCACTGCGCGACACTCAACTGACTCCATTTCACACCGTACTTAGTTCAAACACCTGTAAATCAGAAACCACAATTAGTTCAGAGCTGTTTTTTGCAACATAACCCATACATATATAAATCATTACACATGCAAAATTTAATAGAGATCAAACAACTGGAAGTGGGTCAGTGGCATTACTTATTGAACGCCCATCGTACATATATACATATTTATTAATGTTTGTATTACAGAAGATTAGAACAACATTGGTACTGTCGGTTTCAAATCCGAACAAAAGAAAACTTATAAAAAGTATCTTTACCTGGCTCTCTTCTTTTTACAAGAGGCCTTTTATAGGTCCCTTTTGTTAGGATTTGAAACCGACGTTACCGATGTTGTACTCATCTTCTGTAATACAATCATTAATAAATATTACGCTCTTATTTTAGTTCTTTCTTAATAATCGAGCACTCTTCTGAGGGTTCTTTCACACACTTTACATACATATATACATAAAGAGAGAGAGGGAGAAAGAGAGAGAGAGGACACACACGAGATCGATAGTAGAGAGGTAGATAGAAAAAGATAGATAGAAAGAGAGATAGCTAGAGAGAGAGAGAGAGAGAGAGAGAGAAAGTAAGAGAAGGGAAGATATGTACAATACATCAATCGATCTGTACCAAGAAGGCATTAAAGAGTCACTATACCAAGATCGATTGATAAATATTGATCAATCGATATATCAATAGCTATATTGGGAGAGAAAGCGAGTTAAAGGAGGGGGAATAACAGGGAAAATTTTGACAAAAATTGTTTATGCCAGATTTATCACGAAGATCAGGTGATAATGGTCTTTACCCCCCCCCCCCTATATATATATATATATATATATATATATATATATATATATATATATACTTGAAATAATTTGACGCGTTGAATCACTCAGTGAGCTCGGGTTAGATTGTTTAAATCAGGAGAAAGTTAAATACAAAATAAAAAGACGAAATCCAAAATTGGTCTTTCTTATTACTATACCACCATCTCTTTCACCATTTCCCTCTACAGTTACAGGTAAATAGTATTAGTACTTGTGGTGACATTCCCTTTTGTGTATAATAGACCATTCCAATCTTTTTTTCTTACTCTTTTAATTACCTTCGACTGTTACAAAAAGGCAGAGAGAGGAAGAACTACGGAAGAGAAAGTGACAGATAAAGTATAAAATAAAAGCAGCGTGGGAGGGGGCAAGCAACAGGCAGTGAGAAATGATAAGATTGGTAACTTAGGCATGAAACAATTAAAATGAATATTTTTCAAACATAATTCAGTCTAAAAATAACGAAGATTTTGCATGTATTTTGTGTGATTTAAATATATTGGAAACAAGCGTCAGTTTATATTATATTCCAATAAACATGGTTTTATTTTATTATTTTTAATTTTTCACATTCCCAAAGATATAAAATTTCTGTGATATATATTTTTCACGGTCCGTTTCATTTGTCCTTTGTCAAACAACATTTTTATGTCAATATCGTCTCTGCAACACTACAAAATCATCAGAAAAATTCACAAAGAGTAAAAAGTTCTTGGATTAAAATGTCTTGAAAACACCTACACTATACAGTAGTTTCATTTTAGGGTGAAAACAAACAAAAAATAAATAAAAAGAGAGACCAAAAAACTCACACGTGTGAAATCACGCTATTACGCCATTTTGAATATATATATATATATATAGTATACAACAACTACTACTGCTACTATATATATATATATATATATATATATATATATATATATATATATATATATATATATATATACATATATATATACATATATATATATATTATTCAAAAGTATTATTTTTAAAAAATATAACTTATTTATTTTCTTCAAAAAGATCACAATCACATAATTCCTATATACATTTAAGCCCTATTAAATCTACTTATAATCGTTTTCACACTTTACTAATACTCATTATTCTATTGCTTTGCACTGTAGAATCTTCTATTATATCTATTATTATATTAATACCCCATACATGATTTAGCTTCATACACTAAAGTTAAATAATATATATCCTGACTTTCATATTGTTATATCCTAATTACATAGGACATACTAAATTAAGAATACGCCGAGTGGTTTGCGTTTAACAGGGATCCGGTAGGAAGTAGAGACGTTTACTCTTCGCTCGTCCAGATATCACTGCCGTCTTATATACATACTTTCGTATATAGTGAATACCTGATTCCTTCCCTTTATGTTAGTTTCATATTTATGCCAATCATGACCTTTACAACACCTTCCCCCGAAGCTGAAATCTTCCCGATTTTAGCTTTAGTACCGTTTCCTTTTAGGATCAGGGCTTAAACGCCTGATGATTTTCCTTTTTCTGGTGCTCTTCCTTCTGGTCTGCGTTACCTGCGGTAAGGAATTCTGTCCACCCCGTATGGTATGTTCAGGGGATACATTCATGGTTTCAGGTATACATACTGGCTTTGGTATATCAAATGTATCACATAATGTTTCCATTGGAATTTCTTCTGTATTTTGCGAAATTCTGGGACGAATTTGATTTATGTGTCTTTTACAGACAAAACTTGGGCCTTGAATGGTATAAACCATGTTCCCAATTCTTTTCATAATTAAACCGTCCACCCAATGATTTTTTCCATTCTGAAAAAATTTAAAATACACTTTGTCCCCTGAGGAATAGCACTTTACTTTCAAGTTTTCTCCTTTAGAACTTTTCTTCTTCTCAGGTATAAGTCTATCGAAGATAGATCTAATTTTTCTAGCAAACATCAGTTCTGCAGGGGATGAATTAACATTATTATTTGGGTTCGGGGTTACCCTGTAGATTGCCAGAAATGTTTGTATAGTTTGTTCATCTGTATCTATATTCAGGTTTTTCTTTATTGCCCGTTTAAATGTGTCCACAAATTTTTCTGCCAACCTATTCGACCTAGGATGGTAAACAGGTGTCGTGATATGTTGAATATTCAGCAATTTGCAGAATTCTTTAAATTCGTGACCTGTAAATGCTGTACCATTGTCACTTACTATGGTTTTTTGTACACCAAAACGGCTAAAGATTTTGTTAAGTGCATTTACAGTGTTCCTAGCAGTTGGATGTCTGGTTTTAAATATCTCTGGACATTTAGAGAAAGAATCTACTACAATTAAGTAGAAAAAAACATTTAGAGGTCCGGCATAATCAATATGTAGACGTGACCAAGGTAGGTCCGTTTTCGGCCATGGGGTCGTTTTTACTGGCGGATCTCGGGCTGCTAACTGACATCCTTTGCATGCTTTGACACAGTTTTCTACTTCTTTGTCCATACCAGGCCAATATACGTATCCTCTAATTAAGGATTTCATTCTTGAAATGCCAGGATGACCTGTATGGAATTCCATTAATATTTTCCTTCGTAATGCCTGTGGAATTACGATTCTATCAGCATACATAAGTACACCTTCACAAATTGAAAAAAATGTAGTTTGTCCTACTTTGTTACTTTTTTCCCTCAGTCCTAATTGAGTTTTCATTTTCTTTATGAAAATGTCTTTTTCAGCTTCTCTTTTAATCTCTTCAAGGGTTATTGGAAGTTAACGTATCATATTACACATTGAACTTGTACATTCGCTTTCATCTTTAAGAGCAGCAATTACCGTCTCTTCGAAACTTTCGTTTTTTTTTGGAATCAACCTTGATAGTGCATCCGCGTGTCCTAACTTTTTCGATGACACATGCTCCATCTTAAACTGATAGTTTAAGAGAGTTACAGCCCATCGCTGTAGTCGATTTGCGGTATGCTTAGGAATGCCTTTCTTTGATCCAAATATCGTAATCAAGGGTTTATGGTCTGTTTGCAATGTGAAGGTCCGTCCATGGAGAAATCGATGATACTTTTTGACTCCAAATATTATCGACAGAGCCTCCTTTTCAATCTGGCTATAGTTTTTCTCAGCTGCAACCAAAGTTCTTGATGCATGAGCGATTGCTTTTGTTGTTCCATCCTCATACTTATGGAGTAATGCAGCGCCAACGCCGTAATCACTGGCGTCCGTTGCTAGTACTAACTCCTTGTCTGGATCAAAATGCGCTAATGCCAAGTCTGATAGTAGACATTTCTTAATTTTTTGGAAGGCAGATTCACATTCCTTATTCCAACTCCATTTACTACCCTTTTTTAGTAACTCGTTAAGAGGAGCTCTCAAATTATGCACATTAGGTATGTATATCGCGTAATATTGAACCAATCCCAAAAAATGATTGTAGCTTCGGTACTGAGTCTGGAGCAGGCATCTTTTCAATTGCTTCGGCCCGTTGTGGATCTGGTCTTCGTCCCTCTTTGTCGATTATTTGACCAAGGTATCTGATCCTTTCCATAAAGAAATCGCATTTCTCCGGGCTCAATCTGAAATCAAACTCCTCTATTCTCTTAAATACTTCTCTGACGTGCTTCTTGTGTTCATGCAAATTTCTGCTCTTTATAAGGATATCGTCAAGGTATGCCATTGAAAATTCCAATCCTGCGAGCATCGTATCCATAACCTGTTGAAACAGAGCAGGGGCGACCTTTAATCCGAACGGAAGTCTTTTTAGTTTAAAAATACCCTTATGCGTGTTAATGCACAGGTACTTTGAACATTCGTCATTGACTTTGATTTGCAAGTATGCATCCGAGAGGTCTATTTTGGAAATTTTTTTTCCTCCGTTTAGTTTTGAGAATAGATCTTCTGCCGACGGAAGGGGGTAATTGTGGTCCTGCAAACAATCATTAAGGCCCGTCGAAAAGTCAGCACAGACTCTTATTTTGTTATTCTTTTTCTTCACATATACCGTCGGACTTGCCCAATCCGTGTGGTCAACCTTTTCAATGACGTCTAATTGTTGAAGTCTCTCCAACTCCTTCTCTATTGCGTCCATCGATGAAAAAGGTACATTTCTTTTAGGTTTGAACACTGGGGTGGCATTTTTCTTCACCTCAAATTTTGCTTCTGTTTTCACACAGTATCCAAGTTTTTCGGCAAAAACTTTTGGGAATTCTGCATTTAAATCGCCCATGAAGCCTTCTATTTGGTTTGATTTCTCTGTGGTCAACCTATTACAAAAAGAATTAACCGGTCGTTCCCATAAGTTGAACAGGACAATCCAATCCACTCCAAATAGACTTGTGTTCCTTCCTGGTACTACGTACCTTTTGGACTTGTGTGTTTGACCACCAAATGGCACATTGCACCTCAGTTCTCCTTTGAATTCCAACCTTTTGCCGCACACACTCTTCGCGATCTTGCTGGTTTCTCTTAGTTCAGGTCGACCGCTCCTTCTCCAGATATTTTCATCTATGATGCTAATGTCCGCACCACTATCCAGGAGTAATGTTACAGGATGTCCATTTATCTTTACATCGACATATTTATGTCTTTCGCAGCTTTTCTCTTTCCTTGTGCGAAGCATATTAACTTTGTCGGTCCTTCGTTTTTTCTTCTGGTTACAATATGTTCCCTTGTGGCCTTTGAATCCACATTCGTAACATATCCTATTCCTGAACCAGCAGAACTTTTTGGTGTGTCTTGTACTTCCGCAGCATTCATAACTTTGGTCCTTGTACATTCTGGGAGTCTTTTGTTCCTGGTCTTGTATGTTCTAGAGGTCCTTTGCCCTTTTACATGTTGTATCTTGTAAACGCTTTTTTCTTCAATGCGGGTGTTGTCTCTTTTAATATTAATGAGACGTTGACACTCCTCGGTTACTTTTTGTAAAGTTACATTCGGGTCCGACTCCATAATTGTCAGGATCCGGGATCTGAAATCTTTGTCCCTTGGTGCTGTGAGTCCTTGTACAAAGATTAAACATTTAAATAAATCTGCCGAAATTTCATTTAATTTAAATGATTCACATAAGCAATTTACAGTACATGCATATTCTAAATAGTCTTCGGTTTCCGACTTCTGTAAATTTAAACATTTATATCTAGAATGAAAAAGGCTGTCTCTTTTATCAAATATTCTAGATAAGGTATTAATTGTCTCTTCAAAATTCACTTCCTCCGGTTTTTTGGGTAAAATTAAATTAGCATACTTGGTGTTTTCGTCCGTCCCCAGTTTTTGTAGTAACAGCGTAACTTTTTCTTCGTCGGTCCAGTCCAAACATCTTTTTGTAAAAACTGTTTCGTACCTTCTATAGTATGCTGGAAATGTAACGCCAGTATTGGGAGAGTAGTGAAATTCTGACAAAGAATTTGAAATACCCTCTGCAGAAAATTTAGTTTTCTTCCCATCTGTCGACGTTTGAATTAATTTTTCAAAATTCTTTTGTTGCGTTATTAACATTTGGCGTTGAAGTATTTTTGTTTGCTCTTGTTGTGCCTCTAAAGTTTTTTGTGTACATTCTTGCTGCTGCAGTAGCTGTTGTTGTAGCTGTTGTTGTTGCTGTTGTTGTTGCTGTTGTTGTTGTTGTTGCTGTTGTTGTAGCTGTTGTTGTTGTTGTTGTTGTTGCTGCTGCTGTATACTTAGAGTTAACGCCTTCGTCAACTCAGCCAATTGCTCCATTTTAGCTTAATTACAGTACAAAATATATTTCCAAAGTTTACAACAATAATTTCACAAAAAGTTCGTCAATATGCGTTTTCGTAAATTAGCAACATAATTTTTGCAAAAATAAATGTTTCACAAAGTTTATACAATTTAGCAACAGTCTTTTACCAGGTAAACTTTTTCATAAAATAATTTCAGACAATAAAACGTTTCCAAAATTCGCACAACAAATAGTTTCAATTACTTTAGACAAAGCAATGAACAATTATTTTTCACAAAAATACGGCTGCACTTGGAGAGAGAAAAAAAAAATTTCTGAATTGTTTAAAGAAAAAAATCTTAAGCGTACTTTTTTTCTTTCGAAATTCGTAATCTCACGGTGCAGGTTTCGAATTCAGCTTGTGCTTCCCAAATATTTTTCGTCAACATACAGATAAAGTTCACTTTACCTTAAAATTGTTTCGAGTACAATTTTTTTTTTACTTTCCCGTTAGTTCTTACCGAAGAAATCCGTACTTTTTACTACTTTAGGTAGCAAAATTCGCACGTGTCGACTTTTTTTTTCTTGCCGTCCTTGCAAATTTTCTTTTAAAAAAAATCCTTGAATAGTACGGTAATTTATCTCTGTTAAGAGAAAAAAATATCCTCGTTCGCCACTGTTATATCCTAATTACATAGGAGATACTAAATTAAGAATACGCCGAGTGGTTTGCGTTTAACAGGGATCCGGTAGGAAGTAGAGACGTTTACTCTTCGCTCGTCCAGATATCACTGCCGTCTTATATACATACTTTCGTATATAGTGAATACCTGATTCCTTCCCTTTATGTTAGTTTCGTATTTATGCCAATCATGACCTTTACAACACATAGCAATTAACTTATTTATATTTAATAGCTTAATCATCTGATAGTCAAACATTTCATCCAGTTATTAATAATACTTTTGCGACTAAAGATGAATATTTTAGAATTACCTTTTTAATTATAGTAATATTATTATTTTATGAGAGTAAAATGTAATATTCTGGTAGAGTCCTTTTCATAATTTCTGCTATTTCAATTATCAGGGCTTTATGCAGAGTTGCCCCCTTTAACTGAGTGACTTTCGCATTTTATTGTTCACTGTTATTTCCTGATCAACTTTTTAGACTGCCTTGTCTCGCTAGGAGATTATTCACTTCCGGATTTGTAATCGTTCACCACACGGGCGCTTCACAGCCGTACACAAACAACCTTTAATTCCTCACCTTTTAGCATTAGAACATACGAAGTGCTGAGCTGCATGTGAACTTTTGCACACCTATTTCTGACTTATATTTTCCCTCATGGTTGATATACACAGAAATTTGTGCTCCTGTGTTTTTTTTGTTTATTAGTTGTCACATCGTTTCACCGTTGAGCAGGAACGCTAAACTAATAGTGTCAAGTATGCTATTCCTTCTTCTTTTTAATGGTCTTCAGGTTATCTCATCTTCTATGGATAAGGTTGATCTCTTTGCTCATCTTTTTGCTGACAATCCTTCTCTTGATGACTTGTTCTGTTCTTCCTGATTTTCCATTGAAAACTGATCAGTCTTTTGGTTCTGTCATTATCAATCGAGGTTGCTAAGGTTCTCTCTGATCTTGACCAGTCCAAAGCTTCCGGTCCTGGTTCAATTCCCATTGTCGTTCTCAAACGTCGTTCTAATTTAAAAAAATTAAAAAAAGCATTTGAGGCATCATTTTTTTAAATCAGAGGACAGCTTATTCTTATGATAGGAAAAGAATATTTTTTGAAAAGCCTAGGTTTAATGGATATTGAATTGCTAGTTGAACATATTAAGATATGAAACAAATACATATATTCAGTTTTGAATAATATTTTGTTTTTTGTTTTTCGTTCTTATATATCTTATATATATCAATGTTTGTTTGTGAGTTATAGAATCGATATGTTAAGAATTAGACACTTTAGATAAGTTTCAATAAGGGTTAGATTTTTCACAGAATCTAAAAACACAACTGACATTTTCCTTCAGTTCCATTTGGGTCACTAGAGGCAATTATCGTTTAACTCCATGAAATAATTGACATATATTAGAACGCAAAGAATTAAAAGACCACAATGAACATTAAACTGAAAATGTTTAATGAATACATTATGCCTGTTATGACATATGGCAGCGAAACATGGGCACTCAATAATGCAGCACAAGAAAAGCTTAGAGTGACACAGTGCAAAATGGAACGCATCATGCTCGG
The DNA here is from genome assembly GCA_963556195.1 of Sepiola atlantica. Classification (NCBI taxonomy): domain Eukaryota; kingdom Metazoa; phylum Mollusca; class Cephalopoda; order Sepiida; family Sepiolidae; genus Sepiola; species Sepiola atlantica. The sequence continues at coordinate 35,151,979 of OY744515.1, forward strand.
CATCACTCTATGTGAAAAAAAGAAACACTTGGATTAGACAGGAAACTGTCGCAAACAACACCATTACCACCATACGAATGGTTAAACATAGATGGGAAGGTCACCTTTCGAGATATAAACACAACAGATGGACACTTAGAGCGATAGAATTGACTCTGAGGCAATAGAAAATACCAAGAGAAAGGCCAAAAACTCGTTGGACAGACGACCTCGACCGCCAACTGGGCCTTACATGGCCACGCCTAGCTAGAGACAAAACAAGGTGGAAGGAAACCAGAGAGAGGTTCTTCCCACAAGAATGATCAAAAACCCCAATGATGACGATGATGAAAGAATCTAAAATCAGTTTGAAAAATAGATTTCCTTCGTTTCATTAAATAAAAATAAAATCGAACAAAGTGTATCTCAGTAAAGATTGTATTAAAAAAATTTCAAACATTTCAATAAAGTTTGTGACTTTTAGCTGGATACACAGACACACGGACATATAACTTTCTGTTATATAATAGAAAGCTAGTAGTCGAACCGTGACATTATTTCTACATAGAGGATCTCTACCACTTTTCTCTCTCGTTGATTTTATTAATGCTATCATCATTTTGTGACATCATACACCTCCTTTCCATAGATGTCGCCTTCTTTTAGTGACGTCATGCATTTATGACATCATCCAGTGCACACGGTAACAAACAAGGAAGATAGCAAACAAACACTAAGCGAACAATATCCACAGTTGTAGTAGTAGTTTTAATCATGACGAGACTGATGCCAGAAACAATTAAAACAAACTACGTGGTTACTCCTTCAAAGTAATCACACTCATGAGGGTTTAATACACTTTCCCATCCTTTTCGTCACGCTTCTATGCATATACTGGGAGGATTATTCTGAGATACCCCTCACCTCCGTCAGTACGTCAAAACGGTCCCTTTTTATTATTCACAAAAGTCACACGTAGTAAGATCAGGAGAATCAGAAGGATGTTTCAGTTCTGAGATATTATTTTTTATTCATTCCTACAGAGTGTAAGTTTTTTAAAAAACATGGTTCACCCCGAACAAGGCAGACCGCCACTGTAGACGTAAGGGGCTACTGAGAAAAAAGGTGAAGTTTTTTTTTTTTGGGGGGGGGGGGGGGTCAACCTAAATTGTGAGCTGTGCAGCAAGATGTCTGTTTACATCAGTTTTAAATTTCTGCATGTCAGTACCGTCGGAAAAAACAGGGAGCAGGGAGGGGGTTTCAGAGTCCAGCAGCACGAGGAAAGAAGCTTTTGAAGAAGAAAGCTCTTCGGCATCTGGGGACCTCAGCAGTGAATGGATGAGATTTGTTAGATTGTCAGGTTGGTCTAGTGAATTTACGGCGTGGGAGTACCAGAGCAGCAAGCTCATCAGAGCACAATCCATTGAAGTACTTGTAAAACAAGCACAAGGAAGTAAAATTTCGGCGATTGGACAGGGGCTAGAGCTTGGTGGATAGTGAAGGACCTATGAAGTTGGCGACACTTTTTTTGACCTTGTCTAAGATGCAGAAACTAGTGGATGATGTCCCAGCCCAGATGTGGCAACAATACTCCATGCATGGATGGATGGTGGCTTTGTAGGGATATAGGATAATGTCAGGTGTGAGAAGCTTACTGGCATGGTAGAGGGATCCCACCTTCGTTGCAGCAGCCCTGGCAATGTTTGCAATGTATGTATTCCAATTAATGTTATCTGTGAAAGTTAGGTCGAGGAGATTGAATGATGTTTGTCAAAATAAAGTAAAAACAATGTATTCATTAGGCAGTAAGTATATAACACACACGGTTTCGAACATAAATGTATGTTATCTTTCTATCCGGACCATCTCTTTCATGTCTCTCTTTTCTGCTCAGCTACGTACGTGCGTCCGGTTCGCTTCGCGTATTCAAATTTACTTTTATGAGCAAAGGAGGCTTAATCTAAAAAATAACTGATAATAATAAAAAAGTAAAGAAAAGGATAATCACGTTTGCAAATAAAATTTTGGTGAGCAAAGATTAGTTTTGTCCTCATTTTTATGATTAGTTTTGTCTTTTTATCGATTAGTTCTGTTGCATCGATGATTATGTAATTTCGTGTTATTATACTTCATTTTATTCTTGCTCTGTTTATCACATTGAGCTCTCATACCCGGATTTCCTCCTGGAATTATTTCATTATAACACCAATATATATATATATATATATATATATATATATATATATATATATATATATATATATATATATATGCATTTATTTACAATCGACAATTGATTTTGATTTTACATAAATTATTACTATTATTATTACTATTATTATTATTATTATTATTATTATTATTATTATTATTATTATTATTATTATTATTATTAATAATAATAATAATAATAATAATAATAATAATAATAATAATAATAATAATAATAATAATAATTTTATTATTTTTACTATTACCGCTATCATTGCTGTTATTATCATAATAAAAAGTAATATTATAAACACAAAGTTATAGCAAGAAATGAAAATTTATTTTATTTCAAATAATATGTCGCTCGGTAGTATATTTCAGTGCAATATGTTTTGTGTGCTTTTGCTGGAATCTATGCGTGTTTTTGTTTCAAAATATTGTAAAAAGTAACAATTTGAATGTTAGTGTTAGTACCCCCTTTAACTAAGAGTAAACAAACCGTACAATATTTCTTAAATATTGAAGACAATATTTCATGCACGACAAATATTTTAGGCACCAGTTACGAAAAAGTGCTACGTCGCCTGATACAACAAGGAAATTACAAACCTTCCGGATATTTCGTATTTAACTACCTGTTTCTATACAAATACAAATACAATATTATTTAACTGTTATTTATCGAAATTAAAAAATATATATGTATTTACTATGTGTAAATGCACATGTCACTGAGAATAAAATAACGTTCATTTTGGTTTACATTTTCTACGAGAAAAAAAATAGCGTCCATCTGGAAATTATTCCAAGCATAATAAAGTATATTTGCAATGAAATTAAGTAGAATTACATTTTATTATTCTTAAGAACACGGCACCACAATACAGAAGAATATCTGGCTATTCAGAATTAAATATTGATTTTTAGGAAGAAAAGTGTCGATGAAAAATATCGAGAATCAGACCAGCGTTTCTCTATTATATAGATTGACTATTAAACATTTATCGGCAATAGATGATTGTTTTAATTTTACAATTATTATTATTATTATTATTATTATTATTATTATTATTATTATTATTATTATTATTATTATTATTATTATTAATTATTTTATCATTATTATTTTTATTTATTGTGTTTATTTATTATTTGTTGCCTTGTTTACATAAAAAAAATAAATCATTTTAATATTATTTCTATTGATAAATTTGTATTGATTATTATTTTAGGAAATTATCTATTATCTCCCCGAACATATACGGCATAATCAAGTTGACACACCGGTTCCTGTTAGGTAACCGAAGTTAAGCGACGTTGAGCCTGGCCAGTACTAGATGGGTTACTATTTGGGAATACCAGGCGTTGTATGTTGGGGAACAGTGAACCTTCCTGAGAAAATACAGCCTCCAGATGCCTTTCGTACTAATCCACACATGTATTGACAAAACGGTACAACATCATCTGGACGAAGGTTCTGTTCTCAATCATGTGGTGATGCCATCGTTATTTTTTATATCCTTCAGAATACCGTGTTTTCTATTCTCTATTCTAAGATTGATTAAACCAAATTATCTTTTATTTTTCATTATTTCAATTTTTATTATACGTTGATTTATTATCATACCCACTGTTTCATTTCTTTTGTTTTGGTTATATATATGTATATTGCTGGAATTTGTAGATATCATGCGGGTGCATATGTTAGTAGTCATGAATAAATGTAATATCATGAGCACCGATCACAAAACTGTTTCATAATATAGAGAACCGATTGCATGCATTTTTATATGTATGTGAACAATGTGTTTAATTATATGTTTATTACTTTTATAGTTTCTTAAGACCAACTATTAGTATCTTAGTGTATTCCTTTCGACAAAAATGACGGAAAAATAGTGATTTGTTTGAAAACTCTTCAGGGTGATTTATGATGGAAAATTATTTTCTTGTCTGTAAAGTTTATAGGTTTAAACACTTTTGATAGCACTTTGTGTGTAACTTCATTAGACAGTTTCTAGTGTTCACATTTAATATCATAATTTAATAAAACCCCAGTGGAGATGTTATATAATTCCAGTTAGCGCAGTAACGATATTTTAACATGCATATTGTTACTGCTAAAACTGACTGTATATTTTTCAAATCAAAGAGTTCTTTAGGACCATGTTGAAACTTACATATCTTAAAGTGATTGAATATTGCAATGGTCGCCATATTTGTTTTTGTTATAACAAAAGGCTACTTTAGAAGATATTGTAATAAGAAGTAATGTAATACGCTACTCCCTTTGTTGAGGATTAGCTCCCTTTAATAGAACTCATCATAAATAAATACGCTATATTGTGCTATCATATTTTTATTAGAGATATGTTAAATCTAACTATTTAAATAATAAGCACCTAAAAATCTAACAAAATACTGTGTCAGCTTTTTGACTGCAGTTGGGAAATTTTCATTCTTAAACATAATTTATGTCACTAAAAGAATTTCTTTCTTTATTTCAGGACAGCAAATTTGGAGGAAATCAAAAATTTATGTGCAAAAATAAATTGATATCAGATTTCTAATCAAACCAAAAAAGACAACATAAGACAGAGCAAGAAAGAAGGAAAAGACACAAAACGAAGATAAACCAAAAAAACAAAAATACAAAGGCAAAGCAAACAAAGAAAAGAACTCAAAAGATACAGAAACAAAAATAAAACACGAAACAAAACAAAACAAAACCTAAAAAAATGCAAAATCAAAGAAGAAAATCTCAAAATACAAACAAGATATGAAAATAAAAAATAAAAATAAACAAAATAAATAAGATAAAACAAAAACAAAACAACAAAAAGTAACTAAAACTAAACCAAAACAAATCGAAAATAAAACAAGAGTAAAATAAAGGACATAAAACAAAAACAAAAAAATACAAAAAGTCAAGAAAACAAAAAAAAACCCGAAAAAAACACAAAAACACAAATAAACATTGACATAATCGCAGAAATATTTGCGGTGATTTTTAAAACAAAATAATAAAATATAATTAAACTTATAACTGAGAAAAGAATATCATTAAAATAATACTACACAAAATTCATGAAAAATATACATATCAAAATCAATAATATTGAAACATCATATATACAAAGAGACAATCACAGTTTATTGTAAAACATTTAGCAAATACTATCAATATTAATCAAGCTAAACCTATTAAAAACACAATTACACATCCTAATCGTCTTTGCGTAGATTCAATTCGTAAATTCAAGAAACAGTTATATAATTATTTTGAAATATACTTCTAAATTTTTAAACTATGTTGACATTTTAGATTAAGGTATTTTATATACTAATGTTAGTGACGTCAGTAAGGCTCTATTTGGTACCGCCAAATGTAAGATCAAGGAACTAGGAAATACATTCAGTAAACAAATCAATATGTTTGTAATTAACGAACAAATCTGATAATTGTCTGATTTTAATGAAATTGTCAATATTTATTCAATAATTAAGTAGATTTTATACGAAATTCTAGTGTTCACATTTAATATCATAATTTAATAAAACTCAGGTGGAGATGTTATAGAATTCCAGTTAGCGCAGTAACGATATTTTAACATGTATATTGTTACTGCTAAAACTGACTGTATATTTTTGCAGATCAAAGAGTTCTTTAGGACCATGTTGAAACTTACATATCTTAAAGTGATTGAATATCGCAATGATCGCCATATTTGTTTTTGTTATAACAAAAGGCTACTTTAGAAGATATTGTAATAAGTAGTAATGTAATACGCTACTTCCCTTTGTTGAGGATTAGCTCCCTTTAATAATAACTCATCATAAATAAATACGCTATATTGTGCTATCATATTTTTTATTAGAGATATGTTAAATCTAACTATTTTCTTACATGTTAGTGTTATCTACCAAGGTAGACGCACCTTAGCTTTATACAAAATATAAGTCTTTTATTATCTGTTAATTATTTGTAGTTTACTAAATACAAGTCTTTTATCAATTTTTAAATTTTGGTAGGCGAATATTTTAAGTTTAATGTCGTGTAAAAAAAGCGAGGAGGAAGTTAGGGTCAGAAACTAAGTAGATTGGATTCAACCTTTCACTTTTTGTGTCCTAGCGTTGTCTGCTTGTGTGCATTCATTTCTTATTGTTACAATTAATGCACACCAACGCCCAGCGTGATTCGGGATGTCTTCTAATATTGTTAATGCTAGAATTGGTTGAGGCTTTCATCCCATGACGTATTACCCAGTCTTAGAATCAACCGTTTGTTCCTCAACACACTTGACTTCTTCTAAAACATCCGCTGTTTCGATCAAGTTAGTCCGACGCAAGGCTATTCAATATTTGCCATTGGAACCAGATGCCGATAAATGAGTGAAAGGGATACAAAGATATGAGGACATATCAGGTTAAATTAAAAAAGAAAAAAATAACGTTTACAAAAATGTCTTCATTTCTGCTAAATTTGGCTTTAGATAAATAAAATTATAAAAAAATGTTCTCAGTAAACACAGAAAATAATTGTAGCCATCAGTAAAATTTACCTTATAACGTAAACAACGAACAATTAATGTACTAAAAGAAAAAAAAAGCATGAACACAACAACAGACCACGTGTCGCACACGAGCACGATACTGGTGCTAAGGACGTTACTTTTAGCAGTGATTGTGACGGCCATAATAGTCAGCAACATTCTCAACATTATCATATTGAAACAATTGCGGGAATTACAAACAGTCGGCAGGACATTGCTCATTAACCTCAGCATCGCTGATCTTCTCAATGGCTCTATCGTGTGTCTTCCCGCCCTGCTGGCTTCGGCCGCCGACAAGTGGTTACTGGGTAATGTCTACTGTCAGATTTCGAGTATCGTCCACGGAACGACCTGCTCTGTGTCTATTTGGTGTTTGGCCACTGTCAGCCTGGATCGATATGTGGCTGTTAATCACCCGGTCCGTTACCGGAACTCAGTGAAATTCCATCATTGTCTTATAACCGTCTTTGTATTCTGGTTTATTGGTATATTCACTTTCTCGGCGCCGTTGTTTGTCGAAGACAATTACTATATTTACCAACGAAACATTGTCATATGCGGTATGTACTGGAAGTCTCCAATTTTCTGCGTCGTGACAGGGCTGTACACGCCGATCCTCAGCGCTGTTATCTTGTTTTGGACATCGTACAAAGTCACCAAGACGTTGAAGAATATGAGTAGAATGAAAGCCAGCCGAGGTGGATATGTGAAAACAGGACGAGATGCGAAAGCTGTGCGCATGTTGGTCACAAGCGGTATCAGTTACTTCGCCGCTTGGGGGCCTTACACCATCGCCGTGTACCTGATTGCTTTCAAGGCGATCCCATCGATTTTGGAGCCTATTGAATTTACTGTGGCCTGGTTGGCCAACTCGAACAGCTTCATGAACGTTCTTATTTATTCGGGAAACTTTGATGGTTTCCGCAAACGATTGAAAATCTATTTCTCTTGCTGTTTCGTCATGAAATGCTGCAAACAGAATACCGTGGAACCACTCAATCTTCAAGAGGATTCCGTTCAACCGTCTACGATTACACAGGCTAATATTTATTAAAGAAAGAAGCTGCTTCTTTGAAATGATACCACAATAAATACAGCGCCATATTATTTATTTTAAATTGTCATAATTTTATGTTCGTTTTAGTACATTACGTTATTCTATTTTTTTTTCAATAAAAAATGGATTAATAGAAAAAAGCGTAACAAATTGAACGTAAAAAATTTCCTAGGCAACGCCTTTGTATGTACAGTATATATATATATATATATATATATATATATATATATATATATATATATATATATATATATATAATGAAAAGTCCACACTTGGAAGCGTTGATGAAATGGTAATAATAAGGAGAATATTTTGAAAAAATATTTTGAAAAACCTGGACAACGCATTTATTTATGTTTTTAAAAATAAATTATTTATTTATCTTAAAAATTTGAGCACTTTCGGTGAAATACACCCTTGTCAAAAGTATAAGCATATTTCTTTTTCTCTTCTTTTTTTGTTTAATCCTTCTTGATTGAGACATATTATCGCAGTGAAGTTGAAATTCGTCTTGATGTTATCGACGATTAATGTTCATATGCCAATGTGTGTAGCACGCGGTTACGTGAATAGGGTATAATAAATAAATGCGTTGTTCAGGTTTTTCAAAATGTATTTTTCAAAATATTCTCCTTATTATATATATATATATATACAGGGTGATTTATAAGTCACTTAGCTATTTATTTTTGAAATTCTAACTTAAAAAATACGGTAATACAAAACAGAAAGTTTATTCAACAAATTCATTTATGGGAGTTTAAAATTACAGCAAATGTTGAAAATTTCCACTTTCGTTCTGCATGCATAGCTCCATTCTTTTTTGCAAGGAATTTACGCCTCTTTGTAGCATATTTGATTGATTATGAAATAAATATATATAGAAACAAATATATAAACGAACAAATTTAAAATAACAAATAGCAGTAATTAGAGAGTAAGATAACAATTATCAAAAGTTCATAGTATGTTTGTGCTTCATATGGTAATCATTTTAAATAGCTAAGTGAAGTGACTTATAAATCACCCTGTATATATATATGTGTGTGTGTGTTTTTGTATGTGTGTGTGTTTGTGTGTGGGGGTGTGTTTCTCGGCCAAACTCATCAATTTCTTCACATTAGAAAAATATGAAATATCGTCCAAATGGAAAACGTGAAATCATGTTTTTTTTCTTTTTCCATTTACGTTCGTTTCTCTGAAATAATAAATAATCAGCACTTACATTAACGTTTTTTTCATAACTTTTCTTTTGTTTTCACGTGTCCGGAGGTTTCATGTAAAATCTTATTTTCAAAGAGAATTTTCCCTTTTTTACAATTTCAAACTGCCTCAACGTGTATTATTTCTTAAATGCGCATCACTTATGTTCTTATTTTCCCGGTTAATTCAAGGATTTGTCTGTTGTTAATCATTTTTGTATAACAGGAAGAGTATTGTCCGAAACATTAAACTTATGAAAACACTTATCATTCATAAATTGTCATGTTTTCTAGGTTTTATCTTTCATTTTTCGAATGGGAAAAAAATTCATCATTAAAAAAAAAACACACACATATCTTAATCACAACAAAAACAAATGTGTGTTCATCCTCGCACACACACACATCAATGAAACCTTTTCAAAGCAGACATTATGTTGTCATATTATTCGTTGTGTTTCATGTATGTTTCATGTCTCATAAATCTTCTTACAGGAATAAATAACAGTTTTGCAATTAACTAAAACATGTCTGGTTTTAGAATATTGTATCACTGCTACATTTATCAGCATATATATATATATATATATATATATATATATATATATATATATATATATATATATATATATAGTGTGTCAGTTTGTATATGAAAAGAAATCAAATAAAGTGCTCGATCATATACGAGAGCTAATATAATTTATTTAGATGCTGTATATTACATATTTCAGCAATGTACCGCGGTTTCATCCAAAAGGGCAGAAAGATGTCTAAATCTGCCTTTTTGGATGAAACCGCGGTACATAGCTGAAATATGTAATATACAGTATCTAAATAAATTATATATATATATATATATATATATATATAGTCATCCATAGACAGTTGTTGCGCTGTATTATGTTTCTTCAAGGTGGTTTGCTGTGCTAATTTTTTTCACGGTGATAGTTGAAGCTGGAACGCTCGATCACTTCCAACTGTGATTAGCAGGGTAAGTAATCTGTGCCAAATAATATATAAAAAGTATACAAATTTAAAGATTCAAAATAGCATTTAAGTCAGGTTTCAAAAGTAAAAAGGTTCTAACAAACATAACATTTTACGTACATTTCGAGACAAACTTTTATTAAACGGATCGGCAGAAAGATGGCAAAATGTTTCAAGAGGAATTCGTTCCTCCTTTCACAAAGGATTTCCCGATTCTTGTAAAGCACGCGTACCCATGTCAAGTTATAAATAGCATGCACACACTTATAAAAATGTTAGATGGAAAGCCTTCCATTATGAAAAGACACATGGATTTAAGGGAGAGGAATTTAAAAAGGAGACACTCATGGGGACATTTCTCTACCGATTTATACAGTAACTAAAGATAAAAGGAGGATAAGGATGCAGCCAGTTATTATAGTTTGAAAACTTACATAAACCCCTCACAAACCGTTGCGAACTAATTTCGAAAATTATCTAATTTAAATTAAATAATAAAAAAAAACTAGCAAACATATTAAACCTTAGCTTGAAGTAAATTAGTAATTTCTCACCAAATATCAAGGCGCGCGAATATTTTATAGTTGTAGAGAATAAAACGAAACTATTTAAAGATCTACAAGGTGACCCATATTAGTATGTAGAAAAGAAATCAATCTAGAAGCTAAGGTCTTAATAACGAAATACGATAAAGCACTTAAGACGAGTATGTATTTATTCCTCTCCAGGAGTTAGGCACAAGGCCAGTTTTTATCTTACTCCCACAAGATGTGACTCAAGGTCGGGTCGGGAAAGTGGGGTTTGAAAAGCCAGCGCCCGAGAGGTGAGCACTCTGGCCATTAAAAGTAGCCTGAGCAGCCCCGTCGGCATTCCCCGGTAGGTGCGCCTCAGGCAGTAAGCAATAAACTTACTCCTCCCCAAAGAGGGGAGGCAAAGCCTGGGAGGGTGGACCTCCTAGAACTGCACAGGACAGACCCATAGACCGGTGTAAATCAAGCCCAGAAAACCAAGACAATACCAGTCTATGGGGTGCAGTATCCATCGGAACAGATACTACACTTTGATCTTAGCCAAAAGATTTAACAGTTAACATCTCTAGAAAACATCGAAAAAGCAGAAAACTTGAATGGGAAAGTAACGTGTTTCAATCCACAATTCTGCAAATTATCCATGAACATGAGTAAGATTAAATGGATAAGCACTTCGATAATATAATCCACTACATAGAATTTTCAGTAGACAAACAGTGAAAATTAGTTACGACTGTATGAGGAATCTAAACATCGTAATTAGAACAAAATTATACAACAATCACGTGACACAGAAACCAACACAACAAGACCCTCTATAAATGTGATCTATGTCCTACGAATACCAGAGTACTGAGAATGTCGTGTTCCAATCTACTCTTTTCCCAAGCAAAAACACAGCAGACAAGAGAGTATGCTTCGGCATCGCACAAAACTGGAGGTAGAGGTTGTTGTAAAAAACAAAACAAAAGACACGAAGCATGGAAACCTTTACTTAGGTTTTATTCATCAGAAAAGTGAAGTTAGTATAAAAAGAAACGGATTATTTATAATCTTAAGCTCTCCATTATACACTGTGGCAGGGGGAAAAGATGGAGAGATAGTATTGTTCACTACAATATCCATTGTTATTAGAAATATTAGTGTCAGTAAATTGAAAATTAAACTTCATAGGCCAAAATATATATACATTTTTGTTTTACATATATGACATTTTTTCTTTTTTTTTTTTCAAATGTATTTATTATTATTTTTTTACAATGAACGCAGAAAGTATGATGCCCACCACACTCTCCCCCGCTATTAGAAAAAAAAATAAGTTCTCTTTTTTTCTTTTTTCGGTCAGGATTCTTTTGAATGAAAAGTTTAAGTGTTGTACAAAACTTAAATAAAAAATAAAAATCGAAAATTAAATGATTTCAGTTTTTCATTTGCGAGATTTAAAAAAAATGACTTTTTTTTTAAAAACCGTAAAACATGTACTCACAGGTTTAAGCGGTCGAAGGCTTTGCGCGAACGCCGTAAAGGAATAGCAGTTTAATTTACTGGTATATCTGTAATAGGTTCAGTATAGTTAGGTGTTGAAATTCTCCATTCAGGCTTTACCGTCTCAGAGTTTTGAGTTGATGTCAGAGTTTTGTATTTAAGGGAAACAGGGTTGTACAAGACCAGCAGGTGCAAGATCTCTGAGTGATACTGTGGATTCCTTTCTGTTTGAAAACGAACATGCGCATGACGAAGGTTAGCTTCTATAAGTTCTGCTTCTTCCACAATAAGGGCGTACGATAATCTGATATGTTTTGGAATAGCCTTTCCTGGTGTCGATAGCCATGTTGGAATAAAACAGCCACTTGAGGATCTGGGAGCTTTGATTAGGGGCAGAGCATCAGGACAATCAAATCTAGGTTTGCTTTCGCGGCGTATATAGTTCTAGTTGTATGTACTCGCTTTACATCCTCCACGGAGAAAGGAAGATTCCTCGTCCTAACAAAATGTACCATTCCCGTAACACCAGGGTGACAAAGAGAGCTGTGTAATCTCTCTAGGGTATCCAAACTTACAGCAAAGCAATAGATAACGTATCTGCCGTGACATTATCTTTAACCAGGCGGGAGTGGAACTATAAAAGGCAAGTTCGACCTTCCACCTTTGAATTTTATCATTTTTATTTTTATTTTTCCAGCCTGTTTTGAATCAAACATAAAAACACTGATTTCTGATCGTTAAGCAATATGAAGTGGCTTCTTGTTAAGTAGTGATTCTATTTTCGCATGACTTCTACAATAGCTTAGACTTCCTTTTCTATAGAAAAGTGCTTTTGTTCACTGGTACTTAATGTCCTCAAAAAGAAAGCTACTGCTCTACTAGACTGGTTCAATGAGGCTGCAATAGTGTTGCATGAAGCATCAGTCTCTACGGCGAAAGGAACTGTTTCGTCAATAGAATACACTACTGCGTTTTCTACTTCAGTTTTAAGGTATTCGAAGGCATTTTAGCTTTTTTGTGTCGTGGAAAGCTAGTGATTTGTATGAGAGGAGAACCTGTATAGAATACTTAGAGATCCATTGGGAATAATAAGAGAACATCCACAATGCACGACGAAGAGAATTGATACCACGCAAAAGGGGAAGATTTTTAAGTGGTCGAAGTCTCTCGGGGTCCGGTGTTCCACTGATGGCGTGACGAAAGAGCATTTATTGTGATAGAAAATTAAATCGAACTTCTTGGCTGCTTCCATAAATTTATGGAGGGTGTGGTCGTGCCCTTTCTTAGCTCCTAGCACATATATTTATATTGTCTAAGTAAACAAACGTGTGGGAGAGTAAATTATCAGCTATAAACTTGTCAATTATCCATTGAAATAAAGCGACTGCGTTGGTTACTCCAAACTGTGCCCTGCAGCGTTGATATAACTTGCCATCTGCTTCCAAGGTGGTATATGGTTTGTCTTTCTTAGATATCTTAACCTGTTGGTAAGCAGATTTTAAATCTACGATAATATGGATTTTCTATTGTGCCACCTTGTTTACCAATGCCTCAATTTTATGCAAAGGGTAGGCATCTAGCATATTGAATCTGTTGACAGTTTGAGAATAGTCGACCACCATTTTCTTACAACCTAGGCTCGCATAACTCCTTTCGATAGTAGTCTTTTTACTTCAGTAGAAATGAATTCTTTATATTACTTACTGTATTTTCTGGATTTGACAGCTATCGGTTTACAATTATCAGCAAGACTATCAAAAAGTGGGGGAGAGGGACAAAGAAGATACTCCATCCGCACACAGTTAAAGATGGTGTCTTTCCACCAAATTTCACACAGACACTTTCGTGTTGACCCATCAAATATTGCCCAAGGATGACAGCAGCACAGAAACTAGGAAGTATAGACAGTTTGACATTGAAATAGATCAGCCCCTCTACTTTCACATGTAGCGGGCAAAAACCTGACGAGATATCACGGAAGTAGAAGCCATTGCCACATCATTATTTCCCGGTAGGATAGGCAGACGAAGCTCCCGTACCTTTGATTCAAATATGAAGCTCTCAATACTCCCAGTGTTCGCGAGAGCTCTGACTTTCCTCATATTTGTTTTTATAACGGTATTTACAGTAAAACATCTGTAAAAGATGCAGACATCACTACAGGATGTGATGGATGCAGAAGTACCAGAACGACATACCTTTGCAAAATGGTCGACCTTCTCACATCCTCGACAGGTGGCGTTTCGGGCAGGGCAAACACAGCGCGGGTGTCTATTGTTTCCACAAAACAAACACTTCTAAGATTTATAAACCGCAACGGATGTTACGTTTTCGATCAGAGAACGAGTATTACCCTCAAAGGGGTTGAAACACTAAAAACTGTCTGAGAACATTTCTCAAACAGTTTTTAGTGTTTCAACCCCTTTGAGGGTAATACCCGTCAAGGTTCAAGGTTTTTCTGATCTTGTTCTATAGCTCTATCTTTGTCAAAGGCAGTGGTGAGGTCTAGTGTTATGTTTTCCAGTAGGAGTTATCGAATATCTTATGTTCCTCAGCATTGACTGCCTTATAGTTGTAATCCTCGCATAGACGCCTTAGATTCAAGAGATACTCATCCAGTGCCGCCTCTTGTTTCTGCCGGTGAGTGGCTAGTATATGCCTTGCATAGATTTCATTCTCTGGCTTGTCATACAATAGCTGGAGTTTACTGATGGCTCTCTTGCAGTCGGTACAGTCACAAATACGTTTAGGAGCACCGTTTGTCGATCAAGGGCGTATTGTTCCAAACTTTGTAGGAAATTCTTAAATGTAGTAAACCAGTACCTCTAATCGTTTGCAGCATTATTCGAAATCTGGGGAGTCTCAGATATCTGTGGTCGAAGAATCTTGTCCATTTTAAGAGAGACCTTACTTAGGTTTTATTCAGAAGACAAGTGAATATTTATTTAATGAAAAATATCATAAAAATGTGACACAAGGCCGAAAAAGGGGCGTGGAAAAAATGAATCATCTCTAACATTTGCTAACTAATCTATCACCAAATAAATGGGGTAAACACAGCCGGGCAACTGTCACCCACCTTTCACCAAAATCTGACAAAGAGAGTCTCACTCTCTCGGCCCTAATGCGGGTGGTTAGGTAATATTTTAAAAATTGCAATAACGCCGACAGAGGTAAAGGGCTCACCTCTGTAGACACCTTTCATCCGTGTTTTATATATCACTTCTCCCATAACAGCTAGTAAGCTAGGAAACACAAAACGTTTTTGCCTATATGCTGTCGGAGCTAAGTTGCTACATATATTAATAGGTTCCAGGTCGAAAGACGACACGTTCATTATCGAACCATTAGATCTGCAACAAACCTCATCAGTGGCACAACGATGAAGGCGTGTCTCACAGTCTCGTCCTCGTCACCACATCGAGCGCAAACCTGGGAATTCACCAAGCCAGGTTAATGAAGCTTCTTGCCGACACAGAGTGAATTTCTTATTATCAGCCAGGCCAGAGATGCCTCGCCGTTATTAAAACACCCTAGCCAAGTCACCTAAAGCCAGATTAAGCGTAGCTCCCCCCGCGTCAAAGCAAGCCTTACAATCGTATCATCTCGAACGGTTCCCTTCACCATAACCCGATATAATGTTCTTCGGGACAACAGCAGGTTGTCAGAGAGGCTTATTGTAAGAGGAACTTCAAAGCTCGTCGACACTCAAGAAAAAGGAGGCACACGCTTCTGGGTAACCCGTGTGCCCTTACCCTCATCCAAGGGCACACTTTTTAAAGCTGGAAGAACTTTCTTAGTGTCCTCTTTCTAGAAGCCACCGTTTCTTTAACGTTGTGTACACAGTCAGTCTAAGTAGTATAGCCGAAGCACATGTTGACGAATCTCAGCGCTTAGCATACCCAGACCGCCCTCAGAAACATGTAGATAACAGATCTCGCTACGAACCCTTGAAAAACGCTTACTATATCACAAGCAGCGAATCCAACGGAAGTGGTAGTATTGATAGACAATATAGGATGATCGGGTAAATGTGAGAGCCACACACCTCCACTCTCCCCTTTAATGACCAGTTATGGCCCGAATCATATTGAATACTTCCGACTACTTTTTCTCCAGCTGAAGATCAGGACCGAACTAGACGCCGAGTAGCTTGCAAGTATCACTGTAGAGATACACCATTCCAGGAACCGGTGCGCAAGCCCACAAACTTATTGCAGTTAATGTTGGCTCTGTTATCATTTCATACATTTTGATTTCTATGTCAACGACACTAATCTCGGTACTGATCATTACAAGCACTGTCAAATCGTCGACAAAAACGGAGTACTTTAACGTGGTGCAAGCACTTGCCAAAGTAATCACACGTAGGACCAGATTCACCATTAGCCATGAAGGAAGAGCTCCAAAACAATCACACAGAGCATCAGTGAAAGCGGACATCCATGACGAATGGATCTAGATAATTTGAAGGGCTTTGAACTGAGACCATTGATCTCTACCAACACACCGGGGTTTGCATACAAGAGGCCAATCCAAGAGCAATGATGAAACAGACTCCAAGTAACGATAGCTTTGGACTACTCAAAATTGGTCAGCGCGGCTTCTGTGTCGACTATCTATGATCAAGCCTATCAAATGCAAATTGTCATGAATGGTCGAACCTTTTACAGCACTAGTCTGTCTAAGACTAATTAGACTAATCAAAACAACCTGCAGAAAATTGGCTAAACGTTTCAACTCAGCGTTTAGCATCGTTCAGGGCCGAAAATTATCAATTCAATCCCCAGCATTTTTGCTTTTGCGTAACAACTTCACTATACCCATGATCAAGTACTGGGGAATAGACCTGTTCCTAAACCACGAATAAATAAAGCTGTTAGCTAGGGAACACAAATGTGCCACATCCTCAAAAATACCATCGATCCCAGGAAACTTATTAAGACCGGCCCGCTTTAAGGCTTCCCGCATCTGCTTCCTCTGTTATGCAACTTTCGTACCTAGCCGCTTCGGTGTCCTCGAGACGGAAAATGTAAGCTAAAAAGAGTCAGAGTGCGCTAAAGACAGACCGGTTTCCACGGTAGAAAGATCCTGGAAATGAGAAAGAAACGCCTCCAGAATACCTTCGTTTGTGGTCACGAGACGGCCATCCAATATTGAGACATGTGCGATATGTCGATCTGTTACATGTCGACACTCATCCACACACAATTCAGCGGCCATATTTTTTGCTTCCTGAGATTTTCTCTTTAACCTATCCCTAATTACTAAAGCTTGGTCTTCCTGGATAGACAGGGAGGCCAGCTTCGCCTTAATTATAGTACAATTAGTACTATCCCCACCCAATAAACGATCTAATCTAGGTTCTAATGCCACTTTAGCTGCCGTCGTTGCTAGATTGAGTCGTCGGCTAAAATCGGCAGAAAAGACATAGTTAAAATGAACCGACTTTCTATTACCAATTACAGCACCCGTCAATCAAACAACGAACTGTTGAGTTTCCAGTAACCATCTCACCTAGACTTAGCTCTATCTAAGTTTACAAGGACCCAAACAAGTCTATGATCCGAGGAAACTATATCATGAAAGCTTGGACATTCTAATAATTATACGTAGACTCTCGTAATTATGAACTGGGCAATACTACCTGTTCAAGTCCATACTACCCCACAGGGCTTCTCATTCCGGAATTTGTCGATAAGATCAAACTTATCGAGAAATTCAAAAAATGCTTTAATCTCCTAATTTTTGTTAGTACCCCTAGAATATTTGCGATCTATATCGGAACCCAGGATCGCGTTCCAGTCTCCTGCTAAGATAACCGTTCGAGTTGTATTCACGAACTGCTCGTCCGTCGAAAAATGGGAGCAAGCTCAGCATATATATTGGGCGCATAGGCACAAATTAGTCGCAATCCTTTATCTTTTATGGTAACACACAAAACGAAAAGTCTTCCTTCCGGATTTATTAAGCAAGGGTCACACGACGCAACTTAAGTCAGATTTACTAGCCAGGAAACACTCCCTCGAGCGAGAATCGAAGTACGCTGAGTAGAAATGAAAATTCCTAGACAGCGCACCCAAATGGTCACCTGGAATTAAGTGAGTTTACCGAATGCAGCATATATCCACTCCAAGATGCTCAGTATCCATACTAACTTGAATTTTGCGAAGAGTTGGTCCTCAGCCCCAGACATTCACACAAGCTAGATAGAGGACCATTGTGGTATCTTCGGATTGGGTTTCAGAAACGAACATTAATGGTGTCAGGTTGCAAATGTCCCATCCCATAGAATATTGTCCCATCGGAGTGCTGTTGGTGCCTTCTTGGGAGACGTTATTGACAGCCAGAGAGAAGGTTAATTTCGCTGCTCTCTACAGGGAGGGGTGAAGTCTGACGGATCCCTCCCAACACAAGATTTGCGTCAAACGTGTAAATTAGGTTTGATTAAATATAGCAAGAGGTAGCGATATATCGAACATTAAGTTTACTTCTTCCAACATTCGCTATACTTCTTTGGCATATTCACAGGACGAATCACTGGTAATAGACTTGGGGGATCTGGAAATTCTGTTTACCTCGGTAAAGACTAACGTTCTTCTTAGATCACTACGATTATAGCCCTTTATTTTAGTTGCTGTATCGTTTGAAATCATGTAAATTTCTTTCCCGGGGAAGAATAATTGACGTTTCTTCCCCTTAGTGTGGGGGGTAATTTTATCTTTCTCACTAGATGAAGGAGGTGAAGGAGGTGGAATATTTAAATTGGTTTTCACGAGGTGTGTGTTATAAAGTACTTCTAGGAGTTTTTGGAGGAACGGGGAAGGGTAGGGAGTTCTTGAAACTTAGTAGGAGAGGAGGGAGGAGTGCTTCTAGATGTTTGCTGAGTGGAGAGACAAAAGATGAGGGCCTTGAATAGTCGGTATTCCTTTTGTTGTGTGTAGGGCTTAGTGGAATCAACTTTATTCGCGTTCGTTTATTGGTGTGATAAGAGGTGGTGGCATGATTGTCGGTAAAGGTCTCGATTTGGACGGGTGAGGGTTGGTTGAAATAGATTTCGGGGTAGACTTGGGACTGGGTTCTTGTTTGGAAGTGGATGCTTTTGGGTTGAGTGGGCACTGGAATTTCTTTGGACTGTCAGGTGTTTATGTAATTGTATTAGTGATTCTTATCCGTTCTTCCTCCTCTATCATTTCTTCTAATATCATCCTTCCCGGTGTCTTCTTCCCGGTGACTAGTATTCACTCGTTGCTCATCCCTAGGGGCTAATCATCGTTTGTATGCTTGCATTTGAAATTGGCATTCCTACCTTGGATGAAATCGGTTCCCAGACCTAGAACCCAGATGAGCCCCTACCCTGTTTTTGGAGTTCACCGTTGGACCTGCTGTACTTTTCACTCTTTGGGAGTATTTTAAAGTGAGGTGTCAACTTCCCCACAGGTCCAACAGAAAAAACCCTTTCTGCAACGATGACTAGTATGTTTCCTTCTCCAATTTCCAGGTAGGAGGGAATCTCGATGAATGTTTTTTGTCTAATAATATTTCAAAATTCCATATGTCTCCGTATTTTATGAGTGTAATGAGTTAGTCAAAAGGATAGAATAGAATGAGTTTAAGAAGACTGAGTTTGCTTGAAGAAGCTTTATTCGATAAAGATCTACGCAGGGATCTAGTATCTACGAGAATTGCTGACTAAAAAAAAGAGTGATCAAGGGAAGTAATTCACTTCTGAAGCATAGAAGGAGATAGAAGAGTTCTCTTTTCATCAGAATGAGGTAAGCTGCCAGATGTTAACTTTCAATATGAAAAGGGATATGATATACGGAGACAGAGGTCCTTCATTCATAATGACTTGAGTTCGCGATAAATTAACACATTGTTCGTTGTTAGCAAACAGTGTGTTCCACGTGTGATAACTCCTGCATTTAATTATTCTTTCGAGACGATACCCCGTTGTTAATATGGGGTTCGTTACCAAGTCACTTGTTGCACGTATAACTTTCGTAGACTTGCGGTCGACTACGACCATTTTTAGTGTTCGTTTAGAGATTTCTTCGAGCTTTGGGAGGTCGATCAGTAAACCTTTTTCGGTTACTAAATGCTGGCAGTTCCTTGCTTTTTCTAAAAGATTTTTGATGTCTATCACCATCTTTGGGGTCTAGTCCAGTCGGTAATTGGAGTGGGGGAGCAGCCTTGACCGACCCATGCACTTCCGTTGGTTCTTGGGGCAGGTGGCTAACCGTTGCCATCGCCAGAACCGCACAGTAATAAAGTTAAAACAAGTTATGAAAACAGATAGCAGGACAAAAGTAAAAATAGCGGTAAAAATATAATCCGGCTCAAAGCAATAAGTCCAACAACAATAACAAATAGCAATAACAAAAACAATGGTAAAAATCCAAATGGTAACAATAATCGCAATGGAACACAATATACAAACGCTCTCTTTGCTCTCTAAAAATGCAACAGATAAAATAAAGAAATCGTATCGGAACAGTTAAACAGAGGTTTCGCCAAGATCAAGTCCAAATGAATGTTAATATTTCTCTCCAGTGTAAAAAAAAAACGTCGTTCAGTCAAACATAAAAAAAATCCAGCACTATTCTCTTCTTTCGTTCGCTTTTCGAACCCACGTTCAAAACGATCTCCACGTCTCTGACCGAATCTGAATTTTCCTTCTCTTATTAAAAAAAATGCGACGCCGCTGCCCGGATCTTCAAATAAAAACCTTATTTGACTTTCTGACGCTCTTCTCCTCCCACTCCTCTTTCTTTTTTGTCGTCAGCCAGCGTTTTCGGGTTCGCCCCACACACACAGCATACCATACGCTGCCTCTTTGAACGGCACCGACAAGTGTCTGCATTTACGTCAGTCGGCCGCTCTCCGTTACACAAATAGGTATTTATTTCGCAATTAAAGATCACAAAAATGCGGCGGGGCAGGTGGGGCGGGCGGGGAAAGATCGGTTTTCACTTACATACACTAACTGATTTAAATAGTCTAGTTTCATTCGTGACCATCATTCAACAAAATGCCACATTCATACTATATTCATGCACCAAGCACCAAAATAATTCGTGCTATGATTATTCTACTTAAAACCCATAATTATATAATATGCAATGGGTAGTTTAGGCGAAAAAAAATTATATAAAAGAAAATGTGACAATTATGTACAATAAAAAACCTAAGTGTTAGTAAAAAGCTCCCCCATTTCTAAGCTGTGGACAATATTCAGATTTGCCAGTCGAAAACAAGATGCAGCCCGAACACTTTATTACTATCACTTCTTTCTAAAATCTCGAAAGGTGACCCGCATCTCTGAAATAAAGCTAGCTGTCACTTGATTGAGGAAGGGCTTGAGGAATTAAAAAAAAACTTAAATTGGGGGAAAATACCCGGGAGAGGGGACAAGGACAAAAATAAAGCGGGGACTTAATGAAATCATTCATGCATTAGCTTAGTTATGAACTAAATAATAACCATAACAGGTCTCTTAAACTAGCCTTAAACCGGACACACTTAACGTTCTATTGTTTAAAGCATGTCCAAGAACCATTCAAGTCTAGCCCCTCTCACTTGACACAATCGTGCAATTCTCACCTACTTTTTATCAAAATCTACCGAAGAAAATTTCGCTTTCTCGACCCTAATGCGAATTTTAGGACGATATTTGAAAATTCGAATGAGTTCGGGGGCAGTGAATGTCTAACATTCGTAGACTGCGTGTTAGCCTATCACACTTCTTAACAATGCTAGTAAGCGGTAAGACACAAAAGGTCTTTGCCTATCATTTGTCGGAGCTCAGTTGCTACATACATTAATAGGTTCCAGGTCGAAAGACGTTACGTTCAGCATGTGAAACATAAGACCTGCAACTAACTTAATCAGCGGCACAACGATGCGGCAATAAACAAAGGCGTGACTAACAGTCGCGTCTTCGTCACAGCAACGCACACAAATAGGCGATCTCCTCAAGCCAGTTGAATGAAGCTTCTTGTCAACCCAGAGTGCATTTCTAATAATCAGCCAAACCAGAGATGCCTCGTCATTATCGAAACACTTTAGCCCAGGCGCCCACGGCTAAATTGAGCATATCTCCCGGCTTGTCAAATCGAGCCTCTCAATACTATCATCTCGAACAGATCTCCTCACCATAATCCGATATAATGCCTTTCAGGACAACAGATGGGTGTCAGATAAGCTTTCTTTCACATGTAAGAAGAACTTAAATGCCCGTCAACACTCGTGATAAAAAGAGCACTCGCCTCGAGCAACCTGCGTGCCTCCCCTTCATCCAACTGCACACTTTTCAAAGCCAGAAAGGCTTTCTTCTTAGTGTCTTTCATTCAGAAGCTGCCGTTTCCCTTAACTGGTGTACACATTCGATCCAGGTAGTATAGCCGAAGCATATGTTGACGAATCTCAACGCTTGGCATACCCAGACCGCTCTCAGAAGAATGTAGATAACAGATCTCACGACGAACCTTGGAGGACCTATCAAGCTATACAAACTTGAAAAGAGCACACTGTAATTCAAGCAATGTATCCCCAAAACAAAACATGAGCATAATCACACACAACATGACACTAAAGGAAAACACATAAGAATAGATTAGCTACTCATAATAATAACCTTTATAATAATAAACATATGAATCCAACTAACAATGATAAACAGATTTACCGTCAACAATTTAAACCACATAAATGGCTAAGAAGAAAAAAATTATGGTTTAACCCTAATTACACAAATAACCTGAAAACAAACATCCCAAGAGAATTCGTTTAAATTATAGAAAACGCCTTTAAATATCCACACATATAATCTTATCTTAAATAAAAAACTCTATAAAAATCTCGTATTCCAAAATGTCCGACATAGTTCAAACAATAATAACATTTAACAAAAGAATGTTTAATTTGCTCAGATATCAATTACCCAAATATACCCTATTAATAATTGCAATTGTTAAAGATCTCGACAATCCCCACTTAATAATGACTGTACGCACAAAAATGCATTGTAAAAGAATTCTCTGCCAACTAAATACCTATAATGTGACTCCAAGCACCAATTATTTTACCACACCACTTAATAGCCAAAGAACTCAGCCTCAGATAATAACAACTTACAAAATTAAGCACACCCTTTAACCAACACATCAATACCCCTACTCATAATGAAGCTAATAATATTAATAGTGTATCTAACACAATAATTACTCCCTCTTAAATACACACTTATCTTGGAGCATCAGCTTACCCACTGAAAACCGCATCTCAAACCATATATCTTCTTACAAATAAAACATCAATAAGAATGAATGGACATCCCTAACTACACTAATAAAGAATTTAAAATCGAGAAATATCCTATACTATCTGCATTGGTCGACCCTGAAGAAATCTAAATCATACAAACCATGATCTAAATTTTGTCAACTGTGTATTTCCGAAGCCGTGATGATAAATACTGCTACCAAGAGTAAAAATATAATAAACTCTAACAATGAGCTTCTTTTAGATTTACATTTCTAACTAACCTCTTTCCATTTAAAATTCTTTTGAACGCCATTTACTATTAGTAATTTCCCTTACTTGTGCTCATCATCCCCCATCCGCCGACTCCCAGTATCAATTTCATTCCACCATACTTACTGACCTCTTTAAACCATGTTCACCTCACCCCCACCTGCCTCCACATCCCCGTTCATTCATCTCTCCCCTCTCAAACTCTCATATATACCCCCTTCCTTGCCCTTTTATCATTTTCGTTCGCTAACACATTTTTTTTATTCACTTCATTACAACTTAACGTTTTGTTAAATTACCATATTTTTTACTATACAACCCTAGACTTATACTTCTAAATTTTTGGTGATTAATTTCACTACCAACGAACTCTGATTTTGGATTCAAATACCTACATCTACCAGAATGGAACTTTTCTAAAAATTCTGATGATTGGATTACTTTCAACCCATTACTCTACACTGGCATCATGCTTTGATTCCTCGGATTTGTTTAAACGAACTTCTCTCTACTTCTTCAATAGTGATGCTTTTCTATGAATATTTTGTAACTTTTTAAATTGTTTATATTTTCATGTCTTTTACATTGTTATATTTTCAAATGTTTGTATTACAGTAAATTGTAGTGACTTTCCTCTAATGATAAGAGATTATTTTTGAAAATCCATGAATTAAAGAAAGGGAAATATTTTTTTTGTATATTACCTTTGTTTAAACAATTGATGATTTAATAAATATTACAGTCTATTCAATGTTTATTCTCATCACTTATCTACTCATATTATTACTCTACCTTTTATACCGAACTTTGACTATTCAAGGCAGGATATAATTTAGAGATATAATCTTTAGCTTTATATTCATATTCTTTATTTTCATATTCCCTATATATATATATATATATATATATATATTATTATATAAAATGAAGTAATAAAATAAGGTGTCAATCAAATTTTATTAGAATTCAAAGTTCAAGCAAAGTATTCTTAAGTCCTTTCTATATTATTTTATTTATTTATCATTAACATTGAATATTGACACATTTCGGGACTGGATAACTTTGTCGGCCCCTTCAATTACACGTATTTGGACTGCTGTTTGTAACTTGGAGTAATTGTCTTTCCTGATCATGCTTCTCAATATGTATGACCTGGGTGGACTATATGGATTCAACAAAAAGTATGTTTTTGGGTTGATATGTTTTGATGTTATGTATTTTTGTGTATTTGTGTATATAATTTTTTATATATTTTCAAAGCGTAATTTTATTACCTGTAGTAGTATAACTGCGGTAATGGTCCTCTGAAGAGAAGAATTATCTTTGAAAACTCATGAGCTAAGGACTTAAGAATACTTTGCTTGAACTTTGAATTCTAATAAAATTTGATTGACACCTTATTTTATTACTTCATTTTATATTATAATATTAATGCTCTATCCAGTATATTGAGCTTCAGTTTTTTATCCGGATGTTTCACTAATTATAAGATATTAGTTGACGCTTATATCTTTTGTTGGATTACTTTATATATATATATATATATATATATATATATATATATATATATATATATATATATATATATATGTGTGTGTGTGTGTGTGTGTGTGTGTGTGTGTGTGTGTGAAGGTGTTTGATAAAGTTAACGAATAGGATTTACTTCTGACAACCTATGTAAAACGCCGTTTTTTTGGTTGAAACGTCTGTTAATCCATTTTTTTTTTACTAATGAGCCACCACTTATCAAGACCAACGGTCACTTAATGATAAGGGTTATATTCCGTTATCAAATAAATGGTTATTTATGCAATGGAGCAAGGGACATATTGTCTGTGTTCACATCCCCGTAGAATAAATAATTGTTTATTTGATAACCGCATCACCTACACCAACACGAGTGTCAACCAAAAATATAAATGTATTTAAACAAAGTAAATAGCAAATTTATATTATTTTAATTTTATATTGTTGCGTTTTGTAGAAACACGGGATGCCTTTGTTAAGAACAGAAATCTTAATCACGCTTCTGTGATCTTCGTTGGTGTGCTGAAAATAGTGTAATGTCTACAGACGTCTACCTTCACACGTGTTAAACACACTTTACATACCTGACACACACGCACACCCATGAACAAAACCGCACACATGTTTGATATTGTTGCGTTGTTGACATCAATAGATGTTAGATATTGATATTTTCGTCTTGATCGCTTAACAATCTCGTGAATGATGGGGTTGAACTTTCAAAGTTGGACTTTCTTTCATTGAAAATTATTGTCTTGAAACATAAGAAAACACGAAAACTTTCTTTTTAAAACGAGACTTAACTACTGTTAATCGAAAATCAATAAAACGACCTAGAAATGATTGTAAAGTGGGAAATTTGATTCTTTATTCGGTAACTGGGAAGAAAGGGAGACTTTTAATTATTTATTTTTTTAGAACTGTCGTCGGGAATTCTTTCGATGCAGTTGTGTTATATCGGGACGTTTGATCTTTGCAGTAGTCATCGTAGCAACAATAATGTTAATCTGTATCTCTCCTTCCATTGTGATGTCTCTCTTACACATTCTTGTGATGTTATTCGTAGTCGATGTGGTAGAATAATAACATATTCGATTTGAGGTTTAACATTCTTCTTCGTTTACTTTCTCTTTAATTTCTTCTGTAGAGAATTATATATTATTAATAACATAGGAAGGGGAAAAGTTCTCTGAAAACACGTCTGCTCCTTTCGCAGACCAAAAACCACGTCTCAATCTAGACTTCACGTGACACCACTTCATTAGAACACGTTAACTGAATTCTTAGTGGGAATTTCCATTTCTTCTTACGCTAACACATCCCACACCATATTACTACATTCGTTCTTTCTAAATAGATCAAATTTTCTGCTACATAAATTTGACAAAAAATATCGTAATACCCGTAAATAATAACACCATGTCTCCTCTAATTTTGTCATTAATCAAAAGAATAGCTGACTAGTGATTTTAGCAAATCTACTATTAAAATACCAAAAGCGATTACCCATCAATCATCCATCAGGTGCTCACCTCTAATACATAAATTAAAACATCATATCAAAAGTATCCTCGCTAACATCTATAACTACAGGCAGCAGCATTGTGAAATGTAGTTGAAACTGGTTTAGCTTGGAAAACATTTATGACACCGCAGTAATATAATAGAAGCGCACATGTCTAGTGTAAATTTAGTTGAAAACTAGTAAAAAAAACTGGTAAAAAACTGGTAAAACACTGGTAAAAAAACTGGTAAAAACTGGTAGAAAATAGGTAGAACACTGGTAGAAACAACTACATATAGTGAAACCATAGCAAATCGTATTTGCCCAAAAGACACTCATACCCAGATTCAAATATTATACAACGTTAACTATCGCACCTCTTGGTTAATTGCTTACAGTAGTCTATAACACAATTACTGAAAACACCATGCATTTCTGTCCCTAACACGTCACATAAAACACAAAACATTTCATGGGAGCGGCCTTGTCTGTCCCCTCATGTCGACCAAAATATTTGATTACTCCCAATTTAGGCTCGTTCAACCTCATCCAATTCTCGGGATGAATAGACTTCGTCTGTAACCATGTTTCATTGGGATATCTGACAATCCTCTAATCATCGCAGATCCTTACAGCAACAAAAATACACAAAAATACAGAGTGATATTTAAAATATCATCTCAATATGAAAGCGCCCATCTCACAAGGACATCAACCGTGAGATAAAACAGGAAAACAAATACATTCATTTCCTTCGAGATTCGCGATTACCGTTCTTTCACTATTATACATTTTTTTAATTGAGAACTTCTGAATCGAGAGTACATTTTACGTTTTATTATGACGTTC
This sequence comes from Sepiola atlantica, assembly GCA_963556195.1. Lineage (NCBI taxonomy): Eukaryota > Metazoa > Mollusca > Cephalopoda > Sepiida > Sepiolidae > Sepiola > Sepiola atlantica. The sequence goes on from OY744515.1 coordinate 35,179,398, forward strand.
ATCCACAAATCTGATTGTTTATAATTAGCTGACACCAATTCTCGCGGCGTCTCAATGTTTATTTAAGCTGTTCGACTCTTTCTTTTCACCATCATTCGCCTGTATAATTAAAACTTAGCTGAAGACTTAGTATCACACAAATATACATTCATCAATTGCAACTAAATAATTCAATTTAAGACAAAATGCAAAAAAAGTTTAATCATTGTTCATTTCTTTTCTTTTCTTTTTATAAACAAAATAGTAATAAAATTAAGTTGTATTTTTGATTTGACTATTTTTGATTTGACTATTTTTGATTTGACTATTCTTTCATCATCAACATCTGTATTCCTTCATTTTTTTTCGCGTTTATATTCTTTTTAAATATTTATCATTTTTAGTTTTAAACATTCTTTTTTTCTTTTTGTTTGTAATTGCAATATAAATAACTGTTATCTTTTTCTTACTTTTAACTTGTGAGTATGTGTGCACCCTGGAGTTTTATACGTGGAATTTCGCCGTGGACTCTCGTCGGATTCTTCTATTCTTCCCTCTATTTAGTAATTTGTTTGAAAACTGTGCATGGCTGGTTTGAGTGTTTGTTGACACATAAAAAGGGTGTTAGTTGTTTTTTGTATGTTTTGTTAATTTTCTTTACTTAAGTTTAAAGTTATGTCCAGGAAATTCACTTCTTTTAAGTTTATTCTATATCGAAGCTTAGGTGTCATTTCTATTTTTAAGCTCTGATATCGAAATAGAGACATACTTAAAAGATGTACATTTCATGGATATAATTTTCAACTTAACGGAACCTACACACCATACAAAAAACAAATAACACCCTCCATAGAGTATAAATTATTGGCTTTTGACAAGACAAAACCCCGTTATTGTAAAGGAGGTAAGTTAGCAAATTACACTACGAGAAATAAAACAACAAACACACACAGATTAATTAAAACAATAACAAATTAATAAAAATAACATAAAAAAGCAAAAATACAAAAATAAAACAAAGAAAATCTTTCATATTAAAAAGCCGTAGTTCGAATAATCCAAATAATACACAACCAAACAGTTGAGACCAATTTTTAAACGATGCATATCTCATCTGACTTTCTAAATTTCGTATTTGGTTGTAAAAAGCGACGGAAGTTGCCGAAAATTCCCCAACAACAAACTAAATATGAGTTACAGCGATCTCTTATTAACTTGTTACGGTATGTATTTCAGTAACACACACACACACACACACACACACACACACACACATATATATATATATATGAATATATATATGTATATATATATATATATTAATAAGATGAACTTACGTATTACACACTGTTGAAGTAAATACTGAAAATATATACACACTATATTATATCACCTTATATTATATGTGTATATACAGCAATATATGTATGTATATATATATATATATATATATATATATATATAATATTTTTTAAGTGAATATTAATTATTATTAGCTACAGACATCGATGTTTCATGCTTACGCAATCTTTAGTGCAGGAATGTTAATTCACGTCGATGGGAGGGCTCGAACCCGGTTTCCAAGTCGCCACTGACTTGTAGTCGGGAATCTTTCCCCACATATATATATATATATATATATATATATATATATAGCGATGATTATGTGATTCCGTGTTATTTATTTTATTTTATTCTTGCTCTGTTTATTACATTGAGCTCTCATACTTGGATTTTCTTCTGGAATTTACTTCACTCTAACACTATATATATATATATATATATATATATATATATATATATATATATATATATATATATATATGTGTGTGTGTGTGTGTGTCATTTTTGTTATTCATATTCAAAAGACCTTATCAGAAATAAAAATAAAAATATTATCTTAATATAATTTATTTTAATAATGATTTTAATTTCATAGATACATCCAATCATTTTTTTTGTCAGTCGGTTTGTTTGTCACGGTTAAGTTTGAAATAAGATTATTAGATGCGCCCACGCGCAGATTCAATGGGCGCGTCTCAAGAATATCCGTTTTTTTTGTCTTTTAATCTGACTTACATTCTGATGCCGTGTTTACACTTGATGCCACTAATAACAATTGAACATGTCCCGAGGCCAGGAGTAAAGACTTGGAATCTTCGAATAAGAAAACCAATTTTCCGAAAACCTCGTAGAATAAACATTAATAAATCAAGTCTAACTATTCTCAATGTTAACGCGATGTGAATAACAGCGTCTGTTGTCGTCCACAGGCGCCATTTTGGTTGTGTCGTCAAGAGTCAACAAATATATTGATATAATCTCATACGATCATTTTGTCAGATCAGAAGTAATTTGCGCCAAAGGATAGTTATTCTATATACATTCACATGTCTACTCACGAATTAGCGTAGCATCTCTCTATCTCTTCCCTCCCCGTTCACTTTCTCTTTCTCTCACACACAAACACAAACACACAGTTTTTCCTATATACAAACTCAAATATTCCTTAGTTTTGCGATTAAGTTATGTTTGAAAATAAAATCCATTTTAATTGTTCGAAATTTTAAAAATGGAAATCGCTTCAGACAAGGCACGAATCCACCTGATGGAAGAAGCTAAAGAAATACTTAAACGTCAAAAACTAACCAACTATAAGTGATAGATAGATAGATTTCAACCAGGAAAACAGCAATTCTTCCCCCTTTGTCAGAATCATCGCTCATGAAATGTGACGACTAAAGAACAAAATAAGAGAAGCGAGTATTACGAGGCCGCCGAAAGTAAACCCAAGGTCCACATTCTACTCTCCTAGAAATAGTCGTGATTCGCAGTTAAATCACAAAGTCAACAATCTTATACTAAGTTTCTCTTTATCATTCTCAGCTGCTCTGTTGTTTGACAGCCCGCTCTTATTTCATAAGGTGTCTATCACTCATCTGTGTTTAGGAAATAGTGTCCTCTTTCTATATTGACGAAGAGAGGCGTGAAAAACATAAGTGGGTGGCGATGGCCAAGGTATCGATTACTACTCTCTCATTAAGTTTCTCTCTCAGTTTCTCTCTGTCGCCGTTGTCTTTAACTAAAGGATAGCATAATATCATTCAACTCGTAGGTTGAGAAAGAAAGTATATATTATACCCTCCACACACGCACACACACATGCACCCCCCCCACATATATATATATATATATATATATATATACTTTAAGCTCTCTAGTGAGATGAAATAACTGTTTTCACCTATCGCAATCAGAATAGAGTTCTCTGAAACCGGTAATGTAAACCAAAACCTAATAATTTCTCTAACTTTCGTGTTATGCAGAGATGGACCAGGAGTAATGACGGTAACTACTAGATAGCAGTCTTGTTTCGAATCTCAACTAGAAACACTCACTATGTTTCGCCACAGAGGAGCCGTAACACGGCGAAACAGCTGTCTGTGGATCCCTTCCCCCTCTCCCCCTCTCTCTCTATATATATATATATATCTATATATCTCTATATATTTCTCTCTCTCTCTCTCTCTCTCTCTCTCTCTCTCTCTCTCTCTCTATATATATATATATATATATATATATATATATCTATATATATAAATATCTATATATCTAACAAAATTCAACTAATAGGGTATTCATACATAAGGTCGTGTATACAAGGTAATATACAGATAGTGCGAATTATACAAGTGTATAAGCTAGTTTTTACTTAAAACACATTAAAACGACCACCGTTCCAAAAGGGTTTCTGTGTATTTATACAGAGAAAGTATGTATTTGTTACAAATAGTACTAAGCTGTTAACCGATCGTTATTTATTCACATCAGCTCGAACTTGTCTTCTACAAATAGTGTTAACCGATCGTGTTGGTTTACAAATAGTCAGAATGCATTAAACATTTCTGTTAACAAATAAACCAAATGTCTCAACCGAACGTGTTTATTTACTAATAACCGAAAGCTGTTTATCGGACACACGCCATATCACCTATATTGCTCTACATGTGTATGACAAATTTAAAGGTTACACTTGTTTGTGAGAATACGCAAATGTATATCTTTATATATAAAGTTAAGTATGTGAATATTTTCTCTATATAAAGTTATGTATGTGCATAACTCTCTATATATAAACTTAGGTATGTATATCTATATATATATATATATATATATATATATATAGATATATATATATATATAGATATATATATATATATAAAATTATGTATGTTTATATCTCTATATATATGAAGTTAGGTATGTGCATATATTTCTATATTTCTATATACAGGATAATCTCCTAAAGTAATGAACGAATCATTACATCATTCATGAACGGATAATTCATTACATGAATTTGGAATATATAGTTTAGGTAACACGGTGAGAGACATGGGCGCATTATTTTTGTGTAAACTTCAACATTTAAAGGGTACATTTATATAAAGTTAAGTTTGTGTATATGTTTATAATTTCCATGTATAAGAGTCTCTCTTAAACTAATTAACCGAGAATAATGCATTTTGGAACACAGCTTCTAGACGTAAGGGTCGATAACGTGGGCTATATTTCATTTTATGCAAAACGTTAAAAGAGGGGGTAGAAGCCGTTCGTGAAAATTCAGATACCTATGTGAATTGTTTGCGAAAGGTATCGTATCTCCACATTAACTAACTGAAATACTGTTGATATGCCGTAAAACTAACAAATCAAACCAAACTTTGGTAACGCTTATATACTTTTTCTATTAAAACTTTATAATGAATCGAAACATTAATACCTCTTTCCCAAACATCAGCAAATAATAATGAATGTTATAGAATGAACCCATTCAATCAATGCGATTAACACTGTAAATGCTATTTCAAACTTAAGCATGCCAGATATACAGACAGACTTATGGATCGACGGACACATCCTCTTATGTTAGATGTTCGGACGCATCTAACATAATAGGTGGCAATTCAATCTGTACGGTTATCGATGTAAATGCTATTTTAAACTAAAGTGTGACAGACCAATCGACAGAGTCTATCATGAAAATGCAAGTACGAATATAAAATGTGACATTAAAAAACAGCACCATCTCCCACTCTATAATAAACTCGAATATCTATCTATCTATCTATCTATCTATCTATATATATATATATATATATATATATATATATATATATATATATATATATATATATATATAGAGAGAGAGAGAGAGAGAGAGAGATAGTTAACAATTTACAAATAAACAAAAATATAACATATTCATTTATACTAGTTTAACGAATTTAAAAACAACAACACTTTAGGCGTACGATCGTTTCTGAGACGAAGGATATTTATTGATTCTTCATCAGTACAGATTCAAGAACATCACAATTAGAAGTCGAACAAAAACACCAAATCTTCAACATTATTCATCATCAATTAAACAGTTATTACAGAAACGTGGGGAAATAGGGTCGTGTGCGGGGGGGAAATATCAAAATTCGTGTCTTTCTTAAAACAAAAATATAT
>OY744515.1:35187393-35264893 GCA_963556195.1 Sepiola atlantica
TATGATTTTATATGACTAGTTTAGTAATATCTAAATAAATTTCGAGTGCGAACACCGGAGAAGCATAATCTTTTTTCTAAAATTTTGACAGAGAATGTACACTAGTTTTGGTAATATTTCTAAACTTCAAATAAATTTCTGTAATACAACCTCATCTAATAATCACTCAAATCCGAAAGCAAAGAAAAACAAAACAAAACACGAATTTAACTGATTATTTGACGTATTGTGAAGTTTTATAGAATAAATTTTATTTATTTAAATAAAAATGTGAATAAAATTAAATTCGCATAAAAAGTAGCTCATTGTCTTATTTGCACTTCTTACTTAATATACATATAAGCCTAACTTAATAGTATATGATTTTCGAATATATACTAACCAGCAAAGTTTCCCGGCGTTATCGGAACAATATCACATGCAACACTATACTACGTACAAAGGAGTAACTTTTACGGGTGCATTTATTTTAAAATAACGTATTTATTTTGTTGAATATTTAGGTACATCAACTATTAATAATAAGGGAATGATGATTGTAGAGGATTTATAACATAAATATGATGCAACGTCAGCAAGGTTCAGGCGGTTAACCATTTGGGAAATTGTCTGTATGGGAACGATAACTTAGAGAAAGTGACGTGGGGCATATGGATGAGAGCGCGCGAAAGAGTCAGTCTGCGAACGGACATATGTGACATGTCTGTAAATGAGTTTGAACGAGACTACGATTTTCCACCCCTTATGGTTATACGGCAATCACGAACTCAGCTGAATAAACGATATATCATTCTATTAAGAACTTGTGTTATTGACGTTTGTGGTTGGTGTGTTAGATTTTGATTCCAGATCGAGATTTTCCACCGTCAGTCGTCACTACGAGACGTAAGACCATCGAATGACACCACCGAAAGAAAGTAGGTATGATTTAAAATTTTAATCATTAACTGTTAGTGGCCAGAACACCTCTAGATGCGTTACCTTATGTAACAATTTATTATAGATAGCGTTTTTTCTTCGTACAACAATGACTAATATTATAATTATCATTGACAATTTTGGATAGGTTATTATTTTTAGGCAAATACTATCTACTATCCTAAAAATCTGTGTTTTTACTTCACTATTATAAGGTGGGTTAAACCAAATTATACTCCATGTTTTATATTTTCATTTTCATTATATATTAATCAATTATAATATAATACTTTTGTAATGTCGTTCCATATTTTTTGTTGTTTTAATTAAATATATTCATATTACTTGAATGAGTAAATTGAAGTATGCATTTGTTTTAAAAATAGCTGAGGGTGATTAGAATACGTATTAATATAGAGTGGGAAGTTATTTTGTTTTCCGTAACGGAGTTATAGATTTCATTATTAAGATTAAAGTTATATCTAAAAAATATTCTACTCTGTAATTACAAATATCCGTCTTATCAGTTGTTGATGAGAGTTTATTAATTATATATATTCATGTTTATTCACTCTATCATAACCACAATCGTCACATCAATTCTTTTTGTTCAATCTCGTGTATCATATATTATTGCAATAGTACAATATAGATTCTCCACGATGTTTTATTTATATACTTTTCAGAAATATTTATATATTGTTTGCCACATAATACGTTATTTGGTGCGTTTCCTTTAATTGGTATATAAGAAAATATTTTTTATATTAAACCGTTGTGAAATTACATTGCTTTATTATTATTGCTCGACAATAATATATGGATAAAAAGATCAAACGACAAACTTTGATGTGACAATAGGCAGTTACGTCGAACAGAAATATGTGAATACTTCAGATGAAATAAAGTACCGTTGTTGTACAGAAAATAAAGAAATAGAGTGTACGAAATATATAGAGAGTAAACGTTGTGATTATAACAATCGCAATAAGGATAAAGGTTTGAACCATGTAAATAATGTAAAATCTATAATACATTTAATCTCATAATCTGAATGTAAGTGAGATATTAGGAAAAAAAACAGAAGAGTTTAGCATAAACGTTTCTATAATTAGGTATATGTACTTCAGGATCAAAATGAAACCGCTTCTCAGTACATTCGACAAATGATAACGGAAAATTGATGTACATGTAAATCCCATTTCAGAAATATCACCACTTTGTAAATTGCTCGTTTAGTTTTAATTAAGTTTGAAAGTTACTGAAAAGTCGACAGTAAAATCAATGGACTTGTTTCTGAGCCAGTTTGACAACTAATAGCGAACACGCCTTTTGGCTAGGAGCAAAGTGTAGTATAGTTTCTGATACTACGCTTCATCTTTTCTGTCATCGGTCAGTGAAAGAGAGATCTTTCTAGACTGAGTTAATTTTGATATTTTGTCCCAATACAGAATGCTTATTTTTTTTTGGATCTGGACTTTCCCCACATTATAAACCGATCTTGTGTCGTTCTCTGATCTCGTGGTGGTAGTGGGGTGAACATAAATAAAGACAACAACATATGGGAATAACTTTTAGTTTCTGAGTACGTTAGCCATTCAGTGCAATAGCCCAAATAGAATTCAAAAACTGCACGCCGATACCACGATGTTCGCCGGGATTCAATTGATCACCTCCATTTCCATTAGTCGTCGTATCCAAATAGATGACAGTATCATTATTACAATAAGAAATCAAAGTAAGTATAATGGCTGTTAAATAGATAGAAGTGATCAACGCGTTTGATTTACGAGGTGCAATCCTCAAACGATTTCTTCCTCATTTGTCTCTTTCTTGTCTGATTTAATGAGCCGAACGACAATTACTTAGCACTTCAAACTTGTTGCTCCCTTTACATGTATCCTGTGCGCTTAATTACATGCTTGAACTACTAAATAACGTGTGATCCCACTGTGATCATTACGACTTGAATGATACAAACAACCATTGGTAAAAGACTTTGGTTAATTCTTGACAAAAATAAATGAACACAATTTTAGTAATCCATAGTTAGACTGTTTCGCTGTATCACAGTACGCTCTTAAGTACGGCACGACTATCACCCGCCTCAAGCCGGGATCGAGCGCACGGGCATGTAGTTAATAGTTAGCGATTCTAACCACTTGACCACGGTGCGTGCGCTGTTCGACAACGTATAGTGAAAACGCCTTTTTGCGAGGCGTAAAGTGTAGTATAGGTTCTGATACTACACTTCATCATTTCTGTCTTCGATCAGTGAAGGAAAAATTTGTAAAAATTGCCATGTTTGCATATTTGGGAAGAATTAACCAACTTGAGAGAAAAACTAAAGGGTTTAGAGGGTCAGCAGCACATAATTAACATAAATGACCATTGTTTCCAATTTTGGTGGATTTTGTCAAAAAACTAATGAGGAGAATCTCAAGTGAACACAGCTTGATATTTGGTTACGTGAAATACACTCCCTTTAACACTCCCTCCACAATAAAAAGAAGAAAAGAAAATTGCCACTGTACACAGCGTGAAATTAAAATAATTTTAGAATGTAACGTCTTCATTACAATTAATATCTGGTTTCTAGAGACAGTTTATCTGACGCAATATTCGAAACAATTATGATTCGAAATTTTTTAGATGAGGATTGATTGTCCTTGCGCAAGGACCTGTGGCGTAACGGGTATAAGTGCTAATCAGTTCTAAGTGTCAGTTTTCTGGAGGTTGAAGGTTCAATCCTCAGTGATGCGGGATATACTAAGAATACGATTACGAATTACTTAAGACTTCTACCCGGTCATCCCTAACAGAACGAGAGCAAGCTCAACCCGTGAATTAAATAAATGGTTTCGTTAGAAATTCCATACAAGTTCCCGAGTTCGACAAAAAAAATCCCGAGTTCAACGAGATACACTGGAAGAAGTTTGGAGGTTACATCGGGCGAAACGTTGTGAGAATAACATCCAACATGAGAACAGTAGTCCGACTAAGCCAAATAATACAAATGGAAACAATTCGATAGAATGACTAACCGACTAATTGATGAAATAAGTAGACGACGACGAAATTGAGGCTTACCAGAAAATACTTTTTATTTTGACAATGCTGAAAAGGAATAAAAAGCAGCTAAGAGTCAACTTTTACAAAAAGGCGCGTCATGTATCTTTGTAGATTTCATTCCGTCACCAGTAGGAAGAGCCAACAGCAGAACGTCCGGCCAGCACGCTCTCGAACTACAATTGAGTGCAAAGCGGCAAAAGGTCAGACCGCGTGAACGCTGTAAGAAGTTCAACAAATTGTATTCTTACGCCTAGAAATTTGATTTACCAATGGACAATTACCCAGAGGTACATATCTATTTACAACGTGAGTAAATCGTACATCAAAATATGTGACTGCTGCAATTTTAAAAGAAGTTAAATTTAAGAAACACTGAATACAAAGAAAAGTATGGGGTCTAAATTTAAAGGAAAACACAAAAAGAATCAAGGAACACTTAAAAAAAGACGATGTGAACTTTTAAAATAGTTCAAAAGAATTTAATTTAAAAAAGGAAAAAAAAATGGACAAACCCGCGGAGACGCTGTGGAGAGGAAGAGAAGAAAGGAAAGAAAATGAGAAGAGGAAGTGATGCGTCAGTGATGCACACGCACGAGAAGAAATCAATTCAAATTGGAAGTAAAGTTTCACATTCACATTCACATAAAAACACACGTTAAGAGTGCTAGAGGTAAACGTTTTACCTGGGCTGACGTTATCCGGTTGATAGTCCAGGGACCAGAACCTTAGAGTAACTCCCAAGGAGGCTGTCCTATCAGCAGATGTAAAATACCGGGGCTGCTGTATTTCTTCATTGGTGTATAGAGATAATCAATGTTATCTATTCTCTCTGTGTTCTGCTCAATGCTACTCTGCTAACTCCTTCCAAAAAATCTTCGAATCCTAACACGAGAAATCACAAATCAAAACTTAAGCATAAACCCAGAACCCCAACTTTTAACGTATATTCATACTATCAGGTCTTCTCCAACATCAACGATGTACTTTCCAACCTTCTAGAGGTTGAGATCCATTTACTGGAGACCAAACCGGATATCTTATTTCTGCCGGAAATAGGCATTGGTCCGTCGGTTACTATAAATGACTTCATGATCCCTGGTTATACAAATATAACTTCAAAACCCGACCCCGACCCTGACACCGCCATAGTCACGGAATATGTGCCTATATCAAGGGCGGCTTCTACATGGCAGGGACACTTCATATGAAGACACACCTTTGCCCTGTATGTGTTTCTCTGTTGCACTTGCGCACAGTACCGCTTTCATCTTTGCTCTCTATCGTCCCCTCAACTATGGGGTTACTGTCATTGAGGAAATCTATGACAAAATTGATAAGATTCTGTCTGCTCACCCTTTTTCTATCATTCACGTCTCTGGTGACTTTAATATATATATATATATATATATATATATATATATATATATATATATATATTGCAGAAGATCAGAACAACATCGGTTCCATCGGTTTCAAATCCAAGCAAAAGAGACCAATAGTTAAGACTTACTTTAGCCTTTTTCTTTGGATTTGAAACTGACGGTACCGATGTGTTCTGAAGTTCTGTAATACGTATATAAATAAATATTACGCTTTTATTTTTGATTGTTTCTTAATAATCGAGCACTCTGCTGGTGTTTTCACACACTAACCTTACACACAATATATATATATATATATATATATATATATATATATATATATATATATATATATATATATATATACAAACTTCATTTGTAATATAGTCGTTAAAAGTTAATAGCGTAATATTTATTTATTCTGGTACAGAAAAAATAGTACAACATTCGTACCGTCGGTTTCAAGCACGGAAGGACTTAGCCATCCGGCTCTTTTCAGCTTCTGCTGTCATCGGATTGCTAAGTCCTTCCGTGCTTGAAACCGACGGTACGAATGTTGTACTATTTTTCTGTACCAAAATAAATAAATATATATATATTTATATAGATAGATAGATAGATAGATAGAGAGAGAGAGAGAGAGAGAGAGAGGGAGGGAGAGAGAGAGAGAGAGAGAGAGAAAGAGAGTTACTCGTAGGATTACGGGTCATCTGCTAGACAAATAGTCTACACCCAAGGGGACCTAATATACTATTTAAACTGAGTATCTTTCTATCTTGCTTGTTGGTCTGCTTGTCATAATACACTATTCAACTGTATATACATGCACGTTTTAGACACTGGTGGGAGGAGAGCGAATAACGTAAATAAAGGGAGAATGATAAGAGAAGTATTTAAGGGGATAGAATTATGTAAATGATTAAAAGAGAGAGAAAAAGGAGAGAGGAGGTTGAAAAATGGTGAACGATAAGGTTTATTATGACATCACAATATATTCTGATTTTGTGAAATCCTTTATATTTTTTATTCTTTAAAAACCAGAGTTTTGAAACTATATATTTGATAACATATGTATAACAAATAATTACCCGATGGGTCACGGGTGAGGTAGTAATTTTCATAATAGGTAAAAACAGTTGTCATTTTTATTCTTTCATTCTTTTTTTCTGGCATTTCTTTTGTCAGTAAACAACGAATGCATTACTCGTTTCCATGATATTTCTGTCCACGGTAATCGGAAATTATCACTCTAACCACACGAACCAAACTTTTATACATTAAAGTATATAAGTTTGGGTTCAACTAAAATACGACATTTTCTTTTGATAGAGTAATATATTTCTAAACGAAATTGTCTAATAAGGTTAAAATAGCTATAAAATAGTAAATCCTTTTAAAAATAAACTGAATGAATTTAAGAATGGTAAAGAACAATGAATTTACAAAGACTATTTGTAGGTTTGTCTGATGAGATATTTTAGATAATTTAAAAAAATAAACTGAATGAATTTAAGAATGGTAAAGAACAATGAATTTACAAAGACTATTTGTAGGTTTGTCTGATGAGATATTTTAGATAATTTTAAAAATAAACTGAATGAATTTAAGAATGGTAAAGAACAAGGAATTTACAAAGACTATTTGTAGGTTTGTCTGATGAGATATTTAAGATAATTTAAAAAATAAACTGAATGAATTTAAGAATGGTAAAGAACAAGGAATTTACAAATACTATTTGTAGGTTTGTCTAATGAGATATTTTAGATAATTTTATAAATTAACTGAATAAATTTAGAATGGTAAAGAACAAGGAATTGACAAATACTATTTGTAGGTTTGTCTGATGAGATATTTTAGATAATTTTAAAAATAAACTGAATGAATTTAAGAATGGTAAAGAGCAAAGAATATACAAAGACTATTTGTAGGTTGGTCTGATGAGATATTTTAGATAATTCTATCTGGCTATGAATGTTTTATATTCTGTAGTATTTATGTATTAATATTTAAATATTGAAATGAGATTATTGATTTGAAATAAAAGATATTTAAAAGGGGCATAGGAAATAATGAAATAGATATTTGTGCCAAATTAATTTGGATTCACCATCTTTATCCTCGTTATGTCTGTAACAGAATATAACACGTCGAGGTTTTATGAGGAGAACTGATACACGCTTTATTATTTCTTTGAATTCATTATTTATTCCGCTTCTTTTTCAAAACGTAGATAATCAATTATGTAATGTATAAGTGTTTTTGCCAGTTAGATTACTTAAGAGGATCAACATTGCACTCTAAATATGCAAACTCAAACCACACATTTAAAAGCAGTATCGGCGCCACATGCCTCGCAATTTATTATATGCAACTCCACTATGAATTTCAAGATCTTAATTTATACTATTTATACTCAGTTTATACTATATATAACATTTTCCTTGATATATATATATATATATATATATATATATATATATATATATATATATATATATATATATATATATATATATATATATATATATAGTCTAAAGAAGCTTTAAGTCATTTTAACAAAGAAAAAAAGGTAAAATGCAGTTTAAATTCCCAGAGCAGCTAACTAAATCCAAGATATTGCAGACTTAACATTCGTTGGAAAATTCATAGATAAAAAAAATATATATAAGTAAATAAGATAAAAATAAAATAAAATAAAAAAGAGGCGTTAAGTAACTAAAAGTGAAACAAAAACAGGAGACCTTATATATATATATATATATATATATATTATTTATATTATAGATACGAAGTTAATACATTTATTACATATTCATTTACATACGTTCCAAAAATTTAACATAAACAACAGTATCGTGTACGAACATTTACGTTGACGATATGGATTTTATTAATATCAAGTCTTTTTATAAACACAGAGTATAACCACCAAGTTCGAACTTAAAACATAGCATCAAGACTAGAGTCTAGGTACTTCTCGGTTATAGAAATTCAGGGAGGATGAGGATATGATAATTACAATCCACTTCAAATATCATACAATGCAATTAAATCGAACATTCAAAATGACACAATAGGGGAAATAAAGACTGACTACAATACCGATATTAAAAATTATGCAATAGAATTTTTTTTTTACAATAACAATTCCTTTTTCGAAAGAGAAAAATACAAATATATGAACACCTATTGTTAAAAAATAATTAATAAATAATTCCATCATTAATTTAATTTAAGAGATATTCTTTTAATAGAACTATTTCAAGAAACATCATCTTAAAACCTATCTTAATAAAAAAAATGAAATTTCACTAAGTAGAATTAGAAGTATATTAACAGATAATTAAAACACTAATTATAAAAATGATAATTAAAAAATACTAATAAATAAAGAAATAAAATAATATACTTGAATAAAAATACAAGTAATAATAATAATAATAATTAAAATATTAAGATAAAAATAAAATGTAAAAATTTTAACAATAATAAATGAAAATAAATATATAATGTAATAAAATGAAAAAATAAAATAAAATAGTAATAAATGGTCAGAGATTTAAAGAAAATAATTCATAAATTCATATATTCAAGTTAAATAAATAAAAAAAATGTTTAAAAATTAAATATTAATTTGTAAGAAAATACCATTCTTTATAAATAATTATATATAGCATTTGTGGACAAACGGGTTAGAACCCAGAGTGTCTTAATTAAATTTCATACAAAAACTATATCATACAAAAATATGATACCAAAAATAAAAAAATAATAAGAAAGTCTTTTTGTAGTATAGGTAAACAATAAATAAAAATAATACACAAATATATGGTTAATACAAACAGTAGATGATATTCAAATTAAACAATACAATGTTATACAGAGCAGGGATCGATCCTTGGACATCTATTTTTCCTGAATTTTATAAACGACCTCGCTGATGAACTTAAGTCTGAGATGGGTATATTTGTTGATGACACAACGTCCCACTCTCAGCACGTGGGAAAAGCAGACGCGCACATATAAAAGACAATGGCCGAATCCTAAGAAAATGACATCCAGTATATAGTTGAATGGGGACACTAATGGATGTTAACTAAGACAAAACTCCTTTTCTTTTACAACGACAAGACACCTTTTCAACAACCGATTACCATGGATAATAACACCATACCTGAGAGTTGGAAAAATACATAAAAGACATTGCCAAGGATGCTACAATGATAGTAGTCTCCCTCTATCGTGATAGAAAATTTCTCACACCGGCCAGTATTAATCTCTACAAGGCTACCACTTACCTATGCATGGAGTATTGTTGTCACATCTAGGCTCGTGCACCAGCCACTAGTTTCTTCATCTTAGGTCCTTCACTAGCCACCAAGCTTAATCCCCTGTCCCATTGCCGTAATGTTGCATCCCTGTGCTTTTTTTACATGTGCTTCAATGGAATGTACTCCGATGAACTTGCTGCTATTGTGCCCCCTTGACGTAAATACACCCGTTTAACTCGACAATCAGGTAAATCCTATCCATTCACTGTGGAAGTCCTGAGATGCCGAAGAGCTTTCTACTCTAATAGCTTCTTAAGCTGCCATCTTTGGAACTTTTCCCCTGCTCTATGTTTCCCTGATAGTACCGACATGCATCAATTTAAATGTAACGTAAACCTTCATCTCGCTTCACAAGTCCTAACTTAGGATGTCTTCTTTTAATTTCTGGCCCCTAATCCAATGTAGCCCCTTATGTGTCAGTTGCAGTATGCCATGTCTAGGGTAAACTCGTTAATAGTAAAAAAAACCTAGTATGTATATATATATATATAGACATATATATATATATATATATATATATATATATATATATATATATATATATATATATATATATGTATATATATATATATATGTATACCACCTACCGTACATACGCACCTTACAATACATCGAGGAAAGCCGAAGGTTATGGCTGAAAATTCTGTTCTTAAAAAAAAGACAGCTGGATAGAAAAACAACACCAATATAAGATACGTTTTCATACAACAAAGACGTGAGATGCTCAGCCGTTAAAAAACAGACGAGACGCTGAGCCATCAAACGACACGTAAGCCACTAAGCTGTTGAACAGTCAGTTGTTTTGATTTCATTGAACAATTTATTAGATTGAAATGCGATTCAGATAATGGGGCATCACATCAGAGAGGTGGGCGATACGCAAAAAAGCCGTCGAGAGATAGGCCTCGAAATGGTGCATATTCTCTCCTGATGACCCAACATTGTCTAAAGACCGAAATAAAATATTCCACATGTAAAACAGCCGAGAAAAACATATATACAAGCCCAGAAGGTAAGCTGTTTCTTCCAAACAATATATTCTGTTGTCTGCTCGCTTCATAGCGAGTTTCTGCCACTGTTCCAGTAGCAAGTTCCATTCTACTACCCACCGTACATACACACCTTACAATACATCGCGGAAAGCCGAAGGAAACGGCTGAAAATTCTGTTCTAAAAAAAGAAGATTGGTTTAAAAGGACATTTTGTATTTCTCTACGTCAACAAATAAAAAATAAAATATATATATAAACATTTATATATTTTTTCACATTTATTTTATACATATATATATATATATATATATGTATATATATACATATATATATATACATATATATATATGTATAAAATAAATGTGAATATATATATAGAACTAGTGTACATCTTTATATCTTCGGAAAGTGTATTATTTATATATATACACATATATTTCATACGTTTCAAGTGCGGACTTTTTCATTTTACCCATAGCATGTAAACCGCGTGGTACACACACCGGCATTCAACACAAATCGTCATTACATCAAGACGAATTTATAGTTGACTGCGACAAATATGTCTAAATCAAGAAGGATTAAAGGAATAAAAAATATTTTTAAAAATGCCGATACTTTTGAAAATGGCGTATAACGCTGAAAGTACTCAAGAATAAATAAATAATTTATTTTATAAAACAAAAAACGCGTTGTTCAGGTTTTTCAAAATATTTTTCTTATATATATATATATATATATATATATATATATATATATATGCATATGTATGTGTGTGAGACTGTGTCTGTCTGTCTGTCTGTCTGTCTACACATCTGTTGTAAATGGGTAATCTTCGTGCCAACAATAAAATGGCTTATTTCGAATCAACAGTTTTCGGCGGATTTTTTAACCTGCTTTAAATTTATTAAAATGTGTTTTCTATTATAATTTTACCGGAAACAAATCCATGAATTGTAATTATTACATACACGAAATTTACCCGGAATCAAACTGTGGCGTGCATGTAGTCGCTGCAACAAATTCTTTGTTTGAGACCTCGGATGATAGTTGTTCTGCTAGTTAGTAATGGACCTATGCAAAAATTGACACCAAATTACATCTACTTTCGAAATGAGTATTTGTTCGGTTTTGTTTTCACAATAAGTGAAATTAGCAAAATAATTATTAAACTATGTTTATTATCCCATGAATCCTCGAGCAAAGCCGGGTACTTTAGTAGTATATGATAAGGAATAAAGGTTTTCAAATATAATGTTATTTTATAAATGAAATAGAACAAGAATAATATATATATATATATATATATATATATATATATATATATATATATAGAGAGAGAGAGAGAGAGAGAGAGAGAGATTATATATATATACATATAGAGAGAGATATTATATATATATATTCTATCAGTATCAAAAATGTAATTGTTAAGTTGGATGCTTGAATAAAACCGCAAGGTTGAAATAAATTATTGCATCGACAATCATGTAATTTCGTGTTATTATATTTTACGTTATATATATAAATATATATATATATATATATATATATATATATAGAAAGAGCCACAATATATATATATATATATATATATAGAGAGAGAGAGAGAGAGAGAGAGAGAGGGAGAGAGAAAGAGAAAGACAGAGAGAGAGAGAGAGAGAGAGAGAGAGAAAGAAAGAAAGAGATAGAGAGAGAAATTAAAAGAATGGTGAATAAATTTATAAAAGTTTTTCTAACTTTAATGTCGTCAAAACCAATGTATAATTCTGTTATTTGGCAGTCTACCATCCTTGTCGCAGCGGTAACGTGTCTATAAAACCAATTGACATCATAAACAACTCATCATGCATCTTTTGACAGCAGCTACGAGACAATGATATTTATAGAAAAAATGCGACGCTTTTCGCCGGAAAGGATCGAAATGATTGTCGTATTTCCTCAGCACTTGATGGACGAGTAAGGAACAGTTATCACAGAGACTGTCCGATTTTATCCTTTCAAACCGTGTCAGCCAAATTCCGGAATGTAGGAAGTGTCGATTGTGTAGCGGTTATCGGCGATGGCTGCAGCCTTGATGGTTCGAGTTCGGTGGGGATTATTGTATTACTTATACTAATACGGTTGGCGAATTTATTAGTTCTTAACATCTTGGTGGACATTTTCTGTTCGGAGTCTCGATTCTGGAAGGAATTAGAAAAAAATATTGTAAAAATGACTTTTTAGTTATCTGTTTATAATGACTTTTTATGGTAAGAGTGTTTGCTCATGGGCAACGAACCCAGGGTTCTATTATCGTTCAAGTCATACCAAGGTTTTAAAATGGTACTGGATGCCTCTTGGCTAAATACTTAGCATTATAAGGTGATCAAAAGCAAGGTGAGTAATCCTGGGAAATAAGTGTTTTCTACATATTGGTGTAGTAACTAATTAAAAGGGAGCCTTTGAGTCGCCCCCACATATGGTCGACCGTTTACATTTAAAATAACTTGTTATGGAAATAACTTATTACTGTCCTTTACTATTATGTTGTCAGCTGTATCAAAAATAATATTTACATTGAACATATTATTTCAGTTGTAGTCGAAAGCAGCCATTTTGAAAACTCTTTTTTCGAAATAACGAACGAGGAAATAGCCGGCTAAACTTTACAAAAACGAGGCGATACTGAAATAAGTATAATTAATTAGCCAGACAAGTTTATAACAGTTATTTCCTTTTCATTAGGACCTTTTAAATGTATTTAAATCATCCGGTTTGCCATAAGTAACTATACAATTTAATTGCAGCATGATAAATGTAACATATATAGTTACTTATAAATATATACTTACTTATGGCGGACCCTATAGATTTAAACTAATTGTTATCATTTCATAAGTTGTCGAGCAAGGCGGGACTACAAACATTACTTCCAGCAAATGCGGTTTCGGGAAGTATACGACAGTAATATATCAATCTGCTAATATGGCTGTCGATGCCCTTTTAATTATTTCCCACCACGATTATTGGTGATTTTTTATCACCCTCAAATAACTAAATAGAGATGTATTATTTGTATAAATTTTATTTTAAAATAATTTCTGTGTTTATAACACCTGATTTTAAACTCGGTCCTTATAGAACAATGCATTATGTTTATATTTGAAATTTCTCTTGTATATATAGCATTGCAAATGTACTATCCTACGTGTTGATTATTTATTTGGTAATGGGCATGTACGGATCTTTTTTACGGTTTGATTTGTTATGCTATTACAAAAGCTATTATTCATTCTATTGTCTTTCTTATTTGAATCTAATTTGTCTAAATTTCTGTTAGTTATGGTATCCTTATAACTATCGTTTAATACTTTGTTTTTGTGTTTTATATGATTCTTCAAAGTTATTAGTACAACTATAACTTAGTTATACTGTATTCTTAGAGAAAATGTTTTGTAGAGAGTGGCTAGATGGGGAATTTAAATAATGAAAGCCAAAAAGAAATTAACCAATCTAGTCTTAATCATTTCATCAAAAAAGGGTGGGAACTAAATATAATTCGTTCCCCTTTTATGTAATCTTTTCTAACAGATCAGAAGCAAATGTTGGGACTGATGAAGTTGTAGAAGTTCTCAGATAGTCAGTTCCGGATTTTCCCGATGTTGTGACACAAATCTGATTCTTGCTAGCACGCGTACGGCTTTTCCACAGTCACTATCTTCGTCCAGCTATCGACAACAGTGGACAGCAACTCAATATAGCCATCTGAATTGAGTCTGAATGCCTTTTTGAAGATGTGGGGCAGCGTGACTTGGTCTTCGCTCGATACTCACAGAAGAACGATCATAATTTGGGGGAACTTAGTGTACCAATCTTTCGCAATTCTAATTTGTGCCGACCACTTTGTCACAGTACCAATCCAAGACATACATCAATAATCGACATCGGGAATAAAGGTCTGGATACAGCTGAGTTGAATCCTTAAGCTTCGACCGTCGGTATGGAAAGCGATGGGAGGGGATCACCATCTTTCCCTTTAAAGAGGGAACGAAGAAAAGATGATTTTGAGTTCAACCCGTGGCGACATATTTTCGATTAGAAATTCGGTCATGTTCTCAATTGAACCGGGTTGTGTCGCTCAATACACAGAAAAAAAAATTCTTATTTTGCGCCCTGTGCTTGTTTTACAAGTACTTCAGCGGAATGTGCTCCGATGAACTCCCTGCACTTGTGCGCTTTCTACGTGAATACCCTAACTAAACCGACAAGTAGCACATTCACACTTCTTCACTGTAGAGGACCCCAGATGCTGAAAAGTGTGTTTATTCTAATAGCCTATTTCTTCGAACCGCTTGCGTTTGGAACTCTCTCCCTACCCCTTGTTTCCTCGATTGTATCGATATGCAAAAATTCAAATGTAATGTAAACAAACTCCTCACGTAGGATGCCCCTATGACTTTGGTCCAACATTTACAGTATCCCTTTACGTCTCAGTGGCAGTGTGCCTTGTTTGGGCTGAATACAGTATAGAAAATGCTGTATTGCAGACGATTGCAAATACGTATTACTAGTGCTTAGTACTAAATCGTAGTGAATGATGGTAGAAAGAACTAGTTTACGATAGTGATAGTTATTTTCGATAAATATTCTGCAATCTTATTTGATAACCATAAAAGCATTTCATGGTTCTCATATAATAAAATTGTAACGCTTGTTTATGCAGTTCCATTAGCTGTTGGAATTTAAGATTAGAAATGAAAAATATTGCTCATCGGAAAACAAAATTCTAAAAATGTTACTCATCTTTGGAGTAAAAAGGATGGATTTAGTATATACAAGACCACCTATGATACGTTAGACCACTATTTGTTATATGAACTATTATTATATTTATACAAACATTTTGGAATTTCCCAATATTTATAAAACTCTCTTTTGCGATGTAATAATAGACTGTTTCTCTTACCCTGTCTATTATTATTAGTCTTTTATTTACGTTATTTACCCTTCATCCCATTATCTAAAATATTCATTAACATTCAATAACATTAATTTTAATGACAATATAAACTTTTTAATCGCAAAAGCAAAATTAACTATGGCATGGCTGGAGGGAAATGGTACACCATGCGCCAATATTTTCACTTCTACTTTAGATGCGGCACAACAACCTGTACCCATTGTAGTTGCTTAATATGGTACATATTTGGCAGTTAAACGTATGTATGGTACTGCTGATATTAACCAACAAATGAATGCTGTTTGTGTAGACTGCAATGTGTTAGTGTAACTCGGGGAACATAGTATATATATATATATATATATATATATATATATATATATATATATATATATATATATATATATATATATATATATATATATCTATATATATTTCATGATTTTTGGGGGAGTACAGAATTTTATTATCGCACGCATGAAGGGAAGACGAATTCTATCGTTCATGATTAAAAGTTAATCAAGAAAAAAATGCCAGCCGACCGGTTTCGCCCTCTCTTAACAAAGGCTGTATCGGGGGATTAAAAAAAAACGAAGGATTTAAAAAAAGGGGTGAGAAGAGAGAGTACTGAAAAATATATAAATTCCTTTATTCATACAAACATTATTGGCTACATATGTGCATAAATGTTTCAGCTGCGATCTCTTCGAAATCCAGTCTCATCGGTCCATTTTACAAATTGAAACTGAGATGAAAATATAAGCATTCATGTACATCATTTCGGTTTTAGGGTGAAAAAGGGGGAAGTCTAGTTATGCATACCTATGTTTCGACTAATTTTGAATGAGACACTTATCATCTTTCCCATCTAATCTAGTTCAACTTATTTCTATCCTACCGTATTGCTTTTACGATTCTCATTATAAATCGGCAATTGATTCAAGTGTCTTGCCCCTACTGATGCCCAAGCCAGTGCCCTATTTTTTAAAAACTTAGTTCACCTCAAACAAGGCAAGTTGATACTATAGACGTAAGAGGCTACTGTGAATTAAGGTGAAAGTTCAGAGGACATCCTAAATTTGGAGCTGTGCAGCGAGATGCTTATTCAGATTAGTCTGAAATTTTTGCATGGTGGTACAATCGCGGAAACAGTGAGCAGGGAGGGAGTTGAAAAAACCGGCAGCTTGAGGAAAGAGCTATTGGAGTAGAATAGGGCCTCCACAGTGAATGGATGGGATTTAGCTTTTTGTCGGGTTGGTCGAGTGTATTTACGTCGAGGGAGCACAATAGCAGCAAGTTCATTGGATAACATTCTATTGAAGTACTTATAAAACAAGAGCTTGGTGCATAGTGAGGGACCTATTAGATTAGATACTCTTTTTTGGACCTTGTCTAAGACGGAGAGACTGGTGGATGGTGCACCAGCCAAGATGTGACAACAATACTCCATGCATGACTTTGTAGATGTATAGGATACTGTCAGCTGTGATAAGTTTTCTAGCACGGTAGAGTGATTCCACTTTCCTTGCAGGAGCCTTAGCAATGTCTTTTATATGCTTGTTCGAATTCATGTTACCTGTCAGTTGGACCGAGAAGTTTTAACATTAGACTCTAAGGTAGGGTGTTTATGCCAAGCTAATCGGTGGTTAAAGAGATGTCTTGTAGTTGTTGAAAGAAAAAGAGCGTTGTCTTAGCAGCATGAAATGTTACCATCCATTTATGACCCCGTGCCACTACAGACTGGAGATCACTTTGTAAGGATTCAGCCATTGCCTAGGATATGTGCGCGTCCATTTTACCTACATGACGAGAGTAGAGCGTGGTTGAGTAAGCAAATATACCCATTTCAGACACAATGTCATCAGGGAGGTCGTTTATCAAAATCAGGAACAATAAATGTCTAGTGTATATTGTATATGCGTTCAGAGATTACCGTTAGGATATCCACAGTAAACTGTGCTTGCCTAAATCCATACTGATGGTCAGAAAAAAAGTTTAGCATCAATGAGGTGTCGGACTACTGATGGATTGATCAAGGATTCGATGATTTTCACGAAGATCAGGAGTAGACTGATGGGTTGATAATTATGAGGGTCAGTTCTATCTCCAGAATTCTTGAAGACTGGTACAACAGAGGCAATTTTCCAGCTACCAAGGAAGCATTATTCGGCAAGGTATTTGTTGTAGAGTTAGGATAGGACATGGGCAAGTGTAGCAGATCATTTCTTTATTACTATTACTGATGTAAGATCAACCACACATGCTTTGAAGGTGTTTCTAAGAGTTTCTGTCTATTAATAGTTGACTAGTGGCGGGTGGATTATCGGAATGCTTGCTGCTTTGTGCAATAGCAGCTGCAAACTTTAAGGTGAACCTTTGTAAAGAGTGGGGCTTGCTGTGGGGCAAGTCTATCTTAAAATGTAGCTCCGTGCTATAAGTTTAAATTGCGGCTTGATTGAAATTTTGTCATCCTATTATCGGGAAGAGAGTCATGCGTAGATCTATCTATCTATCTATCTATCTATCTATCTATCTATCTATCTATCTATCTATCTATCTATCTTTCTCTCTTTCTCTCTTTCTCTCTCTACATATATATATATATATATAAATCTGTATTCCTATATCTATCTATATTTTTATATGGTGTTACAGAAGATCAAGTCACAACAACATGACGGCGTCCGTTTAGAGTTAGTTCAAACCTTGCCGGCTAAGTCATCGTTGAGATAAATCTATAAATAAGATAAAAGAAAAAGCGGACTTTGACGTAAAAGTGAAGAACCACGGGAGGCTCACGTGATTTAAGCGAACATCCGCATCAGTTGTTCGGAATAAATACCAATATTATACTTATTGTAAACCATTCATTTCAGTCAACGCTTTCCAAAAACGAGAAAAAGATTAATAAGTTTGTACCCTCCCCCCTAGAGTCATATGGTGACAGAAAATCGAGAAAGCAAATGGCAAGTCAGACAGCTCCCGTAGCCTGAAATGAATTCGGGATGAAATCCCTCACTTTAAATGAAAAATCAACACTAGGTCTTTTTTGTTGCTTTAAATTATCAGAAACAATAATAATAATAATTTATATCTGAAAAATTGAATTACTAACGTAATTAGATCAATATTAATGCGAACACTGACGAAGCATTATCTTTTTTCGTCATGTTTGACGGCGGGTGTACATTAGTGTAGAAGAAAAAGAGCAAAAATGAGAATACACTGTATGAAAGCGGGAAGGAAGTTAGCAGAAACATGTATAAGAAATACTTCAACTGATGAAATAGCACGAGGAAAAATAATGACTAAAAGGAACAAAGTGAAGAAAGCGAAAACATAATCAGATAGAATTAAGACGTGTGTAGGCGGATGGAAGAAAAAGAAGAAAGTCAAAGAGAAAGAAAAAAAAGTCTAGGATATTAGACGCGCTATTCTTTGTTATTTGTGTAATCATTAATGGGCACCGTTGCTCAAATGGCTGCTGAGTGTAGTCAGTCAAAGAAATTACAGAGCCGGTATTCAATTTTCGGCCCACGTGCCTTTTATTTTCTGTTGATCTTCTACAAGCGGACGGACACAAATCAGCACATGTGTTCGCCCTGGCAGCCGTGCTCGGGCATCTGTTGGCGTCTCTAGGAAGATTTCTTCATTTCGTTGGCAAACGAGGGGAGTAACAAAGATGGCGGCCGCTTACCGATTTAACAACGACGAAGTGGAGGAAATGGGACGGTACGCTTGCAATAGATTACAGAGTTTATCTCGTATTATCTTCGCTGTCACGATTGGCTGCTGTAATCACAGGGTTCATGCCCATTTCGATGGAATAAAACATTTGAAGAGACGATCGTTGTTTACATGATAAAGAAAAGCTGCGCACACGATTCGTTGCTGACTTTAGCTCCCACAGACAACATTTGGAATCAAAGAAATATCAAGCGTGCAAATAAGACTTTTATTCCGCAGTTGACATTTACATCGGTCAATTCCCTTTACTATATATTGTAGAAGTGTGACCTAGAGATAACACGAATATAGGGTAAAACACTGTTAGTCTTTATCTCTCTTAATATAGCTAACAGAATAACTGCATTTTCATTTACCACTCCTATATTACCATCAAAACAGGTTACTGTTATTTAAATCAATAATACAACGTAATGTTTTGACATTCTGTATATATAGTACAGTTTACCAATTAAGAGATAATTTTTGAAATGTCTAATTTGCATAACTATTTTGTAAACAGCTTATAATAAATTAATGTTTGGTGTCATTAATTTGGAATTGTATTGTCTTACTTTTAGTCTATATATGCAATAGTTCCGTCCATATCAATAGTAATTAAATAAAGTTATTTAATAAATAAATCGAATGAATGACTAAAACACCACAAGTTAAACTACCCGCGCCCGTTATGAGCGAGGCATGAACGAGAAGAGAAAAGGAAGGAGGGAGAGGTTGTCTGTCTCGTCCGTGCTCTCGCCCCGTCTCTTTCGCCCTCTTTATGCAGTTTTTACATTTTCCGGGAATAATAAGTACACTTCTTTTTTATTAGCTAAGTAAATGCCTTATTTGTAAAGTTTAACAACAGAGTTATTGTTTGATGTTTACAAACCCCTTTTCACTATTCTCATTGACAAATGAAAACAAAAGTTTAGTAGCACTGATTTGTTAAAATTACAAAAGAAAAAAATAGATTCATATTTTAGTATAATTGTAGATTAACATGCTCCGCAATATCCCACCAAAAAAACAAAAACAAAACAAGACAAAAGAACAGACGCAGTAAAAAAACCCTAAATTTCTTGTATTCAAAAAAATAAAAACTCGGAAGAAAGAAAATAAAATTGCTATTTCTTTTTTTATAAGTCGTCTGCTTCAAAAAAAGGTAAGTTTAAAATTATATTTCCTTAAACTCGTCTGCTTTGAAAAAAAGGTGAAAAAACAAATAACATTGCTCTTTCTTTCGTTCGGAATGCATGAAAAGGTCGTCATTTCTTGTGTTAGTTTACAGTTTGATATCCCTGTGAAGTCGTCTGGTTCTAAAACAAGACAAGTTTCAGAAGTCATTTGGAACGGCGTACCTTCTTTCGTCGAGTTCCGTTCGTTTTCGTAGCATTCCTCATGCTTACGTCACGCTTACTGTAACTTTTTGGTCGTATTTCCCGAAACAGTAGCTATTTAAAAAAAAGTTTTAAGAAATTGATTTTAGTTGTGTTTACCTTTCTTGTAAAAATTAAAGAAATAAATTCTTTAAAATGATCTAATTAAATGCCCTATTTTTAAGGTATAAATAAAAATATAAAAAAGTTCTTATATAACTATAGATAAACATCCTCATCTACCCCTCCCCCCCCAAAAAAAAATGAAGTACTACATTTTTAGGCGATTACCTGTGGATACACTGAAAACCTGGCGGAAAGAGAAAAAAAACATCATTTAGAATTTACAGTGGGGATCAGTTTCGCATATGAAACGTAAAAGGATTCTCAATTCAGAGCCATTCTATGGTTTTATGGTAATTTTACTATTTTTTTATTTTGCTGTTGGAGATACTTTCTGTGTGTTATTTGGGGGGGGGGCAATTTTTTAGGCATTTACGTGTGGTTTTACGACCTTATCAGTCGTACTTAAGTTGGTGTTGAGAATATATTAGTTAAATGCCCGAAAATGTTAGAATGATCTTAACAAATATAATTAGATTTTTAAGCGTAGGGTAGTTTAGCTGAGGGTTTAATCTACAAATTTACCAAGGTTTGTTGTTAAAATTATGGAATTCTTTGAGTAAACCTTTTTTTTTTTAACTATACGTCCCCATCCAGGACGGCGGGTAAGAGCCACCGTTCGCTATTTTACATTTAAAATTTCTCTATATTTACTAACTAATTAGCTATGGCCGATGGATAAGATCCTCGACTACGAATCAGTGGCGATTTGTGATCGGAGTTCGCGCCCACCGACCATTGAGAATTAGTTCCTACACTAAAGATTGCGTTAGCATGAAACATCGACGTCTGTAGGTAATTAAAATAATTAATAAATATTTATTTATAAATATTATTGTATATATATATATATATATATATATATATATATAGTATTATGAAAATATATGTAAGGCAAGCAAGCTACACATAAACGTTTCTGTCTAGCTGACTAGTCATGGATATATTTTCATGCTACTATTAAGCTCTACTCGCGTATTGAGCACTATTGAAGTGAATACTTCAAAAATACATTCACGTAATATATTATATTATGTGCATATGCATGAAATAATATATATATATATATATAGTTTCAGGTTGTATATGAAAAGAAATCAATAAAGTGCTCGATCATATAAGAGAGCTTATATAATTTAATTTATTTAGATACTGTATATTACATATTTCAGCAATGTACCGCGGTTTCATCCAAAAAGGCAGATTTAGACATCTTTAGTAAATCTTCGTGCCCGGTGGAATTTCAGCTTGCCGATGATTCCACCGGGCACGAAGATTTACTAAAGATGTCTAAATCTGCCCTTTTGGATGAAACCGCGGTACATGGCTGAAATATGTAATATACAGTATTTAAATAAATTATATATATATATATATATATATATATAATTTATATTCCAATTAGTTCACACAAAAAGTTGGTTAAGAGCTGAAGAGTGTTTATACTACCAACACTCAAACTATATAAAAACTTAATAAATATTCACACTTAACTTAAGAAAAACAAGAATTTTATTCTTACAATTGTTTCTGCGATTACAAAACCCACAATTTTTTCTTGACAATTGATGAACTTATAATGTTTTTACAAGGTTTCAAATGAGTAAGATTTATAATAAAATAAATTGTGTACTTTTAGCCCTGACATCAATACGATTTTTCGCTTTCTGTAAATTATAAATCGAACCTTTACTTTAAAAATGATAATTCTTTTTAGAACACTGGCCTCTTTTTGTGTATGAACATGATAACTAGTGACTCAAAAAGGTTGATATGCCGTGAAACGCACAAACTTAAGCATAAGTGCTAGTGAACTCAACATCTTCAACGGAAACTGAAGTTGGCATGCCGAACCATTGTTGCATCACCTCCCCTCCAAGGGTAGATGTCTAATGTTTCGTATGTAACGATCAAATGTTATGTTTGTTATGCAAATCAACAAATCATAAGCAAGACAATCAAGTCATACATCGTGTCTTCAACGCTAAACAATAGCGATCCCTCGAGTCTGAGGACACTTCATTCAAGATCGTCTTCCGTCGTTCCCTGATGGCTACCTATATGTGGGGGGTCATTCTCGCTCCGTAATCAAAGTTGGCACAACGAAAGTAGTAGATCTCGGATTTGGAGAAGGACCATTTTATTAGGCCGTTGACGTTGCCTTCCTCTCTGCTAGTGGCGAAGAGAAGAAATATCGGATACAGATTTATGGGGATTGGCACTTTCATTGATAATCGATTCTTAAGTCATTTCTTATCACGTCTCATCGATTTAAGCTTCCAACTAAAAGTATCTGCTCTTCGTGCCTATCCTATCTCGTGTAACGTCATTTCCTCTAGCTCGTGATCTCACAAGAGACAAAATCCAGCTACATGCCTCCGTTTTACGTTTCCCTTCCGAATTTAAATCATCAAATAATAACTAGCCCACTACACTTACTATTTTACACTATTGGTCAGCACTTATACCAATTTCAAGTAATACACCTTCGCCTCCGAATATTCGATATATAATCAAAAGAGTTATGATTTTATTTTCATGGAAATCGCGCCAGACAAGGCATGAAGCCACTTGATGTAAGTAGCTTAAAATATCACTTCAAGATTAAAACCTAGCCAACGATAAGTACAGGGTGTTTCAAACGTCTTGGGAACATAACGATTTTTAATAACTCAAAAACTATTAGGAGTTGAAAAATGAAATTGGTACCGTTGGAAAGGTTAAAGTTTCAAGTTTTGTGGGGAATCTTCAAAGTTGCTCAATATGAGCACCATTCGTCACACGGCAGACATCTAGTCGATAGTCCATTTCCTGCCAAACGCGTTCCAGCATCTTGACGTCAATGGTTCCCACGACTGCCGTTACTCGAGCCTTTAGTTCGTCAATATCTCTTGGAAGGGGCGGCACATAGACTTGTTGCTTGACAAAGCCCCAAAGGAAAAAGTCACACGGGGTAAGATCTGGAGACCTAGGAGGCCAGGGCATGAGAACGTCATCACCTCGCCCAGATCTCCCAATCCATCTACCAGGCAGCCTTGTGTTAAGAAACTGCCTTACTCTAAGACTCCAGTGTGGTGGTGCACCATCTTGTTGAAAAATGAAGTCATCAGATTCTGCTTGTTCCAACTGAGCCATTAACCAGTCTTCCAGCATGTTGAGATAGGATTCACCAGTGATAGTTGCCTCTTCAAAGAAGAACGGTCCATAGACACCTTTCTTGGAAATTGCACAAAACACGTTCACTTTTGGTGAATCTCGCTCGTGCTCAAGAAGTTCATGAGGATTCTCAGTACCCCATATGCGAGTGTTATGCTTGTTAACTTTGCCATTCAGATGGAAGGTCGCCTCATTGCTAAAAACAAGCCGGTCATCAAAGCCGTTATCTTCCAACTTCTCTTGCATTGCAATGCAAAAGTCACGGCGAAGTGGCTTATCAGTGTCCTTCAACTTTTGGACCAACTTGAGCTTGTAAGGTACCATTTGCAGTCGTTTCCTTAAGACACGCCAGACAGTTGCTGGAGCAAGCTGAAGTTCCCTGCTGGCTCTTCTCACTGATTTACGGGGGCTCCGCTGAAAGGCTGTCCGAACTTGCTCAACTGCATCTTCTGAAGTTGAAGGGCGACCTGTTCGCTTACTTGGGCACAAACACCCATCTTTCACAAATTTAGCATGCCATCTGACAATGGATTTCCTTTCAGGGGCTTCTTTTTTAAATTTCCTGCGAAATGCACGCTGAACACATGTCCACGATTCAGTCTTTGCAAATTGGAGGACGCAAAATGCCTTGTCTTGTTTAGAGAACGCCATTACTGCACCTGGAAAGATAACACGAAAATCATTAGTATGACCAAAAACCTGATTAAGCAAGCTTTAAAATGGCACCAGTTTCATTTTTCTACCTTGAATAGTTCATGAGATATACGCATTTGTAATGTTCCCAAGACTTTTGAAACATCCTGTATTATATTGATAGATTGCGACCTAGGAAACAGAAATTTCTCTCTTTTGTTAGCAACATCGCTCCTGGAATGTGAAGATTAAAGGACAAAATAAGGCAAGCGAGAGTTACGAGGATTCCATGGCTACAAATCAAGAGATTTTCAATGCGGAAATCGTTTTTTCATGCGAGCGCATTGTGGTAATATGTTTCAATTAAACGACGTATCATATCAAAAAGTAGTTCATCATTGGCATTATTAAGATTTCAGAATATGAAAAAAAAAACCAGTTGAGTAGCAATGATTGATTGCTGGTTTTAGTAAAAATATAAATGAAGGTCATTTACGTCAATAACTAAAGTGCAAATAACAATAAAAATAAAAATAAATATGGGAAGAAGGGTTAAAAGTGTTCATGAAAACTAGCAGTATTGCTCGGTAGTCTTTTTACGTTCATTTTTATTTAGTTTTTCTTCATTCCGTTTTTCTTTTAACGAAATTATCTATTTCTTAAGTAGGATTTTGAAATTTAAATTTAATTATTACAGTATCGTTTAGTTATTAAATTATTGAACCGAATTGTTATAAAACTATAATTAAATTCGCTAAAGTCATGGTATATGAATCTCTAATTTATAAAATTATAGGAAGTAAATAGCTTCTAAAACTTTGAATATTTTAATCCACGAAGATTTGCTATGAATATTAAAACACGAAATGACGTTCTATACGACAGTTTAAATGCTTCCAAAATCCTTAAAAATTCCGAATGTTCACGAAGTAACTCATTTTTTTTGTTTAATTATAAACAAACTGGCTGACTATTTTACGCACGGATTAAAATGCATTATAGTTGATTGGTAATTAAATTAGTTCTTTAATATAGCTTTGAAAATTTTGTTTTATTTTACGCTATTAAACATAGAAACATAGAAACATAGATGAATTCTGGTAGAAGGACATGAGTCGTCCTATGGCACCAGCTCCTTGTCTTCATCGTTGTATGCGTCCAGTGATGACAGCAGCCTTATAATTGAATTTGATTTCTTGGTCAATCCAGAACTTATCCAACCGCTTCTCAAATATCTTTACAGTTTCGGCTTCAATTACACTTGATGGCAATCTGTTCCACAAATCAACACAGCGATGGCTGAATGAATATTTTTTCAGGTTCAAACGTGCCTGTTTCTTGTAAAGCATCTGACTGTGTCCCCTGTTGCCCACTCTTGTACTTTTTCTAGTCAATAATTTATCAGCATTGAAATCATATTTTCCAGAGAGCAATTTATAGCACTCAATCATGTCCCCACGTATTCTTCTATATGCCAAACTTGGCAACTTCAGAGCTTTCAACCTTTCTTCATAACTCTGATCGTACATTGTATCTTTTATGTCAAAAAATAATCGATTCATAGTAAATAAAAAAAATAACTACGTGTGTAAATATCAAAGTTACGTTGAAAGGAGAATTCCACACATAGAAATACAAAAACTTGTCGCAATTTTATTAATACAGAAATGATACTTTTCATGGGTGTTAAATACACACTTTATAATTACTATATAACACATTAGACGTCAACAGAGTGTCTTAATGATTTAATATGATGCGATACATTTTGATGATAGGATTGGTGCGGAGGATATGCGAATTTACTTATCTTGAAGTGATTTTGACTATTCGTCTGTTCTATGGCCAGTGACTAATGAATGGAGATTTTACTTCTAGATATTGAGTTTTAATCATTGAATGTATATGAAAAGAGAGAGAGAGAGAGAGAGAGATTTTCACCAACATTTTTATTGCACGTGTCGTGCCGCACCCGTTTACGACTCGGCACTCCTAACAAAACCGGATATTTAATTATTCGTCATCTTGAAGCTATTATCTCCCCCTCTCAAACATAATTGCGCCGTTTTGCCAGTAGGTGTCGCTTTTCATCGTCAGTTGACGCTGGAAGACGACCACATAGTTATCTGCCCTTTCTTGAATATATAAACCAGTGTACAACGTTAGATAGCCTCTTTTACAGTTCCGACCACGGCAGACAGTAGTCATCGGAGACGCATCTCGTCTCCTTGTCCGACTCACAAAATCACACGTGTTTAAATCAATAAACACGTTTTTCTCGGTAAGAGATTTTTCTTCACACACGCATACAGATAAACTTTCTTCCCCAGAACATTTTATTTTCACGTACACAATTTCTTTATTGAACATATATTCCCATGTGCGTCTCAATCATATGAATTATTTCACTCGATTATACATACATACATATATGCACACAGAATTCATCATTCCACATACACACTGTATACGTATTAATGTACTCTGTTTAATAGTCGTTACACACGTTCAATACACGCTTTATTTAAACAACCTGTGAATTATTATTTTGCCTTGCATGTGACATTGCTTGTATTATTAACATGCACTCAGGATTTCCACCAGAATTCCGACAATCTCGGCGCTTGTGGCAGAGACCAAAATTTAAAATGTGTTTTATGAATTAAAAATTAATTACTAACATGTATGTAAAAAAATTGTTACATATTTAAACTTATATATTTATGTAATGTAGTTTTAATTGTTTTCTTTGTAGAAGTTAAGTAGATTATTTTTTTACTATATAAAGGCTGAAATGTATTATTATTATAGTATTATTTCAGATCACACAGGTAAATCACTCGCCCTAAAACAAAACTGAGATTCTACTTTTTAGGCAGTTACGTGTAAACACCTTAGAAATTGGCGGACAGAAAAAAAAATCAATTATTTTAGAATTTAAATTGGGGTGTCAGTTTCATAAGTTAATTTTACGTAAAATTAGCCTCGTTACCGTTAACGTTTGCTCTTAGAGATAAATTCTGGGCGTTTTATTTGAGGCGAGGTACTTTTTTAAGCGATTGTAGCTGGTAATCTACTATATACATTTTTTATTTCATTTTACTTCAGTCGAAGTTCTCAGAAATCAAGGGGCCCCTATCTGGGGCTAACACTTGATCTCTATATGAGATACATAGATATTCGAGTGTTCCATTAAACTTCTCTTTACCTCTCCAGCGTTGAGTTAGTAAAGAAATGAAGAATATTAATTTTCCTCTCCCCAATTGACCAGTTTAATATGTTGTAGTATATCATTCTTTTGGTCTCTTGGACTTACCGGATTCCAGCTAAGTGCTGTTACTTGAGGTAACACTACTTGGAGAAGGTGCACCATTCCTCGTATGAGTCAGTGTATAGCTGTGTTGAAGGATCTTATTTGGGCTGTTAATACTATGTTATTTTCAATATTTGGTCAGAGCTAACTTGCAGAGAGAAGTATCCTCATGCCAGATTGTCCTGACAAACCCATCTACAGGGAGATATTAGGCACCCGAGGACAGTGTCTATTAGGCATTCAAGTCCTCTCCAGTAGTCATTCAAGTCCTCTCCAGTAGTCATTCAAGTCCTCTCCTATACATATATTTGTATGTTTGTGTGTGTAACGTTTATTTTATTGTGACGTAATTTCCACTGTCTTTATGCATAGGCGCGTATGCTTGTATGTAGGTGTTTAGATGTTTGTTTGTTACGCCTGCGCTAAAGACATGTGCAATAAACATGTGCACGACTGAATTCATTGTAGGCGAATGAGTGTGTATTATATCGAGAAGTTTTTGGGTTAGTTGGATGATTATCGAAGAAAGAAAATGTACACCAAAAAATGGAGAAATAATTTCGCTAAAGCGTCGCTGGTGAGGGAATGAAACAGGATGGAAAGCTTGAATAGAATAGGACTGTATACAAAGTGGAATGAGGTTTGAGTTACTGATGAGTTGATGGATCGATAAGGTATCGATACGAACAATCAATACATAACTGACAAAGAAAACGAGGCTCTAAATGAAACCGAGTGCAGCAACCACGGACAAAAAAAGCGACAAGAAAAACAAGCTGACAACGGCATGAAACAAGACAAGCCTAAGTATAGCAATAAAAACAAAATGAAACATCGAGATATAGGATTCACAATAAGGAATGTTTCTTTATAAAAATAATTACTATCTGTACGTATCCAGCGTTACCCGGGAATCTTCTTACGTTGATTTTGTAAGTTTTTTTTTTACTATACCGAGAATTTTTTGTACATTATTACGTTTGATCATTAAATTATTAATCGAACCAAATTGTTATAAAACTTTGACTAAAGTTTTTATGACTTTCTAATCGACAATTTAAAGGTTTCGAAATACTGTACAAATTTCGAATGATCGCAAAATACTTCAATCCTGCTTTACATTTTCAAATATTAGCAAAATATAAAAGTGGCCAATCTGTTGAACTATAAGCCGAAATGCATTCTGGTTGATTTAATTTTGCAATTAAATTATTTATTGAAATATGAAAAATAGTAAAAAAAAAATTATGTGTAAGAAGTGAGAACACACACGTACACAGATACACTGGAGAAATGAAGATTCAAGTGTATTATCGGACTATTGGAATACCCCCACCTACTTTGCTAAAATTTATTTAAGAAATCATGACCGCCAGCTGTTAAAATAGTGAATTTCAGTTAATTAATTATTCATGGAAGGGGTGGGGGCTAAATTTTAATGTGGTAGTTTGGTAGTTTTGTTTTACGGCATATCAACCCTTTTTGGGTTATTTAATGCCGAATCTGGTCTTGTTTTCTTCTTTCTTGTTTCTTTCCCCTTTTAATATCTGTTTCTATTTAACCCATAGTTGGGACCCTAACAGGTACTACCACTCCGGGTCAGGGTGGACCTGGGAGCAATGGTAATTAAGAGGAGGCTCCACATTCCCCAAAGTCCGTAAGCCGGATCTCACCATCGGATGTAGTTTAAGGTCATATCCAGGACCGGGAGTAGGGTAGGAAAAATAAAAATAAAAAAGGGAAGGGAGAAAGGGAGAGGGGCTGTTGTTTTTGTTTTTGGTTTTGTAGAACATAATTAAGTTTTACAAACAAAAAAAAAAAAAAAAAAAAAAAAATCAATGTAGGTGAATTTCGTCTCAGGGAGCCACAGGGCAGCCTGATCTGGTATCACCAGAAATTTTAATGTATAAAACTATATAAATTTATTGTGGTAGCTGAAATGATAAATCAAGATTAATTAAAAAAACATAATGCAATATGTTTCTACGGAACGAAACTTAAAATAGACTCCTGTAGTGATGCTAGGTCGTATCCCAAAATGTATGTTTTCAAACTGACCGATGGACAGTTAAAAATAAATAAAAAAATTGAGACTAAAGCAGACGATATTTCCGGCCGAATATAACCGATCCAATTTCCTTACGTACACCTCCATCCATTTCACTATTTATCTTTCTCCCTTTCTCTCTCCATCCTTCTGTTTCTCATTTTTGAATGCTGGGCGAAAAGTAACCGAGTTCAAAATAAAAAAAAACAGTTCACTGCTGTCAAATAAAAAGTATACACACAACCCCTTATCCTCAAGTAGCCTTGATAAACTATGACCCGATAATACCTAAAAAAAACTTCGTACCGACGACCGCTTATGTCCTTTCCCTAAAACAAAATTTTAAGTAGATTTTTGAAATCAAATCATGTAATCAAAATGTATAATATAGAAGTAATTTTAAGAACTACATAGTTTAAGCTTTTTTAAAAACATATGTAAAAGTATATACTAAATCTTTGAAAGTTAGAGAAATGTAGAAATTTATTTATTTTATTAAGAACGTAAAAAAGCCGAATATGTGAAAATGATAAGTGAAAATGCCTCCATTCAAAAAAGAATCCGAACGGGACTAAGAGTTATTTAAAAGAAATTCAAGCTAAATACTTTTTTTGCATAGAAAAATATGGTCTAAGCAAAAACAGAAGAACAAATAACTAGTTAGAATATCAGATTAATTGCTATCGACAACAAACTCTAAAAATCCGACAAGATAATTTTATATATTAAATAATCTTAAAATATGCCCTGTAGTGAGTAGTATTAACACAGCCATTATCGTGGCTTCAATGCATGTTCCTTTCAATAGTAGAACACTTTGACGACGACTGCCTTTAAATAGGATTACTATCGCGTTGATTTATCGGGTTGTTGATGACGGCCGTGTGGGCTAAAGTGTTGGAATTTTAGTTTCAAAGATGAGTCTTAATTATGTAGGTATTATTTTTATTATGTACTTAAAATAAAGTTTTACTCCACATTTATATTGTATCACAAAGATTACAATCCAGATATAATGATACTAAACTTTATGTCTTGTATCCTTATTCAAATGTTGA
This sequence comes from Sepiola atlantica, assembly GCA_963556195.1. Lineage (NCBI taxonomy): Eukaryota > Metazoa > Mollusca > Cephalopoda > Sepiida > Sepiolidae > Sepiola > Sepiola atlantica. The sequence goes on from OY744515.1 coordinate 35,218,445, forward strand.
TCAACATCCATTACTTGATTTTTTTACTTCTATTAACCCCACACAAACCACACTGCCACTAAGACTCAAGTAGCTACTGTGAATTAGGGGACATATTTATAGGGGCATCCTAAGTTTGTTCACATTACATTTAATTTTCTGAATGCTGGCACAGTTGGGGACACAAGAAGAAATTCCAAAGACAAGCGCTTCTAGGAAAGAAGCTATTAAATTAGAAAACCTTTTAGCATATGGACACTTCTACATTGAAGGGATGTGATTTTGCTGCTTGTCGGGTTGTTGGGTGGTACTTACGTTGAAAGGAAACAAGTGCAGCAAGTTCGTTGGAGCACATTCCCTTGAAATACTTGTAAAACAAGCACAGGGATGCAACATTTCGGTGATCAGACAGGGGCTTGGGCTTGGTAGAGAGTGTGGGACCTATTAGTTTAGAGGCTCGTTTTTAGACCCTTTCAAAGTGGAGACACTAGTGGTTGGTGCAACAGCCAAGATACGGCAACAATACTCTATGCATTGGCGAATAGTGGCTTTATAGCGATATACAATACTGGCAGGTGTGAAAAGTTTTCTAGCTCGGTAGAGAGAGCCCACCTTCTTTGCAGCAGACTTGACAGTTTCTCCAATGTATTTATTTCAACCTGATAATTTAAGGCCGAGGAATTTGAATGTTGGACTATCGGGAATTGTGCTACTAGGCATGGCAATCTGTTGTTAGTAAGGTGTTGTACACTTGTTAAAAGAAAGGAGCTTATGTCTTGGTAGCATTAAATGTAACCAACGATTCTGGCCTCATTCTACTAGAGTGGAGGTAATTTTTTTAGGATTCAGCCATTGCCTTGGATATGTGCGCGTTGGATTTACCCTCAATAATAGGGCACGGTGTCATCAGCAAATATATTAATTTCGTACACGATTGTCGTTTATGAAAAGCAGGAATAATAGAGATCTAAGAATTGACCTCTAGGCCACATCCGCATTAATGTTATGTTGTTTAGAATATGTATATTTTTTAGCCTACTTATGGACCAAAAACTGGTATTCGACCAATACAAACTGTGTCATTTGATGTTTAGAGACTGAAAACTCTAATGAACCCACGATGTGCCATGTTTACTCCATTTTATATACTTTAGAAGATTGAATTACGTGTGACTTATTTGAACTCTTAAAAACTAGCAAGATTTAAAAAATAGCAAAAAAATAATTAAATTATTGGATTTAAACAAAATTTTACGTACTTAGTTATTATATAATTATTAGTTAATTATCTTTTATGAAAATTATTTATCGGATGTTTTTAATTACTTTTAGCTCCTATCTTCATATTTGCTTGCCACACTTTACTTAGTAATATTTTTACTCCCCAAACACATTTCCTTTTTAGAAAGTTAATTCCTCTGAAGATATACCAAAAACAAATATGAATAAAAAACAACACATTGAAAATATACTCTGGAATTAAATGGATTTATTTTAACTAAAAATCTTCTGCAGTGAGTTGATTTTTATATTATTTTAGAAAGGAATATTAAGAAAGCAATTCTAATAACATTTCTGTTTAAAATAGTTTATGAAATTATATTTAGAATTCAAAATGTCTTGCATACAACAATATTGCTATTAAATGACTATATGTTCAAATGACCGAGAAATATTAAAAAAAAACTGGTATATTTGATAAGAATTGTATTTTATTTTCATTTTACATACAATTGAATTTTTATCAACAGAAGAACGAGAGAAAATTGAAATTATCTCCTATACTTCATGAAATTTTATAATTTGAAGAAATGAACAAACTCATTACGGTATTATATCCACTTGAAAATAATGAATGCTTAACATTTGTAAATAATAAAATCAATTATATTCTTTTAAACTTGATTAAAATATACTTTTTAGAACAATAAACATTATTTTCTCTATTTCCTTTTAGCGGGGCTATGTAGTTTTCTATTTTGCCACATGTTCTAAGAATGTTAATTTCTTTCGTTTCCCGAAAAAAGCGGAATAATAATAATAATAATAATAATAATAATAATAATAATAATAATAATAATAATAATAATAATAATAAAAGAGAAGGCTGAGACTCTATAACGGACGGAAATGACAAAATCAGCTGAAATAGTAAGGAAAATCCTCGAATGCGGAAACCAACCAATATAAACTACAATCACTAACTAACTACATGGGAATTGCAACGAAAATAAAGCAAACACATGGAAGGAACATCACGTGAACGTATACGCCCCTCCTTCCCCTCAAATGGACTCAGGCTCGACTAATACCACACACAATAGTCGTGAAAGGTCAATGATGATGGAAAGACCGATGAGGGAGAGTACTAATCAGAGTTCCACTGGAAGAGTGTGGATAATACTGGGACCTTATTGTCATCCAAATCCCAAAGAGGAGAAATGCTCGCTGCAAGCGAGATATCAATGGTGGGTGGCTGTTGCGATAATGCAAAGTCATTTGCAAAGGTTGTCGAAAGAGGTAGATGGTACTGGAAATCTGGGGAGACTTGCTGTCACTTAGAGTCCAGGGAACACTACCGGTTATTATCAGTGAGCATTCACTGATGATGATTTGTGTGAGTACACATACTACTACTACTACTACTACTACTACTACTACTACTACTACTGATAATAATAATAATAATAATAATAATAATAATAATTGTTGTGAAGTTGTCCAACAGTAAATAATAAATAAAGGAAGTCAAGTCGAGGGTTGGTTTAACAAGTGTATTAACAAAGTAAGAAATTGACTAGCACTTGGCTAGACAGTTACAAGACTGTGCTTTGTCTTCTCTGTGTCTCTGGTGACTCGCACTATTTATAGTGACAACCGGTGTAGTTTCTCCTGTGTAAGAACGGCCGGTGTAACAATAATAATAAAAGAAAAGCTGGAGAAAAGTGTGCATTGCTAGAAATTAAAAAAGAAAAGCTGGAGACGACTGAGGGCATAGAACTACCCAACCAAGAGCAGATGATGACGCTAGGTGAACAAGACAGCTATAAATATTTGGGAGTTTTGGAAGCAGACACAATCAAATCCACAAAAATGAAAGAGAAGACTAGAAAAGAATACATGAGAAGAACAAGAAAGCTCATAGAAACAAAATTATATAGAAGAAACCTAATCAAAGGAATAAATACCTGGGCAGTATCACTAATAAGATATCTGGACCATTCATAAGCTGGACTAAAGAACAACTCAGCCACCTTGACCAGAGGACTAGAAAATTAATAACTATGCACAAGGCACTACATCCAAAAGACAATACAGACAGACTCTACGTGAAGAGAAACGAAGGGGGAAGAGGACTGGTAAGTATAGAAGACTGTGTGAACGACACTGAAAAAAGCTAGAGAAATACATAAACCAGAACACAGAAAGGCTGATCACTGCAGCAAGAGACACCGTCCCAATGAACAACGCAGGAAGCATAAACTGAACAAACAGACAAGAAAAGAAAAGTGGGAAGAAAAACGACTACATAGACGCTTCATAAAACTCACAAGAGAAGAAACCAACGCAAATAGCTGGACATGGCTAAGGAAAGGACACTTGAACAGAGAAAGCGAATCTTTACTGATGGCTGCACAGAACAATGCGATTAGGATAAACTACATTAAAGCTAAAATAGATAAAACCCAGCAAAACAGTAAATGCAGACTGTGTGGACAAAGAAACGAAACAGTAAATCATATAATAAGTGAATGTAGCAAACTTGCTAAAAAATAATACAAAACAGACATGATTGTGTTGCGAAAGTAATACACTGGGAACTATGCAAACAATTGAATTTCGAATATGCAGACAAATGGTACAAACATAAACCAGAAACTACTGGAAAACGAACAACACAAAATCCTCTGGGATATGGATATACAAGCAAGGACACCTGATGTTATTATAATCGACAAGAAGGAAAAATCTTGTAAAATCGTAGACTTCGCCGTTCCAGCAGACCACAGAGTGAAGATCAAAGACACGGAAAAACAAAGTAAATACACAGAACTAGCCAGAGAACTGAAAGGAATATGGAACATGAAGAAAGTTAGTATAATACCAATAATCGTAGGAGCACTAGGAACAATCCCAAAAAACCCGGAGAAAAGACTGGGAGAAATTGGAATCAAAGGGACCATCGAAACCATACAAAGGACGGCAATGATCAAAACAGTCGCAAGCTTAAGGAAAATCCTCGAATAGGGAAACCAACCCGCATAAGCTATAAAGGGTAACCAGTCACAAGGAATTTACAAGGAGAAAACAAAAGCATACGAAGAACACCACAACACGAACCAAGGAACAGAAACTGCAAGAAGCATCACTTCATAATCCCCCCCCCCAATAAATTACACCGGCCTCAGCTATCACTACACAAAAATGAACCAAGGAACAGAAATTACAAAAAACACTATAAGCTCCCCTTCTCCCCCCAAATAATAATTGAATTTTTTTAAAATGGTGCCCGCCTAGGTTGCCACCAGACAAAATATTTCTAGAGGGTTGAGAAGGATGAGAAGACCGAGGAGGGACAGCACAAACCAGGCCTCCACTGGAAAAGTGCGGAAGAATGCCGGGACCTTGGGGAGGCTTATTTCCACGCAAATCCCAGAGAGTACCAATTGTCCTTACCAGCAAGAAATAAATGGTAAGCAGCTGTTGCGAAAGCGCATCGTTATCGAAAAGAGGTGAAGAATACTGGAAATCTGGGGAGGCTTGTTGTCCCTCAGACTCCAGGAAATACCACTGGGTTGTTGTCGGTGATCAATCACTGACGATGATCTGTATGAGAACTCCTAGTGAGTACAAATAATAATAATAGATTCTTTGTTAGATTCTTACTTATTTTTATGTGCTAAATGCTCGAATTAAATAAGAAAATAAATAAATAAACATATAAGCAAATAAATAAATAAAAATCTAAACTAAACTAAAATAAAAACAATAACATCAACAACAAAATTGAATCTAGTTATTCCAGTTTCACTGAAGTTACAGGCCGATTTAAAACGTCGAACATGTATCAAATATTGAGGATTATTTAAAAGAAAGGTTTGTTTCAAATTATGAGAATTGGCTGAAAGTATAACTAAAATAAGATATCTTAATACAATAAAGAATGTCAGAACGAGAAAAGGGAATAGATGGGCAAACAGAAAGAAGTGAGAAATGGAAGAAAAGGAAAGGTGGAAAATAAATTAAATCCAGACATTATGGGGCTATCCATAACTCCAAGTTTTGTTTAATCCTTTCAATCATCGAATAGCTATGTCTTGTTCTGTTGTGAGTGTTACTTCTCTACGTACGTATGGTATTATGTCTCAGGAAAATGAGAAATTATCGCTATCTCTGTGACTGGATCACCGGTAATTTAAGCATGAGCCTCGTATTGCCACGTATACCAAAAGATTAAATGAAATCAGATAAATTTAAAATCCGTGGGAGTCAGAAGAAATATTTGAGTGTCATAATCGGCAGGTGCTACCCGGTTGGTATCCTGCGAATGTTGGCTCCTCTAATTTCAGGAACAAAATGATCACGAACCAAAAACAGGTAAGCAACATCTCTAATTCAAGGTACAACAATAACACATACCAAACACAAGAAAGCAGGAATGAAAAAAACCGATAAACTAAGCCATAGAAGGAAATGGATCGCAAAAGAGAATAGACTGGTAATGGAGTACTACTACAGAAGTACATTCGAAGAAATAGGATATCGGAAGCGAATTAAAAATTAATGGGACATGTCTATAGACTGCCATACAACGGAACAAAGGATAGCAGATCAAGCAAGACCGATCCTCAAGAGAGGGTGATTATCAGAGCTGATACTAATGGAAAGTAAACAAAGGATAAATAGTGTAACCGATCAAGAAACACTTCTTAATGAAACGCCACAGGTAGAAGACTGGTATAACATAAACACTGAAATCGAGGAGACCGATAACTATGAACTCACATAAACAACCGGGATAGAAGCATCAAAAGTTGAAAACATCAAACGATTTAAAAAAAGGACAAAATAAATAAGAAACAGATTGCCCCAGTACATCTCAATGAATACAATCACAGACCTGAACAATTTAATTAATTCTTGAGCATAACTAGTAAGCATGACACTTTCTTTTTTAATGACAATCGCTCCAGACAAGGCATGAAGCCACTTGATGTAAGAAGCTACAAGCACGAAATATGATTATCTCAAAGACAGGAGATCCCTATTGACCTTAGTCTTGAAAAGGTAAGAAGAAAACAGGCAGCAGGAAGAGAGAGCCACAATCATGTAGTTCTTGGAAAGAAGCTACTGGAATAGGAAGCTGTATTACAATGAGCTATCAAAACAGTGAATTGATGGCGACCACTAGACCACCAAGTCAAACCAGCTAGAACAAAGGAGGGGAAAATATATCACATAATTCTGAAGAACAGATGCCATAATAGTATTCATAGAAAAGACTGAGATTAGCATCATTACGTCTGTGAGAGAAAGGGTGGAGAAAAGAGTAAAAGGTAGTGCCAATCAAATTACAGATAAGTTTCTGCACCTTATCAAGAACCCTCAAATGGGACAGAGAATTCACCAGCCCAAATATGACAAGAGTACTCCATGCATGGTCTGATTGTAGATTTATAGAGATAGAGAATAACCTCAGGTGTGAGGGAGTGTTGTGAACGATAGAGAAAAGCGACTTTACGAGAAGCAGAAAGAGCCATGGATCTAATGTATAAACTCCAATAAAGATTTGATGAGAGAGAAAGACCATGAAATTTCAGAGTCGATTTCTCCTCAAGAGCAGAGCCATCCAAGAGACTCTCAGGAAGAAAAGGGACACGCCTACGATTGAAAGACACGAGCTGAATCTTATCTGGATTAAATGAAATAAACCATTTCGTACCCCAATCCACAACTGCACTAGGTCAACTTCTAGATCAGCTGCATATTTCGATTGATCCGAAGGAGATTGGCGAGAAGCAACACCAAAATAGAGAGTAGTGTCATCAGCATAGATGTTAATTTTCAGAACAATATTCCCTGGAAGATCATTTATATAGAGAAGAAACAGTGTTGGGCCTAAAACAGAGCACTGAGGAACACCAGCATTGATAAGAAAAGAGACACTGTCCAAAGTTACTTGCAAGCTTCACCAAAAAAATGGAACGACAAAGCCTGTACGTGAAATCAGAATGGAAACACAGATCAACCCACCTAAAAAAGAAGCTAAAGTCCTAAATACGATAAAAGAGAACAGAAAGCGATGAAAATATGACTCATAAAGTAGATGAACTAAATGAGAAACATGAAGAACTAAAACAAAAGATAGCAGAAAAATAACAAACACTGAGACGATACAGATACAAATCGAAGCAGTACAAACAAAATAGGACTGTTAAAAACAATGAAAGTCAATTTTATAAATACGTAAACGAAAAAAGAATAAAGAAAAAAACAACTAGATGCGATAGAAAAATAGTGCTGGGGCAAAATATGGGGAAAACGACACTATAGCAACAAAATTGCTGAATGGTTGAATAACATGAAAGAAGAGCTTCAAGAAATCGAAGAAAGAACAGAAACCGAAATTATCGAAGAGACGCGCAAGACAACACTAAAAAATTCAAACTGGAAAGCACTAGACCACAATCAAATACATGCATACTTGTTAAAAGAATTCTACGACCCTATATTGAGGACTAACACAAAACCTGAAAAGATGTATCCACGAAACTGTTACCATTGGGTCGTAATGAAATTCCGTAATTGTAGTTGCAACCGATTCTGCCGATGTCGTAAGTTTCGTTTCCGAAAGCGATGGTGCAAGTATTGAAGATCTCTCTGAAAATAATTCTATCTAACGTAATTGTTGTTGCATTAATTGCTGTATGGTGCAATCCATCTTTGAAAGTGTAAATTTGCGTTACCGTGATTCTTAAAAAACTATTCTCGCTGCCAAAATGTTACGTCTTGATGTTTAGAAAAACCGCTGAACGCGAGATGCTTGTTTAATTGTGATACCGTTCTGTTTACTTTTCACTATTCAGCAGACTACCCCTTCAATCCAAGGGGCGATAACTTATACTTTGCTTAAAGGGAAATAACTCGATTTTATTTGTTAGGTTGACCTAATAGAAACAGACATACATAAATGGATGACCAAATAAAGAACTACATTAATACAAAAAAGACACCTAAAAAGAAACGATTTCAAACAGCTACAAACAAATGACCGGTTTAACAACCATGTGAAAAATCTTAACGACACCACTGAGAGAACAGATCTACTACTCTCAAAATAATCGTAAACTACTTTCTTCAGAAACAGAAAGAATGCCGGAAAGGGAAAAGAGGAACGTATGACTTATAGATAAATCAAAAAATCTTGAAGGCAATAAAAATCAGAAAAAAGAACATAGTCATGGAATGGGTTGCTGAGTTGCATCATGGATATGATAAACAGTTGTGGTGTTAAGAGTCTTCTTTGAATATGTCTCTCTGTATTCTTCTGAGAAATCCTACGACAGGCATGGATACTTGATTCCTTAAGGATGTACAAAATATCTGATTAAGAAAGAAGTGATAACCTGGAGACTAGAGCTGACAGCTGTAGGACGACACCTGAATAATATACTCAGAAAATGTGATGCCAGATACAGGACTACTGACACCGAGCCAAAAATAAACGACCTTATGTATATGGATTACATGAAGCTGTTTAAAAAAAGCAACTGGAAAAGCTGACAAACACGACTCGAATCTTCAGCCACGACATTCAAATGGAATTAGAAATGGAAAAGTGCGCACTGCTAAAAAAGAAAATGGGAAAACTGGAGGACATGACATTGCACAACCAAGAAGAAATAAGAGCACTATTTGGGAGTTCTGGAAGCAGACACCATCAAATCAAAAGAAAGGAAAGAGAAGATTTGAAAATAATACCCGAGAAGAATAAGACAACTCTTAGAAAAAAAATTATATGGTAGAAATCAAATAAAATGAATCAGCACCTGGGCAGTATCGTTAGTAATATATTCTGGTCTAGTCGTCAACTGGACAAAAGAAAAACTTAGGCATCTTGACTGGTTGACTAAGAAAACTAATGACAATGCACAATGCACTACACATGAAAGATGATATTGACCTACTCTACGTGAATAAAAGAAGGGCGAAGAGGACTAGTAAGTATAGAAGACTGTGTGGATGACACAAAAATATTTGAAAAATACATGACTCAGAACACAGAAAGACAGACCAGTTCAGCAAGGGACATCGTCAACATGAACAAGACATGGGAAAGTGAAACGAGAAAGGAAAAGACGAGAAAAGAAAAGTGGAAAGAGAAACAGCTCCATGGATAGATTAATAAGAATGAAAAGAAAAGAGACTCACGAAAACACCTGAACACGGCCACGAAAAGGACATAGGAATAAAGAAACATAATTGCTACTGACGGCTGCACAGAACAATGCGATTCGAACTAAGGATATAAAAGCTAACATAGACAAAACGCAGTAAATGCAGACTCTGTAGACAAATAAAAAAAAAACAGTAAATCACATAATAAGTGAATGTAGCAAACTACTCCCAAAAGAATACAAGAACAGATGATACTATGTGGGAAAGCAGTACACTGGGAACTATGCAAAAGATTGCATGTTGAACATGCAGACAAATCGTACGGACAGAAACCGGAAAGGAAAATCACAAACTTCTCTGGCCTATTGAGGTACACACCAATAAACGCATCCAAGTAAGAAGACTGGATGTCATAATAGTCAACAAGAAGGAAAAAAACTGCCAAATAGTATATTTTACAATCCCAGCAAATCACATGGTGAAGATCAAGAAGAAAAACGAAGCAAGTACGCGGAATTTGCCAGAGAACTGTAAAGGATATGGAATGTGAAGAAAGCCAATATAATACCAATGATCAAAGGAGCACCAACATTATCCGACAAAATTATCAATCTTACATAAAAAGCAATGAAAATACGGAAACTAAAGCTGAATGACACACCTAAGAATACATCGAGATATTTTCCATGAACATTTCCTATCATCAGTACGGTTTATCATAACCATGATGCTACTCAAGACACAAGTTTAAAAACACAAAGCAAATAAAATAAACCAACTCATGTATATGGACGACCTGTAGCTATTTTTCCAATAAACAAACACAAAATAAAAGTAGAAGAGCTGATAAACGCAAGCAGAATCTTCAATCGGGAAATTAGAATGAATTTGGAAGGGAAAAGTGTGCACTGCTGGAAATGAAAAACTGAAAAACTGAGACAGCTGAAAACATGGAACTACCTAAGCGAAAGGTAATGAGAGCACTTGACGAACATGATATCTATACATATCTAGGAGTTCTGTAAGACGACACCATCTAATTAATATAAATGTAAGAGATAATTGGATAATAATACCCGAGTACAAGAAAACTCTTAGAAACCAAATTATATACACGAAAGCTGACAAAAGGAATACATTCCATTGGTAGTATCTCTAGTAAGACATTATGTAGTATTCATAAGTTGGACAAAAGAAGAACCCAAACACCTGGATAAGAAAGCTAGGAATTGTATGATTAAACAAGACGAATTAATATAAGACACGGTCGATTAAAAAAGGGAACAAGAGCACAAACCGCAGAAAGAAGCAAAACGAATTAAACTAGAGATGAAACAAAATGAGTGTGGTAAAATGAAACCAAGTCAAAACGTCACCAGTCAAAACGTCACCAAGTCAAAACGTCACCTAGTCAAAATGTCATCTAGTCAAAACGTCACCAAGTCAAAACGTCACCTAGTCAAAACGCCACCTAGTCAAAACGTCACCTAGTCAAAACGTCACCAAGTCAAAACGTCATCTAGTCAAAACGTCACCTAGTCAAAACACCACCTAGTCAAAACGTCACCAAATTCTTTAAGTGATATTTATCGTTAAATAATTTGTTACTTGTACCAGTGTTCTACTTTTGTAATAATGAAAAGGTTTTCAAAAATGTGAAGCTTTTATTAATAATAAAATATACAAAATATATTTTTAAATAGCCGACATGTAGATCCGAGATGCTTTTCGAAGTAAACGGTCAATACTTAAATCACCGTTATCATATTCGACCCACATTGCAAACAATTTTCCTGCACTTGTCGAGCAGCTCGCCTTTGCTAACGGAGAACCTTGCACTCCCGAACTAGCGACACTTGCATTGATACCATTTTGGCTTCCTCATGCAACAGCCGCACCATCAGATAGAATAAAATTTGGTGACGTTTTGACTCGGTGACGTTTTTACCTGACACCGGTAAAGAAAATGTCTTCCATAACATGACTCAATTTGGAGTGTAAGTCTGAAAAATATGACACCCGCAAGACTATTGTGTGGAGAGTAGTGGTTTTTGGGATTACCATTATGTAGAGAGTAGTGGTTTTGGGATTACCTTTGAATCTAGTAACCACAATACGCTCGTATTATTTCACAGATTCGAGAAAAAACAGTAACTTCAAGTTGATGGCAATGCCGACAGTGTGTATTGAGGCTCCGCCGTTTTTTAGTATTGTAGATGAAGTAAATGAGGTTGTTTATCCCAGATTGCGAATAACTATTTCAGGATTGGTGTCATTATCCACAAAACGGTATCCTTGTATGCATGTGATGGACATAGTAGAGTTATTTAACAAGTTATCAAGTTCTACTTGTGATGACAGTGGTTGCAGAATTCTACTGTTGAATGTTGCTATTTTGTAGGTACGTGCAAAAATGGCCGTCGCTTGTACTGACTCTCGTTCTTAAAAGTGTCTTTTCTTAATTTTTAAAAGTAGTTTTCGTTTAACTTTTGATTGTGTTTGAAATATAAAAGCATTAATGTTATGTTAATATCTAAAAGGAACCAAATGTATATTTACGTGTGAAAAAAAAATAGAATGGAAAATCTTATCTAAACAGCGAAAAATACGTTAAAAGTGAAGATTCAATAAAACATGTTTAAAAATCGCTGGAAAAGTAAATATCAGTTTTCTAGAACTGTTTCAAAGATAATTATTAAATTAAAGTCTTAAGAGAGTGAATTACAAACGAATGTACCTCTTTTTTTGTTTTACTAAAAATTGCTTAATTATACCCCCCAAAAAAGTGAAAGTTAGCTAAAACATGTTCGGAGCCAGTTTTGTAAATGTAAACAGAGACTACGGCTACAACATCTCAAAGTATGGAAGGCTCAAACTGCCGTAATAATTATTTTAATTTTATTTTCACGTTACGAACTGCATCAATTTTAGTAATTAATTTTACATGATGATTGATTAAAATCTTGAACAATTACATTACTCGATTTATTCTTAATGTAATTTTAAATTAAAATTCTTAAAGAATAAATATAACTAATTTATTTTTACAACACATGTAAACATTTCTTACATGTGTCGTAACGATAAATTACATTAATTCTTTTAAAATAAAGCTAAGAGTATTTTTTTAAAATTTTAAGTGTGAAAAAGTAAATTAAAGTCAATGACTACATTGACAGTATTCATTGAAAAAAAAGTTAAAACATTAAAAATGATTTATTAAATCATTTTTAATGTTTTAACTTTTTTTTTCAATGAATATTGTCAATGTAGTCATTGACTTTAATTTACTTTTTCACACTTAAAATAAAAAAAATACTCTTAGCTTTATTTTAAAAGAAATAGAATTCAATTTTGAAAGAAAATGTCATGTTTGAATTCAATTTATTCATCAATAAATAATTATTTTTAACTTTTTAAATATTTATTAATGAAAAGAGGAAAAAAACACAAATCTTTCCAAATAATTGACGATGAATTGTCAAGTCAACGAAATTGTTGAATCTCTAAAAATAAAATTTTGAGGGCGGTGTAAAAGTGAGTGGTGTGGAGGATTAATCCCACCTGTTTATTACAGAACAGGGCCACCATACTAATCCAAGTGAATCGTTAGTAGAAATTATTCACTTTTAAAAATTCTTTTTTTCGTTATATTCTTGGATCTCAAATTTGTCAATTTTTGGTTTATTTTCAAGATTATAAACAAATTTCTTGTGTTGATGATCCACGTTTATGTATGAAAAGGAAATATAATTATGTCGCATTTTTAATTTTCCTAGAAACTTTAATCATTAAAATGAGGTGAAATATTTTTTGCAATTATATTATTTTTTTGGTGAAAATATTGATTAAATAATGCTTTATTTAATAATAATATCGCTAATTCAAAAAATTATTTTTTCTTCGAGTTATAATGATTTTGTTAACACGGTATTTATAGGTCTTTTTCGTAATATATAAAAATATTTAAAAACATTTTTAAATTGTTAACATCTACAATGCATTATTTTTATAAAAAACAAAAAAAATTAATGCATTTTCTTTTATTAATATATAAAAATATAACTTTAGTAAAGGTGTATTTGTTTTAAAAGATAATACATTTTCACTAAGAGTTTTTACAGAATAATGGTGTAATTATATTCCTTGATTGTTGATTACTAAATATTGAACATTTAATTAAAATTGGTTGATTTCCTGAATTTAAGGGAATTTTTAAGTGAAGAGGGGCGGTGAAAATGTTTTTACATTTTGGGAATCGGCCATTGATTTTGCACGTACCTACTATTTTGTATGCTTTATTTCCTTGGAGATGCCGTTATTCAGTTTGCGACTATCAAAGTTCTTCCGGTCCAGATTAACCGGGTTGGGGATAGGCTCATCATTGAGTGCAGGAAATGCAACGTCAGACCGCATGTATTACCGATTATCAATGGTAAGTTAAAGGTTTTAACCTTGGTGATGTAATGTGACTGTCATGCTTTTTCTAATGCCTGGGTATGTATACAGATCGTTACTCGTGTATACGTTTAATTAATAATATCTTGCGTTCATTCAAAACTGTAGCAGCTGCATCAGTGATAACGAACGCTTGGGATTTAGTGAAATAGTTGTCAGGAAGGAAGACACGATCTTTCATATTGATCGAAGATCATGATCGACTTAAAAAATGTGAGAACCACTTCCAAAAACTACTCAATATGATGCTCCCCCCGTAAAGAATGAGGTTTGATCTGTTCATCTTAATAGAAAGCGACCAGCTGATGCAAGAATAAGTCGGTATTGCTGTTTGCCAATTAAAAAACGGAAAGGCACTAGGTCCTAGCGGACTACCTTTAGAGTTTTGGAGGCTATCCGATGTGAGAAAACATCTGTCATCTTTCTGTAGACCTTCCATGGGAATCGTCCGAAGGAATGGGGCGTATTCAGATTAACCCCGATACTTTATAAAGACCGACAACCACCGAAGAATTTCTCTTTCCCAAGTTGTAGCCAATATTTATAATGTCTTTTTATAAGCAGAATTCGTCTAGTCATCGCTAGGGTCTTGCAACCAAACCAGAATGGATTTCCTAAAAGACGGTGAACCACGTCTCATATTCTAACTCTCCGTCGGATTGTCGAGGAACTGAACAATCATAAGATGGCGACTGTCATGTCATTCATCGATTTCTGCAAGGCTTTCGATTTCATCAATCGTAATAGAATGATAGAAATAGTGGCTTATTTCCTGGTGTTGTGAACGCAATTCATGCGATGTACAATGGCACTTCTGCTGTATTTATCACACACGGAGGATAGAAATATGCATCAAGATAGACACCAGTGTGCTTCAGGGAAGTCGGCACCGTTTCTGTTCATAATTGTACTTGATTATACACTTCGCATATCAATCTTCAGTAATGATGTAACAGTAATGATGACCTTACACTCAAACGTCGCCGTAGCAGTAGACACCCTGCTGATGTTCTGGACGACTTGGATTACGTTGATAACATCGCGTAGCTTGTAGATCGTATTAATTCTGCTTAGGATCTCCTCAATCGGATGGAGAAGGCTTTATAAGGTGTGTAACTTTTGTTGAACGCACTGAAAACAAAATATATGAATCATAATCTATCTGTTTTCATCAGATAACTCAGAAATTGAATGCGTTGATGACTTGAAGTACCTGAACGGATACTCTGACGCCGAGCACGATATCAACGTCAGGATTGCACAATCATGGAATGCGCCTCATTCGTTACAGAATGTGAGTGTGGAATATTCCAATCAGTAAAACAACCAAAACAAAAGTCTACAAAGCCTAACTAGAGACAATCCTTCTGTACGACTCAGAATCGTGCACACTGAACGTGCGCGTAGAAAGTGACTAGAGGGTACGTATACCAGATTTCTACAAGCAGCTTATAACATCTTATGGAAGAGTCATCCCACGAAAAATTCACTGTATGGATCCTTCCCTCCTGTGTCATCGGTTGTGTGGAGGAGACGACTAGTGCTTGCAGGACATGCCACCCGTAACGATGAACCTGCACGAAGACTCCTATTTTGGTTTCCAGATGCAAAGAGCTGGTCGTCCGTATGCCATACTGAAGGGAATCATCGAGGTGAAACTGGTCTGTCAGGAACCGATTTGCTGTCGGCAATGGCTGCTCGAGAGCTGTGGAGCTCGGAATTTGTCAACGTTTCACCTATGCTTACTTGTGTTGGATGACTCAAGAAGAAGGAGTAAAACATACACAAGAAGTTAAAACAATAAGACAAACACACTTAATTTTTAATCTTTGTGTTGGTGGCGATCTTCACCGAAATTTTTAGTAAAGAGCGACATTCACATAAGAATTATTCCATCATATTTTAATATTTTTTTAATGTTGACTTCTTATAAAAGATCCGGTGTTCCAAGAGCTGTTGATGCCAACTTTCCATTAAATTTACGCTTAAATTAAATCTGATCTTTCTTCCTCTAGTTTTTACTGCGTTGTTGGGGTTTGTTTCTGCTTCATGCACGGGATTTTATATTTAACGTATTTCTTATGAGTTTTGTTTCTGTTCACCATTATGTTTGTTGAACATATTAACGTTTGGGGAATTTACAGATAACCTGGTATTGTTTTGCAAAACATTTTACAGGGGAAAATCCATTTTGCTTATCACTAAGTATATTGCTATGCTAGGATGATTGGGGACTTCTTGGTTTATAACAGATTCTTAAGCACAATCATTGGAAGGTTGTCAACACCAGTTGCCTTGCTAGCATCAATCCGGACAGATATATTGATGTCATATGAATAAATTGTGGAGGGAGGTAGCCCTGATCGCAAAGAGTGTAATTTGATAAAAAGATCTTTGCAAAAAGTTTGGCTTCATCAGATTCTAAGGGGAGCACATCTGGTCCATTAATGGTGGTTGGAATGGATGGCTTACATTTCTTTAGTACCTTGTTTGTTATTCTTTAACAGCCAGAGGAACTAAGTCTCTACTCAACAAGTCTGGATTTTTCAGTTTGGGCATAGCACTCTTTCGCGTTTTACTATAATTCATTACCAGCGGTTTGATGGCCGTTTTAAATTCGTTTTAAATGCGTTTTAAATGCGTTTGAAATGCGGCTTTAGTTTCGTTGAAAGCAATTGTAATAATGCTTTCTGTGAGCAATGCCGGCGCATACGCAAAAGTGTACTATGGCTGCCTAAAATATTTAAATGATAATAGCAATTAACCAATCAGATATGTAGATAAAAACAAATATTTATAAACGTGACAAAAATGGGTTTGTTTCCATCAAATATTCTTGATTTAGGTTTTACTGTAGGTGTAAGATAATGAAGAGTGGCAAAAATGAATCGTGGACGAGTCCATTGTGGGTGGGACGTCGAGAAAGAAATAAAGGCGACTTGATAACTGTTAAAAAGAAAAAGGTTCGGCAGTGCAAGAAGAACTTGAACAACGACGGTTTCAAAAAACGCGAAGAGCCGAAACGCTTGGTGATCGGACTATCGATGTACCGGAAGAATGCGAGTTTTATGTCCGCTGACTAAAAATTTGGAATGAAGGAATCCCCTGACTTGTACTTCACCAAAGCGCTTGTAGAACAATTGCTTCAGTTCACGCTCGGATAGACAATGCAGAGCAAATTGCTTTCCAATCGAATGTATATACGGACGAGTTTCTAGCGTAAACCAAGTCTGTGACCTCAGCAAGAAAAAGACTTTCATGAGACAAAAGTATGTCAAAAGATTGTTTAATATATGTGCGTAGCCGGCGTAAACCATCCGGTAATGGCAAATAAAGAAAACCAAAGTTTTTTCATATACGTTCTGTTCTTTGTCATTCTTGTTGGACCTTGACGGGTACCCTGAAAGAACGGGTAATGCAACATAGGCATATCAATAAATTTTCGAGTTTTATTTAATTCTATTTGACTTGACAATTAAACAGCACTGCTATGACATAATAATATACATTCAATAACTTTTACAATTTAAATAATCAGTTCAGTAAGCTTGTATTTGTTTACTACTGTAAGTACTATATATTATCTGTTATGTTTATTGGACAATCCAATAACTTCTTAATATTATGTTTAAAACATTTTCTTTAAAATCCCAAAATACAAAAAATAATTTCCAGTTAAAGTAAATAATAAAAAAGACGCGAGAATTTGTCTTTGAATATATTTATTATATTTCACAAACTGTAAAAGAAACACAAAAACAACAGAATTTTAAATAAAATAAAATTTTAAATCAAATTTAAAAAAAATCTCAGAACAACATCTGGCACGAAACATTTGTTTCTTTTTTTTTCTTTCTGTTCCATATGTTATAATGGAACGTTTCAATATTACAGACGAATAAGATTTTTTTTAAACATACACACGATGGAGAGTAACACACCGAAAAACAGAAATCAAAATCTTTGAATAAAGTTGTTAATTTTAATTTTTCTTTTTTCAATGCATACAAGTAAACTTCGTCGCATGGATTATAATTGGAAGAGCAGACTTTCCCGATTTCTTATCTCGGTCAACCAAGAAAAACACATTTTGCGTGGAGAGCTATTTTGTTCCCAAATCAGACACTTTTAGTGCAATCAAATTATTGGAGAAAGCGTCGGTGCCGTCTTACTCCATAAAAAACCCAAAAATTTTGACTGGGTTAAAAAATTTGAACAGTATACTACAATGCAAACTGTTAAGTTAAAAAGTCTGAAAGGCGATTATTTCGATCGGAATGTGAATGATAACAGAGAGAAGAACCGGACTCAGACGGTACCGTAAATCACTCGATGCCTCTGTCAAGAGCTGGGAATCCCTCAGGAATCTTTGAGGGGTATACTTACTTGCTTTCTTATCAGATCCAAATAAAGCAGAAAACATACAACGAAAAATATGTAACCATGTGTGAATGATTTTGTGACATAATCGAAGACAATCCAGGCCTCTTGGATCATTTTTTGTTCTCTGTTGAAGCGCCCGTTCTGTAAACAGAAACGCAGTGTTTAATTGGCTACATATGCCGTTATACTCAACAAAGTGCACAGACTGGTTAGCAATGGCTAAAAATGACTCCATCGCCTCACATTGGTTGGAAGAAATAAACGAGAAACCTCAAACGGTACAGAGTATTATTTAGCAATGGTTATGAGATTGTGGCCATCATTGGTACGAAGCAGAAGGATAGATCGAAATAGCCTTTCCAGCCACACTGAATATCTATGATACGTCGGTCTGGATGACTATTTATTGCTAATTGAAATTTGGCATTTCTAACAATATTTCTTCCAAGGGAATTCTGTTTCGCGGAACGCTGAAAATATTACAATCAGTTCCGGTTTTAGTGATAATCATATGGACACTGGTTTTAACCGGTTTTATAAAATTGGTTTCCAGGCCTAATATATACCGATAATAAAACAATTATTTTTTACCAATCTGATTATTTAACTACCCTCTATAAATCTTTATCGTATATATATAAATATATATATATATATATATATATATATATATATATATATATATATATATATATATATGTCCGTTCATATTATATTCCAATAACCATAGTTTTATTTTTTATTTTTTTATTTTTTCACATTTCCAAAAAACATAACATTTCTGTGAGATATATTTTTACGGTCCGTTTCATTTGTCTTGTGTCAAACAACGTTTTCATGTCAATATCGTCTCTGCAACATTACAAAATCATTAGAAAAATTTACAAAGGGTAAACAGTTCTTGGATTTAAGTGTCTAGAAAAAACCTACAATATACAGTGGTTCATTTTTGGGTGAAACCAAACAAAAACAAAGAAAAAGAGCAAACTCACACGTAGGGGGAACCCACTAATACGCCATTAAATATAAATCTCACAGAAATGTTATGTTTTTTGGAAATGTGAAAAAATAAAAATAATAAAATGAAACCATGGTTATTGGAATATAATATGAACTGACTTATATTTGCTCTGTTATCACTAATTGACAATCATCGAGCTGAATCTTTTAAGGAGACTGCAAAGTAAAAGGGCACTGATAGTATATGCTAATACATATATTGTCATTAATAATTATATATATATATATATATATATATATATATATATTGTGTGTTTTTAGGAAGCAATTTCTCATTTATGCAAACATTGTTAAAAATAACAGAATTCGTCTGTTTAATTATAACCTTTTTTATTTTATTTTTTCCATTTTTTTGATGGTCTTTTTTCGATTCAAAACAAATGAACAAAAAAGCTGGAGAAAGAAGATAATTTTTTAAAAGACGGCGGAGAAACGCGCAGAGACGTTTTCGCATTGTTTCAGGAAATACGTTGATGATATAAATTCAGCGACGCCGAAGTGGTATCACACATTAAAATCGCATTACGTCTTTTAAAAAATTCTCTTTTTTCTCTAGCTGTTTTGTTCTTTAGCTTTTCACACCCAAAGATGATTCGACCGCGAATCGAAAACGTTCGTGAAACCTATGGGGTATTTATAAATGTTTTTGATTTTAATACAAAAAAGACTATCAGAACAATTGAAAAATAACAAAAGTATTATTATACAGACAAATTCTGTTTTTTTTAACAATGTTTGCATATATATATATATATATATATATATATATATATATATATATATATATATATATATATATATATATATAAGATATTCTCTTTTAATTTGGTTAAATTTTTAAATAATTTTACTGGCCTTTAAATTGTGCATCCATCTTAAAACACCTATAAAAATCGTTATTGTTTTGAATTAATTTGTTAGATGTATTTTTTATTTTAGATAGTGCATATGAGTTAAAAATATTAAATGACAGATCTACCAGATTTCCAAAGAGGGCAGATTGTTGGTGCCCGTATGGCAAGTGCCACTGTAACAAAAGTGGCTGAGATGGTGGCCGTATCGACAGGAACCGTCTCGAAGGTGATACAGCCTATGAGAAAAAAGGAAAATATCCCCTTCTAAACAAAATCTGGATGAAAGCCGAAGTTGCCAGAAAAAGATCGTAGAGCCCTTGTAATGATATCGAAGCAAGAGCACGAAATCGCGGTCACCAAAATTACAGCAGAGCTTAACAGTCATCTGCATAATCCCATTTCAACAAAAACTATCTATCCAGAGCTTTACAAGGCTGGATTCAATGGGAGGGCTGCCATCAGAAAACCACTGCTTTCGAACACAAATGTTGAAAAACGTTTAGAGTGGTGTAGAAACGTGAAAAATTGGCCCTCAGACCAGTGGAAGAATGTCATTTACCACAAGGAATAATGCTTTACTCTATTCTCAACCTCTGGCAGTGTTTATGTTTGGAGACGAAAGAAGCATTCAATCCATACTGCCTTCTTCCAACTGTTTAACATAAATGTGGATCGGTAATGATTTGTAGGGCTATATCTTGTAAATCCGCTGGTCTTATAGTTTCCCTGTATGGACAAATCAATAGCCAAGATCTTGGGTGACCAAGTTCATCCTATGATCAAGGAACTGTTTCAGACGGAAATGCCATATTTCAGGAGTATAATGCTCCTATTCACATGGCAAAAATTGTACATACGTGGCATCGCGAACATTCAAATTAAGTATAACATCTACTATGGCACCAGAATCCCCAGATTCAAATATTATTGAAAACTTGACGTGTATTTTAGAAAAATAAATGAGAAGCCGATATCATTGAACGAACAAGACATAGTCTTAGCTGAAGAATGGTAATAAATTCCCCTAGAAACAATTCAAGAAATGTATGAATCCATTCTCCGTCGGGTTTGATCAGTTATTGATGCAAAAGGGGGTCCTACACAGTATAAAAATGAATTTATTTAAAATTCAAGGCATTATTTTTACCAACCAATGTAGGTGTGTGAAAATATATGTGTTAGCATATACGTTCTATTCTTTATGTATACCAACCGCTTTATTTTACCATGTATGTTTCTATTTAAGAACTTTCTGGCTTTCTGATGAGCCCACGGAAGACAGATAAGCTATTGACATAGAAATGTTTTGAAAAATGATTTGTAAGATGAATAAAATCGTGGTTTTTGGAATGTAGCAAAATGTTCTCATATATATATATATATATATATATATATATATATATATATATATATATATATGTCGTTATTTTTGTTGTTATTGTTAGCGATACATTGCTGTGCCACAGCTTCTGGTACTTATTGCTCCCTTTACATTTGAAGGTTTTCTCCTTTAGGCATGCAATTTCATCCCATCATTCAGGGACGTGTAATATATATATATATATATATATATATATATATATATATATATATATATATATATATATATATATATATAATTGGATAGTTTAAAAGTTTATTAAATCATCAGATGTTTAAGCAAGAAATATAATTACAGCAGGAAGACGTCGGCCGTTGGTAGCTCGCTATCAACGGTTGTTGTTTAAAAATATTCAAAAACATATATAATAACGATGTCGGATTCTTAATTTCATTAAAAACGAACGGTGATCGAAATATTTGATTTATTGTATTAAAAACAATCTTGGCATCTTATCGGTTTCCTAAACAAAATTGTATTTGATTTTTACATTCCTTCTAACGTGAAAATTTTTTTTTATTACCTATCGACGGATTCGTGCGCCTATGCCATCAACTACTTGTGCTACTACTATCATCACATAATGGTGACATCAAACTGTTTCCAATTACAGCATTGAAATTTCGGCCGTAGGTAGCTCGCTATAAACGGTCGTTGTTTAGAAATATTAAAAATATATGATAACAATGTCGGTTTCTCAGCTTCATCGAAAAAGAACGGTAATTGTTCGAAATATTTGATTTCTTGTATAAAAATAAATCTCGGCATCCTATCGATTTCTTAAACAAAATTGTATTTCACCTTGAAATTCCTTCTAATGTAGAAACATTTTTTATTACCTATCGGTGGAATCGTGCGCTTATGTCCTGAATTACTTGTGCTACTACCACCATCACATAATCGTGACATTAACATTTCTCCAATTACAACAGGATGAAGTCGACCGTTGATAGCTCGCTCAACTGTTGTCGTTGAGAAAAATAAAGAAAATAAATATAATAACAATGTCGGATTCTCGATTTTATTGAAAAAAAAAACAGTGATCGTTCGAAATATTTGATTCATTGTATAAATAAAATCATAGCATCCTATCGATTTCCTAAACAAAATTATATATATATATATATATATATATATATATATATATATATATATATATATATAGTTTTTCCATTGAAGTTAAGCACTGCTAGGAGATATTTAATAGGCATTCACGTAGTTACAAAGCAAAACTCCGAGTAGGTTCGCTGAGTTCTCTAGTCCGTCCCGATGTTTACGCTGTGATGGGCATACATATAATTTCAATTCTCTGTATCCTGTGGAAATTTCCTATGATCGTGAAGATAGAGTGAAAGCGTGGCTCCGTGAGCCGGGTTCGTGCCTTATGCTTGTCTGAAATTATTACTTCCCTACACTGATGATAGTACAAAAGCTAAAAACGACGTCGTCTATAAATAATTTAATATTTATTCATACATATCATTATATATATATATATATATATATATATATATATATATATATATATATATATATATATATATATATATATATTAAGATATGCTGTTTTACTTCGGTGCGATTTTTCAGTGATCAACTTCAAGAAGTTGATTTTATTATATACTGGCAGGACTCGTGCGCTGGCGTTGCTCGGGAAACATTGAGAACCGAAGCAATTCCTGCCCTCCAACCCATAACACCATATAAGTATTTTTAATCGAATTTATATGTACCTAGAAATATTAACTACTATGTTTTTTAAACAATTAGGTTCATAAATAATAATAGATATTTGGAACGTTCGTATTATTTCGTAATTCAGAAAGAACGATTAATAATAACAAAAAGAAGATATAAAATAGTATTGGATGCCCAAACGCGAGATCGAACCAGGGACATCTAGTTCTTTAGTCTAACGGAAATGTTATGACTTGCGTAATAAGCCGTTGAAAATAAATCTTTATAGAATAACTTGTCTGCGATTGTAGAAGCGTCAACAGCAGCGTGTGCTGGTGTCGTAGTCACGCTTGTTATATTATTTTATTCAATGCTGAGTGTAAATCACGTAGTTAAGAAAAAGTTTGCTCGTCATAACTGGTTTATAATGCAAACACAGTGCTATTTAATCATTTTTATTACGGGTAAATTAAGTCCGCTGTCTGTGAGGGAAATAAGAATATAAAAAATGTGTTACACATCTATGAAAATAAATATTAGATTATTAACAAATAGTAAATGAACGAATGACTTCGATTACAGATTATAAAATTAAGTTAAAGAAAATTAAAAAAAAAAAAAAATCTTGTACTCTTTATGTGATAACTTTTTCCAATGATACATACGATTTATTCAATAAATACATAATTCAACATTTGACAAAATATATTAGATTTAAATTTAAATGTTAATAGAAATCTTTTTCTATCCACCAAAATTTAAGAAATCTGTATTCGGAACATCAAGAAGTTTCATCGAATGTCCTGTTGACTTGGAAGGCAGAGACTAGGCTCAAGTCGTTTCTTCGAATAATGGTGATTAAGATAGTTGGTAGGGCCAAGTCAATTTACAATGATCTTCGGTGTGGCGTATCATCAGTAGAATTTTTGGTTTTAATGGAAACATTACATAGAGGGAGCATAACATGAATAAACATTTTAGAAGCAATTTACATCCGATCATTTTATAAATAAAGATCAAAACAACACTACCTTCACAAAATTAGATTTAGTTTTATATCAATTCGCTAAAATTTATAATTAAATGACAAAACGTTGGAAATCAGATGGTACCAATCCTGGCGAGTACGGAGGATGAGGCAACACTTCCCATCCAAATTCTTGAATAACGTTTTTTTTTGACATATTGGTCATGCGAAGACGGGCGTTGTTGTGTTGAAGAACAGCCTGTCGCCTATTCGGTGGTTTTGACTGAAGTGCGTTACATTGAGAGTACAGTTGTTGAACGTAGAACTCGGCATTTACCGTTTAGTTTTACTCAAGCAATTCATAATGAATTATGCCTTCCAATCGCATCATACACGCAACATGGTGGATGAAGGTCTGGTTTTTCTTGAGGTGTCGCTCGTATATTGGGGTTGAGGTATTCTTTGCGCCGCTTTATATTGACGTAAAGCCACCAGTTTCATCACCAATCATAATACTATTATATCAAGGCTAACGGTTGTTGTGATCACAATTAATCTGTCCCACCAATTTATATGAACTGCATTTTTATGAAGAAACTGGTTTAATCACTTGGTAAGCCAGGGTGCTCCCTATCCTCCAGTTCGAATTTCATTTTTGGAAACGCGAAAATAAACGTCGGGCGGTATTTTGAGTCATGGCGCCATCTCAATACACGTCACAAATCTCACAAGCTGTATTATCTCCTTGATGATATGCAAAAAGAATAAGATTGCCGAAAATTTGTTTAC
The DNA here is from genome assembly GCA_963556195.1 of Sepiola atlantica. Lineage (NCBI taxonomy): Eukaryota > Metazoa > Mollusca > Cephalopoda > Sepiida > Sepiolidae > Sepiola > Sepiola atlantica. The sequence goes on from OY744515.1 coordinate 35,243,352, forward strand.
TTGACATTTCATTTTAGGAGTGTGAAATATTAGCAAAACCTAATGAAATTAACAAAAATCATAAATATACATACATGTTACAACAATAAAAAATTGTTGTTTTAACACCATTGTAAAATGTTTGGCTTCCAAAAAATATTTACAAAACCACACACGATTATTCTCCAAACCAATAATATATATATATATATATATATATATATATATATTATTATTATTATTTTTACTCACTAGGAGTTCTCACACAGATCATCGTCAGTGATTGCTCACCGATAACAACAAGTCTTCCCAGACTTCCAGTATTCTTTACCTCTTTTCGATAACGATGCGGTATCGCAACAGCCACTTACCATTGATTTCTCGCTGGTAAAGACAATTGGTCGTCTCTGAGATTTGGTTGGCAATAAGCCCTCCCAAGGTCCCAGCATTCGCTTCACTTTTCCAGTGATGGTCTGGTTTGTGCTGTCCCTCCTCGGTCTTCTCATCCTCCTCGACCCTCTACAGATATTTTGTCTGGTGTCAGCCTAGGCCGGCACCATTAAAAAAAATTATATATATATATATATATATATATATATATATATATATATATATATATAAAAATAAATAAATAAATAAAATTATTAAAAAAAATTATTATTATTATTATTATTATTATAATTACTTAACATTAATTAGAAAATCTCCTTTTTGGAGTTATCTAAATAAGTTTTACTATCAACTTTCAGAACAATTTGAAGGTCAATATGTTATCATATGGTAAAATATAGCTTAATATATCAATGTTTTAAAATACTTAAATTACACTTAAATAATATTCCCGAATATTCTATTTTTCCTTGATGACAATCATTTAAAAAATAAACGTCTCAAAACGTTTATTTCAAAATTTGAAGTATTCCCCTCATCCCTTTTAATTTACAAGGTAATACTTAAAAAAAATATGAGATCATTGCTAAAAATAGATCATCTTTTTTTTAAGCCTTTAACTAACATTTAAATACGTGGTTTGTATTTTACATTTGATCGCGTGATCTTCCGGTTTTGAATTTGGTTCTTCCCTTTTCCTTCTTCTTTCTTCTTTTTCAATATGAACACCTTAGTGAAAAGTCAGATTTTTCTGTTTGAGGAGATCTTAGTTAGTAACACTAACAAGCGTAGTTGCTTTTGTACATGTATGTAGAAATAAAATTCATTTATTTAATTTTTATTGTCAAGCGAGACTGTCTTATAGTGTTTTTTCTTTTTTCTTTTCTTCCTCCTCATATTAGTGGTATTAACCCTGAGGGGTAAACAAAAAAACACTATAAGACAGTCTCGCTTGACAAGGTTGTATTTAACAACGAAAATTCGCGAAAAAAATTAAATAAATTAATTTTTCATTTTAAATTGCACGATTATTGATTTTCAAAATATTTCACTTTAATACATTATAATCCGTGCTTCTAAGATGTTGATTTCCTTTCCTTATTTAATATATATATATAATGATAATCGATTTCTCAATATTTGTACAGATTCAAATCAAGACTGAAGACATTGCACACAAAAAGAACTCACAGTACTTTAATATACAGTTTTCTAACGGTAACAAATAATAAATGTCGCTTATCTGTCCATTTACTGCAATTTCACAGAACACCCAGCCTCCGTAAGTATATAAATAAAATCCCTAATGTCTTTAACTTTAACGACGTTGCAGATTTTATTGATATACTTCTAAAGATTTTATTTTATGTGAAACTGCAGTAGCGCGTAAAAATAAGCCACATTTATTATCTAGTATATATATATATATATATATATATATATATATATATACGACATAATCACGTTGACACACCTGCTCTTGTAAGATTATCGAAGTTAAGCAACATTGAGCCTGGCCAGTACTAAATGGGTGACCTGACCATTTGGGAACACCAAGTGCTGTATATGGCCTGGAGAAATATGGCCACTTCCATGGTCTATCATGCCCGAAGGAAAGTTTGGACAGATAGAGTATCTATCTGACTCCCCGAGGACGTCCCCGGACCTTATAGGAAAACAACAACAGCAACTAAATATATATATATATATGAACAAAATAACGGATAGATAAAAATACAATCCAATTAACTCAAATAAAGTAGATTATAAATAAACATAACTTTAGAAATGAGTGAATGTGTTATTTTTAAATATTTACAAAAATAACATTACAATGAGTGATAAAATGAGGTGAAAAGCGGAATTAAAACTAAGAATACACGGAAATAGATAAATAGAATTCATGTTATTTTCATATTTAAAAGGTGAGGTGGACTAAGAAAATATAGAAGAAAATAACAATGATGAAGACAGTGGAAAATAGAGAAAACGTAGAATATTTGGCATGTAATTTGATCATAATTTGATTACATTATTTTAGTCTATCCGCCTTTTCCATTCATATTTACATTTTTTGGCGTATATATATATATATATATATATATATATATATATATATATATGCGTATATGTGTGTATGCGAGTGTATGTGAATATATATGTATTTCCGTACGTATGTGATGCCTATTAACCCAATGCCATCTGAGTGCCAACAATTCGCAGAAATAAGTAAGAATACAGAGGTATCTGATCGTTTCTGTCACATGCTTGCGTGAGTCTTCATTCTCAAACGCCTGACGTCAAAGATCTTGAAAGGGTCCCGCCACCTCCTTCGGTAGATCGGCAGTATTTCCCATCCTGGGTGGTCCTGGAACGAAAACAAACAAAATGCTACTAAATAGGTTGAAGACAACTTGATAGATGCGTCCACACACGTCTATAAAAGGCCGTGTCTGTCGGTCTGTCAGGCTTTTTTCTGCAATGCTTAAGTTTTAAATAGCATTCTCATCAGTGTGTTATGCTTACATTTGAAACAACATCTTACGCGTACATTTTAAAAACACATTTTAAAGTGAAATCAACACAATTCATTGAAATAGATATGACATTCACATAGCACATATATTTACTTTCGCATCGTTTAGCTTTTATTTAGATTTAGTCTAACATTCGCTGCTGTACTTATAATAACAACCTCACAGCCGCCATTTTTCGCACGAGGCAGAGTAAGCAACTTGAGGTAAATGAAATAGAAACACCTGAGAAAGGGGTTGGTTTCTCCGAAATATCGTGATATTCTTGCTTCACACATCCAACTTTAGTGAACGGAGTGAAACAGGAATAAATTAAGATTAAAAATAAAATTAAAATGAATAAAAAACTGCGTTTTTTCCAGTATTTCCTCTTACAACACGGTGTATTTCCACATTAGTATTCTATAAATAGTTTATATATTGTATACAATGCTTTAAGCAAACTACATCACCCTCTTAGTTTAAAGTACTGCTCTGGTGCCCCTCGACGTAAATTCACTAGACCAACTCGACAATCAGCTAAATCCCATCCATTCACTGTGGAGGTCCCCAGATGCCGGAGAGCTTTCTATTCCAATAGCCTTCTTCCTCATGCTGCTGCATCTGGAACTCCCTCCCTGCTCTCTGTTCCCCTTTACTGATATGCAGAAATTTAAAACTAATATAAACAGACATCTCGCTGCGCAGCTCCCAATTTAGATTGACCTCCCAAACCTTCTCCCTTTTTTCGCAGTAGCCCCTTACGTCTACAGTGGCGTCCTGCCTTGTTAGGTGTGAACTATGTTAAAAAAAAGTATAATTTTGATCAGCAAACGGGCATATTTATTGGACGTATCTTTATTTTAGATGCGTCCAAGTATATCTATGAGAGGTTCTGTCTGTAATGCTTTAATTTAAAATAGCGTTTTCGTTGGTTTATTACATTTTAGTCGGCAATAATATATTTGTTACTAAAAGCGCAAATTTAGAGAGAAAAATACAGGCCACAGAGATAAGATGTCTATCGACAGATCTTTTACCTCTCATACAGGGACCACATTACAAATACGAAAATGAAAGACAGACTTATACAAACAGCCGGGCCATATGATGATCTGCTGGCAACTGTGAAGAAGAGAAAAATGAAGTGGTACGGCCACGTCACCCAAGCATCAGGTCTCGCAAAGACAATCCTGCAAGTACCTGGACAAAAGTAAAGAAAGAGACCAGACAACTAAAACAATAATGGGAAAACAACATCCGAGAGTGGACATGACTGGAGTTGTGTAACACGCCCAGAAAGTCAGAAGGTCGGGAGGGCTGGAGCAGACTATTTGCAAGGTCATCTTTGGCGCTCCAAAGGTCATCTAAACCACGTGACAGATGATCATGATAGATTATTCTTCCTGACCCTCAAATGTGATTTACAATTGAATGAACTATGACAAAGAGAACCTTTTATTTTTAAAGCGATTGAATTAATTATTTCAGACAATATATAAAAAGAAATAAGTTCATAAACGCTTACGTGCGACATTTCGTTCGTTAATGATGACATCTTGATATTAAACACTCTTTCAAACTTAGTATGCCTTAAAGATAAATAAGATATATTTCACACCCATTTCCGGTTGTTGCATCGACTAAGGCGGTATATCTTAACTATGGACTGGGGTCTGATGTTCGAGACTTGCGACCAGCGGAACTGTTGTATATATATATATCCACACTGATGATTCTTAGTGGTGATAAAACATGCATGTATGTGGATATGAAAATAATATTTATTACAAATAATAATATAAATATTATTTTCTAAATATATGTTTCTACATAAAGAATGTTGCTCGCTTTTATGCATTATTATGATATTGGACTAATACATTAATATTTTAAATATTTTAGGGCGTTATCATCCACTTCGAATAATCAAATCAAAGACAGTGGCACAAAAGGGGTTCACATGTTAGGATCTAAAGGAAGCCAGTCACGCGATCGCGAAATGAATATTCAATAAGGTAAGCATCGCTGTGAAGACACCCTATACACGTCATTTGGCAGTAATCTGGATCAATCAATTTGATGCTTTAATTTCCTTTGAGGTAAGAGTTTAGCAAACTCGATTATACCTTCAATTATCTCTCTGTCCCCGTATGATTAAGCTTTGAAGACTATGCGAACTACGAGATTGGCAGGTCGAGTTATAATCCTGTCGTTTCTGCTACATTCACTTAGGAACTAATGTAATTGACGTAGGTGTTAGATAGAAATGTGGTGCGATTATAGGGTTAAAATGCTGTACTGTAAGTTAGCCAGGATATTGGGGGATTTTAAAATACTTATGCACTACCATTTCCTATTAATCAGGTGTGTCATTTCATACTAATCCTGTCGATAGACCTATCGATGTTCTTGCCATGTACAGATTTACATTTTTGTTGTACCACTGTTGCACCTCTCAGCATGTAGAGCCATGCTGCATATTGTTTAATTCCGTTTTAATAATTTCTAAACAACAAGAAAATCTGTCCTTTTAAATTATAGTTTCGAGTCTGGTGTCGCTCGTCAGTAAACGTTCTGGCTGGTTTGAACATCTTTCTCTCAATGGCCATACATATTAAACAACAAAATAAAATAACAACACTATAAATGTCACATGTATTTAAGCTTATACATATAACACTTATAGTGATCACATTATTCATCAAAAAATGATAGCTATTCAAAGTTTAGTATGTTGCCATGTATAACAAACATTGCACGTTTAGTTTCATGCAGGTTATTAAATATTAGACTCAGTTCCAGAAGGTCTTCCTCTCAGGTAATACCTCGACAAATAATGGTGAGGCTATATCTGTCGCCTGAAATGTCTTCACATGTGAGTAAATGCCGAGGAGGCGGCGGTAATATTTTAACTTTGCTCTCAGCGTCGATAAAGTGTCGATCCCCGACAATAAAACCAGAATGATTTTGGAATATAGGTAAATATGAATAGGAATCAATGATCTTTCATGAAAAAGCCTGTTTATAAAAATCAGACCAGCTGTTGGGTGTCTCTCCCCCTAGCGGATGACTGCCGACGATGATTATTTAGAAACTTGCTCTGAGTGCCGAACGGAAACCCCGGGAAATCAGGGATTAAAACACATCCAACCCATGTCACGTCTTCTTCGTGTGAGGTAAATAATAATGAGAGAATCTAATTTTAATGGAATCTGTCTATAAATATTCATCGATAAGACGTCTCTAGAAATATCAGGGTAATATACAGATTATCACACCGAATATCTTATCAGCTCACAAGACAATATGATGATTCTATCCTATTTACGACGCGAAACTTAGTTGAAGGTGTTTAAGTCTGAGATAATTATTCCACGGAGTGAAAAAATAAATACATGCTCATGAATTTATTTGTGGCGACACATATCGCATCAGTTTAAAAAATAGATGCAGAGCAAACAAAATATGCCAGGAATCGAAGAAGAACAATAATCTTTCAATTACACTGATCCGATCAATTCTTAAAATGCAGATATTCAATCTTCAGTGATAAAAAAGGCTATTAAAAACTAAAGCGTAACAGACTTACGAAAAGACTATTTGAAATCTAATGCGTAACAGACCTACGAAAAGGGTATTTGAAACTGAAGCGTAACAGACCTACAAAAAGCTATTTGAACCTTAAGCGTAACAGAACTACAGAAAAGCTCTTTCAAACTTAAGCGTAACATACCTACGAAAAGACTATTTGAACCTGAAGAATAACAGAACCACAGAAAAGTCTATTTTAACAATGGAGTGTTAACGACCTACGAAATAGCTATGCCAAACTGAAGCGTAAGAGATTCACAAAAAGGCTCTTTAAAACTTAAGAAAAAAAGATTTACGAAAAGGCTCTTTGAAACTTAAGCGTAACAGACCTATGAAAAGCTATTTGAAATTAAAGCATAAAGGACCTACGAAAATGCTATTGGAACCAGAAGCGTAACAGGCCTACGAAAAGCTATTTTTAAACTTAAGTGTAACATACTGACAAAATGCTCTTCGAAACTGAATTGTAACATGCCTACAAAGAAGCTATTGTCACCTAAAGGATAACAGACTTACAAAAAGGCTATGAGAACCCTAAGCGTAACAGATATACGAAAATGTTCTTTCGAACTTAAACCTACAAAAAGTCTATTTGAACCTGAAGCGTAGCAGACCTACGAAAAAGTGTAACGAAGAGCGGCCGATTGACGTAAATGCAGACACTTGTCGGCGCCGTTCAAAGAGGCAGCGTCTGGTATGCTGTGTGTGTGGGGCGAACCAGAAAACGCTCGCTGACGACAAAAAAGAAAGAGGAGTGGGAGGAGAAAGGCGTCAGAAAGTCAAATAAGGTTTTTATTTGAAGATCCGGGCAGCGGTGTCGAGTGAGAGATTCATGCAAATTAAGTTGGTTTGCATGCGTCGCATTTTTTTTTCAATAAGAGAGGGAAAGTGAAGATTCGGTGAGAGATGTACATATCGTTCTGAACGTGGGGTTGGAAAGCGAACGAAAGAAAAGAATAGATCTGGACTTTTTTTATGTTGGACTGAACGACGTTTTTTTTACAGTTGAGAGAGACATATTTTTTTTCATTTGGACTTGATCTTGGCGACACCTCTGTATAACTGTTTCGATAGTATTTCGTTATTTTTTTTCTACAAAAAGCTATTTGAACGCTAATCGTAACAGACTAACGAAAAGGCTCTGTTAAACTGTAACCTAACAGATATACAAACATGCAATTTGAACGTGAAGCAAAACGTACCTACGATAAAGTTATTTGAAACTGAAGAGCAATCGAGCTACAGAAAGGCTATTTGCCCCTGAACCATACACCTATGAAAAGCTATTTGAACCTTAGACATAACATATCTATGGAAAGGCTCTTTTAAACTTAAGCATAACTGACCTACGAAAAGGCTATTTGAACCTAAACCGTAACAGACCTACTAAAAGGCTATTTGAAACTTAAGCGTAAGAGATCTACGAACAGTCTCTTTCAAACGTAAGAGTAACAGAGCTACAGAAAAGCTATTTGAACCTGAAACTTAACAGAGCTATAAAAAGGGTATTTTACTCGGAAGCGTAACAGACCTACAAAAAGCAATTTTAACCTTTAGTCTAACATATCCACGAACAGGCTTTTTTTTAAACGTAAGCATTAAACACCAATGAAAAAGCGTTTCGAACCTGAAACATAACAGATCTACGAAAATGCTATTTTTACCTGGAGTGTAAAATACTTATGAAATAGCTATTTTAAACTGAGGCATAACGAACTTACGAAACACTTTTTTAAAACTGAAGCGTAACGAAAAAGCTATTTGCAACTGAAGCTTAAAAGGCTATTTTAACTGGAAGCGTAACATACCTACGAAAGTATATTTTAACCTTAAGCGTAGCATATCTACGGAAAGGCTATTTGTAATCTGAAGCATAACAGATTTACTAAAATGCTATTTTAACCTGGAACGTAAAAGACCAACGAAAAGGCTATTTGAAACTAAGGCGTAACAAATCTACGTAACGGCTCTTTAAAACTACAGCGTAACAGACCTACGAAAAGCTGTTTGAAACTGAAGGCTAACAAATTTACTCAAACGCTATTTGAACCCGAAGCGTAACAAGCCTACGAAAAGCTCCTTTCGAGCTTAAGTGTAACCTACGTACGAAACGTTATTTGAAACTGAAGCGTGACAGACATACCAAAGGCGATTTAAAACTGAAACGTAACAGATTAACGAAAAAAACTATTTGCACCTAAAGCGTAACAGACTTACAAAAAGGCTATTAGAAATTGAAGCGTAACAGATCTATGAGAAGGCTCTTTCGAACTTAAGCGTAGCAGACCTACAAAAAGATACTTTAACCTGAAGCGTAACAGATCTACGAAAAAGATATTTGCACAGGAATCATAACAGACTTTCGAAACGGCTTTTTCAAATTGTGGCGTAACAGACCTACGAAAAGGCTATTTGAAACCTAAAGCATAACGTACTGACGTAAATTTTCAACTGAAGAGTAACAGCGCTACAAAAAGGCGATTTTTACTAGGAAACGTAACAGACCCACAAATGTATATTTGAACCTTAAGCGTAATGTATCTACAGAAAGGCGCTTTTAAACTTAAGCGTAACAGACCATCAAAAAGGCTATTTGAACCTGAAGCGTAACAGACCTACGAAAAGGCTTTTTTAACCTGGAGAATAACATTCCTAAGAAAAATGCCTATTTGAACACGAAGCGTAACTTACTAATGAAAAGTTTATTTCAAACTTAAGTGTAACAGACCCATGAAAAGGCTATTTCAAACCGAAGCGTAACAGACCTACCAAAAGGCTCTTTAAAACTTAAGCGTAACAGAACTACAGAAAAGCTCTTTCAAACTTAAGCGTAACAGAACTACAGAAAAGCTCTTTCAAACTTATGCGTAACAGACCTACGAAGAGTCTTTTTAACTTAAGCGTAACATACGAAAAAGCTATTTAAACTATAAGCGTAGCAGACCTCCGAAAGGCTATTTGAACCTGAAGCATAACAGACCTACGAAACAGCTATTGAGCCTAAAGTGTAATAGATTAACAAAATACCTCTTTGAAACTGAAGCGTAACAGACCTATCAAAATGCTATTTAAACCTTAAGGTAATATGTTTACGAAAAGGCTTTTTGAAAATTAAGCCTAACAGACCTACGAAAAAGCTATTACAAACTGAAATGTAACAGACTTAAAAATGCTTTTTGAGACTGAAGCATAAAAGAGCTACGAAAGGGCTGCTTCAAACTGAAGCGTATCAGATCGTCGAAAAGGCTCTCACAACTTACAGACGTACAGTCGGAGAGAACATTATTATACTTAGATTTGCAGTCAAACAAAAAAGAGTGACAAGACTGGTAAACAAATAAAATATAACAGTTACACACACATACAGAGTGTGTGTGTGCGTGAGCGAGAGAGAGAGAGAGAGTGGGAACATTAGCATTAACTACTTTACAAGAGAAAAAAATGATAGGTGATTTAATTTAAACTTTAAAAAATAATGGATTCCTCGAACTACTGTTCTCATCTTCGATGTTATTCTCACAACGATGTAATCTCTGACCAGGAATCTTAATGTCGAATCTGTACGGAATTTTAAACAGAATCCTTTATTTAATCCACCGGGATAGACTGTTCTCGTTCCGTCAGCAATGATCGGGTAGAAGTTTTAGGTAATTATGAATTATATTCTTAGTATCGCCTGTACTGAGGATTGAACATGGACCCGTGGTGCAACGGAGTAAGTTTGTAGTAATAATCAGTTCTAAGCGACAACTTTCTGGAGTTTTCAGGTTCAATCCTTAGTACAAGCGATACTAATAATAACATTAAGAATGCCTTAATATTTCGACCCCCCCAGTAGATTAATTGAGGGTTTTGTTCGAAATTCCGCATAGATTCCCGAGTTCGACAACACGTGCGTGCAGAAGCTCGGAGGTTAGACTAGTCGAAATCTTGTAAGAACAATCGAAATCGTACAAATTATTAATCTTCATCTAAAAAATTGCGAAACATAATATAGTGGACCTTTTCTAAAATCTGGAGGTTATTTTCATGACAGATTTCAAGAACTAAACGAAGTAGTATACCACTGAAGGTGTTTGTTAATAGAGACGCATGTTTTTGAAACAAATTGTCGGATTGAATTCATAATTGCAACAGTGTAGAGCATTGTTAAAATTTAATTATAAGAACGAAGAAATAATGGTAACGAAAATAATTTACAGCATTTTATTCGTATGTTTATATTCTATAAAACTTTTTTATGGAAATCACACCAGACAAGGCACGAAGCCACTTTATGTTAGGAGCTAACACTACTACTGCAAGATCATAAACTAGCCAACGATAAGTGTTAGATGGATAGATTCCGACCCAGAAAACAGCAGTTCTTCCCCCCTTTATCAGAAACATCGCTCATGGAATGTGAGGACTAAAGGACAAAATAAGGGAAGTGAGAGTTACGAGGCTGTCGAAAGTAAACCCAATATCTACTTTCTACTGTCTATAATGTTATGCACAATCATTTAAGGGTTTATTTGAGAAGATAGTTAAAAAAGAGAATGCAAAAAAGGCATAAGAAGTAAAAAAAAAAAAAAATAATAATTAATAATAATAATAATAATAATAATAATAATACAAACGGATGATCTTATCTAAGCACGAAGGCCGGGCGTTATTACAGTCAAAGAGTCCCGACACCCCTGGGAAAAAAGACTAGGAGAGATTAGAATCAAATGGAGGATTCATACGATACAAAACACAGAAATGATGAAGACAGTTGAACTATTAAAAGAAAATCCTCAAATGCGGGGCCAAACCTACATAATCATGTGACCTCGACTAATGACAGGTAAGTTGAAATGGAATAAGCAAGCATAAACACAACAATAACTATAGAAAGAACTTACACGAATACAAGAAAATTCGAAGGACAGGGTAGATATGTAAGAATAATCCGAAAATCTGATACATCCTACCTCGGGGCTGCGAGATTTTCACCCAAACTTCTACTAGAGGAACGCGGAGTTTACTGGAAGCTTATTGTAACTCAAATAGCAGAATATAACAGCAGCGTTCAACAATTGGAACTCAGTGTAAACGGCTATATATAAATATATATATATATATATATATAATGCTCACCCTCACTCACTATCCAGGTTTAACGTCTATGTTCCCTTTGATAAGAGTTTCGACGTTATCTGACTATGTTTATGCTAAGTCTCCAGTGATCACCATTGTGGGGATTTACTGTGTCCATTTGTAACTGTTTACGGTTTTTTCTTGATGGTTTCTTTCCATGTCTTTCTAGGGCGCCCAGCTTTCTTTTTGCTGTCCAGCTTTAAATCTCCGCATGTACTGATATACCCCTTGCTTCTTTCAACATACCCAAACAAGCGACGACGGTTTGCCGTTACAGGGACAAGTTTTGGAATGGCCAATTTCACAAATACGATATCTAACCTAATGTTCTGGATCTGGTTTGGTTTTAGATTACATATACACTTAATCATTGCCCTGTTTTACTCGGGAGTGAAGCCTGGGTGAGGGCCCAACACCCACTGCCATACATCACGCTTCTTACGCAGCTATCATAGCCCTTACCCCTGGTAATAATTAGGATGGCTCGAGATGTTAGGATTGAGAGAAGTTCTCTGAACTTTTTCCAAGCTATCTTGACTCTTATGGTCGAACTTAGTTAGCAGTCACGTCCAGCACTCAGCATATCTCCTAGATAGCAAAGGAATATATATATATATATATATATATATATATATATATATATATATATATATATATATATATACATTAGGTCGACATAATAAAAATACAGCACATTATTTATATCAGTTTCAATAATTTAAACACAATAAAATAACAACATATATATATATATATATATATATATATATATATATATATATAATTATATATATATATATATATATATATATATCATGACTGAAACGCCTTGTCAGACGAGTGTCATTCCTTCATTTCAAAAAGTGATGTTAGGATAGAACTAATGTTTTCCGTGTGTAGATCAGTAACAGCCAGGCCCACATGCGTCACTGCTTTTCCATCGGCACACGTTCTTTGTCTGAAGGAGTATCTGTATTGAGATTGTTAATATAGAGATCTAACTTTGTACGACATTTAAATCCCTCTCCCGGTTAAAAATATTGAGAACCAGCAACAAGCGAAAGCAAGATAGCCAGTAGAAACTTGAACTGCCAACCAACATGATGCGAGGAGTGGTCTTCGACTTTTTCGTTTGTTTTTTTAAGTAACACACTCATTGAAAAATCCAACGAAAATTAATATCTACTTCGCACGACTTGCACAGATAGTACAACCGTTGAATGCAAGCGCCTCCAACACGATTTAATTTGGTGCGTTTTAGTAGTGTTTGTTTTTGTTGTTTTATTTTGTTTTTGAAGTAAAAACAAGTCTCCATACACATGCAAAAATCAAACGAAAATTAATATTTACTTCGTTTTGCTTACACAGATATTACAACCGTCGAAAGTAGACGTTTCTAACATCATTTAATTTGGTTTATTTTTGTTGTGTGATTTTTTTGTTTTTGAAGAAAAAACAAATTTCCACAGAAATAAAAAAATCCAACGAAAAGTCAATAATTGAGTTATACTGATAAAATTAACTTTAAACCAATATTTTTCAAAAGTGCTCAATATGTTATATTATGAAGAGCCCCGTATGCCTAAAAGTGTGTAGGCCCACTAGTTTTAATTATGAGAGGGGGTGAACTTAGTTCGAGTTCGGTGCAGATTGAAAGGACATCCATTTTGGGACAAATACATTTGTCATCGAGATGACTAAGTCCGAAAAGTCATAACAACTGGTTAAACATGGCCAACTTCAAAAGTTTAAGTTAAAAAAAGGTCAGACCAGCTCAAGTGATGATCTGTATGACAGGACAAAGGACTATGACGTCACTCCTTCTTTCGTGAGAAACTAAGGTTTAAAAATGAGATAGGTGTTTGGCAGCGTACTGCACGATGGACCTTCTCTGTGGGTCATGGATTGAGTTACGGGGTTAGAAGCGGCCCGGACGGTTGAAAATGTAACCGCTTGTCGTAGTGGCTGGATCTCTTGGAGATCCAGCAGCAATTCCCATCGCATTTCCCCAGCAGGAAGAATGAATGAATGATTCGCGGAACGAATGGGCAAACCCCCACGACGAAGCGGAATAAAAGATAGAATCTCTCTCAAAATCCTTGTCTCTGGGCGTTTTTGTCTCTCGTGCATGATGACAGAATTTGCCCACAAAAAGGTACACGACTACGATCACGAGCCAGCAACGGAGATGAGTGTGGCAGCAAACCTACGACCAACAGTGAGGCAGAACTCTGTAAGGTAACTTTTTTGTGCATAACATTTTGGGTCCTAATCTGTAAAACGAAAAGAAATAAAAATCAAAAGAAAAAGGGGACAATGCTGAATTTGATATGCCTAACGAACAATGTTTAAAATGTTTAAAGTGTTTAAATGAGATACAATGTTTAATGTAAAATGTTTAATGAGCTGTGTTTAATGAGAAAAGAATTTAAAAGAGAACTATGTTTAAAATGCTTAATTTGAAATATTTAAAAAGAGAAATATTTTAATAACGAGAAGTGTTTAAAGGGTAATGTGAAAATGGACCGACAGTTTAAAGGCCTAAAAGTGCCATAACAGTATCCCTTAAGGAAATATATTAAAAGTGCCTTACAGAAAAGAGTGTTACGAAAGTTTGAGAACGCTTCTAGACTTTTCATATGATTTAATATGATTGAATATTGTTAGAAGGGCCTGATAGCATTTTCGTGTGGTTTTCGGTGTGCTATGCAACAAATACAAACTAGAGCTTTATAAATATAAGAGTTATTTGCTAATCCCGTAGTTATGCGCTAGCACAGAAACGCTGGGTAATTTGCGTAAGCTGTTCTAATATATATATATATATATATATATATATATATATATATATATATATATATATATATATAATCATCATCAGTGTAGGATATAATAAGTTCAAACAGTCGCAAGAAACCTAGTTATAGAATCACCCGAAACTCCGCAAGCAAGCGCTCCAACTAAACGGCTGCTAGAAATTACCATGTAAATAAAGGGAATGAAGTTATATTTATGCTTAAAAAGAGTGGACACAGCCAGTAAACTATCGAAAGTGTTCAACGAACGTAGTCCGCACACACACACAATATATATATATATATATATATATATATATATATATATATATATGAATTTATATAATTAGTTTATCATAATAGAAAGCGTCGATTTCATACAGCAAGTGGGTTACACGTACGATCCTTAGTCTGTACACCATGACATACTGAGAATGGTACTTGTCACTTACCCCTGCGTAAAAGCGACTGTTTCGTTTATGGTCAAGTAAAAAGAAATATGCATGTGCAATAAGAAATATGCATGTGCAATAAGAAATATGCATGATATGCATGTGCAATAAGAAATATGCATGTGCAATAAGAAATATGCATGTGCAATAAGAAATATGCATGATATGCATGTGCAATAAGAAATATGCATGATATGCATGTGCAATAAGAAATATGCATGTGCAATAAGAAATATGCATGTGCAATAAAAATTACATATGTTATATAACAGTTGTGCGGAGGAGAGCGCTGAAAGTTTGAGTACAACTGAAAACAAAAAAAAACACATAACATTGACCGTTAGGTTGCGAGGATTACGTCATTTATTGGATAAAGAATACGAATAGAAATAAAGGTCAAGAAAACGAATGAGTTACAGAAATAGGAAATGAAAAATTAGCATAGCTTTCTTTTCGCAAAACACTTATTTTTATACTTAAGTCCACTACAGGTCAAGGAATATACAATATAAATAGCGAATAGAAAATAAATAAGTTTCGTAATACTTAACTACAGTGCACCTCACATAGAGAGTGAGTATTTAATAGTTTAGCCCAGGGTGTACATAAAAAAAATGATAACTGTATAAATATCAGAACAATAAAATAATTTTCGTGTGTCTCATTTAAATATAAAAATATTTGTATATAATGAGGTAATATTTTTGAAAAATATAACGTAGTTTCGGTTCCAGGCAGATATCACATATTCGTTTAATAAGATACGCATTTTGAAAATGTAGGATTTAACACACGGAAATATAATACCATTAACTAAAGAATGCCCATTAACAAATGTTTGGTTCGGTATTATGAACAACGCATGTTTCAAAAAAGATTCTGAAACAAATTATCATTATGCAAGAGTAAATCAAATGTCTCGCAATATTTGCACACGTGTCCATTTACGGCCTGTAGATCACGTGGTTTAAATAGTTCAAACAGTGGAAGGTGGATCCACTGTGGTTGGTATTATGAAGGAATAAATTATCAAGGGACACGCGTCATTAAGTAACAACGTTGTACATAATTACAGCTACCAGATGAGAGAGAAATATGGAAACTTCGGTTGCCGCATCCCCACTGCGACTACATAAAATAGACCCACTGATTCTGCCGACGTTGTAGTATACATAAATAATTTCAGTTTTCCCTTTTTTCATTTTCAATATATATCTATATCTATATATATGAAATGAAATTAAAGAAAGAATGGCTGATGTTTTCTTTTTTTGCCGCTTTTTCGACTTCCATCCTGAGAAAGCCTTCGTTACAGTTGAGCGAAACGCTCATATAGTATCTGTGTTTCTAATTTTTCTTTTTTCACTTTATCTAAAACCGTTGGATTTTTTTATTTCTCACACACACACACACACACCCACACACACACCCACACACACACACACACACATATATATATATATATTGGAAAGTAGTTTCTGATGAGTTTACTTTGATAGATGTTCCCTGGACACTGAATACGTAATCCAGTTATTCCTCTTCAAATCCACAAAAGATTTGATGGAAGAGGTTTTTTCTATTAAAGAAGTCAATCCCGCTTTCCAGACATTAAATAATGGCGAATCACCTGGTATAGAAGAGTTAAGTGTCAACATTTTTAAATGTGGAAGTGGAATGTTTCTGCTGCTAAAAGTCTGGAATAAAAAAATGTTACCTGCAAGCATATAACGATTCTATCATTGTTGGATTTTACAAAAGAAGTAAATATGAATGTGAATTCTACCGTGCAACTAGAATATTTTTTAGTTTTGTTGGTGGGATTTTATCTCGTATCATGCTTATAATTTACATTGTAGGTATTATTCGTACCAGTCGGAGATACGTCTTCGAAAGTTAGTCCAACGGTGACTTTGTTACTGTCGGGCTGAGGTATGGTTCTGTTCAGTCGCAGGAGGTCCACTCTCTCAGGCTTTGCCTTCTGTTTGAGAACAGGTTAGTTTCTTGCTAATCGCCTGAGGCGACCATACCGGGGAGTACCGACGGGGTTGCTCAGGCATTTTGTTGACCAGAGCGCGCTAATTTTAGTGTGCTGGCTTTTAAAAACCACACCTGACGTTGTGTCTAAACTGCTGGAGAGGAGGTAAATGAAATACTTCCCCGGAATCAGATTGTGTTTTTGACCCCACTAACTTCTTGTCCCTCTTCAAGTTCTTTCAGCATAACTCGGAGCTCGTTGCCAACGTGTTTCGCTAATAGTCTTGTCGTGCGTTCCGTTACCTTTCAGAGTAACTGTATATATTATATATTCCATTGGATAACTGAAATAAAAATACATTGAAAATAGAATGAACGTTATCAGGTATTCTTTGACTTGACAACATTTTTCAATACCATGATCAGAAATTCTCTCTGACAGATTTGACAAACACTTGGCTGTCTTGTTAATTCCTATACTAACTTTTTAAAGATTCTGTCTATATGTATGTTTGTTTGTTAGTATATACACCCAACACCGATTCAGCTAAGTAGCTACAGACTTTATTATATATATATATATATATATATATATATAATGGAAATCGCTCCAGACAAGGCATGAATCCACTTGATGTAAGGGCCTATAAAATAGTACTTCAAGGTCAAAACCTAGCCAACGATAAGTGTTAGATAGATAGATTCCGACCCAGAAAACAGCAATTCTCACCTTTGTCAGAAACATCGCCAATGGAATGTAAGGACTTAAAGACAAAATAAGGGAAACGAGAGTTATGAGGCTGCCGAAAGTAAACTCTAGGTCTACTTTCTACTTTACATTGGTTCACAGATAAAGCTCGAAATGATGAAGATGGCCGACATGATTCCCACGTTTCAAAAAGTTGACAGGTCTTAATTTTTAATTTCTATATTTCTATTCTTATTTTTAATAAAATACTGGACCCGTCTACGGGTCTTCTAAATAAAACATCACAAAGGATCTCTTCCTACTCTCTCGCCGGTATGATAAATGACCTAATTATTCTGTGACGACACTAACTATGCACGGTTAAACCCACCCATCATTTTGTTTTAAAGGTCATTGTTTAGTGGAGTCGACCTATGTGCACGGTTATTCCTCCACGGTTTATATGACGGTTGACGTCATAAAACGATGACGTCATGCCGTGTGCACTAAACTTTATATTATTTTCTATTCGTCACTGTTATTATGTTGTATAGAAAACACGGACAAGGCCGAGTATTGA
Organism: Sepiola atlantica; assembly: GCA_963556195.1. Classification (NCBI taxonomy): domain Eukaryota; kingdom Metazoa; phylum Mollusca; class Cephalopoda; order Sepiida; family Sepiolidae; genus Sepiola; species Sepiola atlantica. Next base: position 35,261,438 of record OY744515.1, read on the forward strand.
TTTACTCCTCTCCAGGAGTTAGGCACAAGGCCAGTTTTTATCTTACTCCCACAAGTAAGACGTGACCCAAGGTCGGGTCGAGAAAGTGGGGTTTAAAAATTGCCTGGGCAGCCCCGTCGGCATTCCCCAGTAGGGGTGCCTCAGGCAGTAAGCAATAAACTTACTCCTCCTCAAAGAGGGGAGGCGAAGCCTGGGAGGGTGGACCTCCTAGAACTGCACAGGACAGACCCATAGACCGGCGTAAATCAAGCCCCGAAGGCCAAGACAATACCAGTCTATGGGGTGCAGTATCCATCGGAACAGATTGATCTTAGCCAAAAGGCCAAGGCCGAGTAGCTGTGTTTGCATACTACAAAATATCAAATATATAATTTGTGTTCTAATGTATCTGTAAACAATTTGTGTCATATATTTGTTTTACTGAAAATATTTGATCTGTAAAATAATGTAATCATACATTTCACACGTATGTGCCTCTGTTATTCTTGTTATCGTATGACAGTGTCAAATAAATGCAACTGACAATTGGAAACGAGTGTGAAACAGTAATGGAGTTCATATCGCTCCAAGAGATAGATGAAATATTGATATTACAAATGGATAGTTCCTCACACGCATCGCTATTTATATAAAGTTAGGTATATACATATGTTCATATATTTGTATGTATAGGATTCACTATTAAACAAATTAACCGATCACTATGAATTAATAAAAGAAACTAAACGTAAAAATAGGTAATGTGGGCAAAATTTAGTTTAATTTAGTTTTATGAAAAGTGATAAAAAGGTGTCGGAAGCCTTTCATGAAAATTCAGATACCTCCGATTTTTATGAAATTTTAACAATAAGTATTAGACATTCAGTTTCGTTAGAGTATTTTAACGGGTTTTTTATGCGCACAATCTCTCATTTGAAAATCTTAATGCTTCAGATTTGCATTAAATTTGACCCATTAAACAGAATTGCCTGGATTTAAATTTCTTCTAAGAATTCTTTAGATAAAGTCTTAAATTTAAAACATTTTCTGGAATCGACACTATTTAATGGATTTTAATTAAAAAATCGAATGACATGAGCTTTAGTAGCATTATATCTTGATTTTATTCTTAATAAGGGACATAAACATGATGCAAAACTGTTTTCGGGAAATTCATTTAATTTATTATTTGAAAAATCCCTCTAGATAGGCACTGTAAGTGTAGTATTAACACAGCATGACGTCGCTAGCTATAAATGCATCGTTCCTTTCATTAAGTTGAACGCTCTTATTACGTCAAGCCGCCGGATAAAGCGTTAAAATTATCAATGTTTATTCGCTATTCAGCGGTGGCCTAGTGGTTGTAGATGTCGGGATTTGAGTTGTAAAGTACTTGGAATCCGGGGGTTCGAATCGCATGACCAGCAGTGAATAGTCATTTCTTTATGCTGATGAGTCCCGATTATGAAGGACCAAACGTATACGTACATAGATAATAAACAAAACAAATCAAGGGAGGCGCGAGAGCACTCTATCCCTTAATAGACTTCAAAAACGGCATCTGCTAGAAATCTCATTTCTTTGATCAGTCATAACTCAAAAACCAATAAACCAAATTAGTTAAAACTTTGCACAATTTTTTTTTGATCGGTTCTATAAGTTAGTAGAATTTCAGCATCATTAGGCAAGGCAACCCAGAGATCCAGAAAGGTCAGGCATGATTTTGTGTTATCCGTGTATACGTACGTACGTATGTGCCACCCTGTATCTCATCAACTATTTGATGGATTCAGCTGATTTTTGGCAGAGATAGAGGTTCTAGGGTCTAGTTGATTGCATTATAATTTCAGTTTACCATATACCTTAGTTTTCCAGAAAATTCAAAAAAAACTTAAAAATGACCATTGTATTGAGGCATAGCCTTTACAAAAGTAGTGACATTCCATGAAAAATGCCAGTATACGGAAATCATATTCCCTTAATAGGGTTAAGATAAAAATCCATATACACAAAATGTACAAAAGCGAGGAAATTCCCAAATTTGTACACTTTTATTGTCATTAATTAAGGGTATGACTAGATATCAACCAAACCATTTAATTATCACATCACTACAGTACAAATCTATGTATTTTACTGCTAGGAGTTTTTCTTCAGCGCACCTCACACACTTCATCCACTCATGCATAGAGATTTATACTGTAGTGCCATTGGAATCAAGCAATGCCGACTCAGGAGAGCGGTTGTTGGATTTTGTGCAACCCTTGCAATTACAAATTCACGCACGGGCAGCCCCTGGTGGGGCACTCCTACGTCAAAATCGACGGGAGAGTCCATCATATATATATTATAAATTGAAAATATAAGCCATTATCAATGGAAGATTGATTTATTATTATTATTTTTTTTTACTTTAATCTTATTAAAAAAATAAAAAATAATAAATTAATCTTGCATTGATAATGGCTTATATTTTCAATTACTAATACTGGCCCAGCAATGCTTTAAAACTAAACGACCCATTATATATATATATATATATATATATATATATATATATATATATATATATATATATATATATATATATATACGTAGTCGACAAACGTAATAAAATTGAACACACCATTTCCTTTACCGCCGAATTAAAAACTAATGCTCAAATTCCTTTTCTATCACTCTGCACAACACTTCGAAACAACCTAAACCTCTCAGTCTATAGAAACACAACGAATAAATATCATCTTATACATTTCTACTCCGACCACAACAACAGAATAACATCCGGAAGGATAACAGCTCGTTCCTCAGAGCTATTAGAATTTGCAGCCTCGCTTAACTCCGCAACGAATAAACCTATACATTTACAAAGCTTTAAAATATCCTCCATTTTTCATACTAAACACTGAACGCAAAGCTTTTAATATCCACAACAAAAACAGACTAACACTACAAAAAACCCTCATAACAACGCAACCAGCACTAAAAACACGCCAAAATTGATAAAAATTAATCTTACATAGTTCTCCCCAATAATCCCATATCCTTTTCCTTTACAAAATTAATTCAAATCTGACATAAAAAATAGTAACACAAGCGTCGAAAACACACACACACACACATACATATATATGTAAACCTGATAGTTTTTTTTCATAGTAGGTAAACCCGTGAAACTTTACTGTATATATATATATATATAATATACATTTTTATAAATACAGAAAGTTTGGTAACATATGTGCAGACTAGTTGTACTATAGACAATTTTGGTAAAACTTCTCAGGTCAGATTGATAGTGATACAGATGTGCTATTCTCATCTATCGATCTGGCCTGAGAAGGTTTAGACAGAATAAGCCGATAGTTTAAACATGTCGGCACATTTGTAGCCAACATTTTCAGAAATTATATATATATATATATATATATATATATAGTCTAAAGAAGCTTTCAGTCATAAAAAAAAAAAAAATAA
>OY744515.1:35267393-35289893 GCA_963556195.1 Sepiola atlantica
AAAATAAACTTTCTCCAACAGATGGAGATCGTCTGAACAAGCGGAAAATAGCTATGAAAAGTTGAAGCAGCTTATTCTCATAAAAGAATTTAAAAACGGATTTAATAGCCAGTTAAAACTTTACATAGAGGAGAAAGGAGTCGGAACCGCGCAAAAACTGTCTGACTCACCGAACGTTCCAAACGAAGCCCAATTACGTAAGGATACCAAGTATCGAACAGAACGAGTATAAGGAAAGAGGTTACAATGCACCAACCGAGAGAGCGGGCGTTAAAAGTATTTCTTCTATGAAATGGAAGGATAAGCCGATAATAACATGATTTCGTTGTAGGTAAGCTGGGCACATCGCTAAAAATTGCGATCAACAACCTGACGACGTAATGGAGGGCAATACATTGCCATAAGGAGCAGTCTCGATAAAAGAACAGCAAGACAGCTATACGCCCTTTGTGTCGACGGGACAACTATCAATGGTAAATGGCGGTAGAATTACGTCGAACGTCAAACTACTGAGAGATACAGAAGCGTCCCAGTCCTTGGTACTCAAAAGTCGACTTCCAAAAGGAAACGATTCGGCAACCGGGAGACACAGTTACATAAAGAGGATAAGAAAAATCCCGTAAAAATCCCCATTCACCGAATTGATATAAAGTGAATTTCGGGAACGGTAGAAGTGGAAACTGTAAGCAGACTACCCATGGATGCATCCCGACGCCATCTGGATGCTTCTTCTTCTTTCGTTTGCTTCAGCATCTCACTGTAAGACCACCAGCTTGGTTGAGAAAAGCCATGCTAATGTTTTGTTGTCTAGCACAGCTATGCCGGCTTCGCCGTTGGGTGGTCGATGTTTAAGGCATGACTCTATGATGTGGTCTACTGTCTGTTCAGAGTGACCACAGTCACAGACAGCCGAGTCTCTGAGTCCCCATTCTTTCATGGTCGCGGCGAAACGGCCGACACCTACCTGAGGCGGTTGAGCATTGTCCACTGCCGGCAAGGGAGGTCCATGCCTGGTAGGCTATCCGGGCCCTCCACAAATCTGTGAAACCTTGATTTATCTGCTGCCTGCCATTCCTCCGTCCAGCAACATTTCAGAAGGAGATAAAGTCAGCCTTTTCGTGGCCTCCCCCATAAGTACCTGCTCACAACAGCGAAACTAATGACTTAAGACCGCTTCCAGCGACACCAGCAGATGGATGCTAATGAGAAACGGCATAGCGGGACCGAAAATAAACAGAGACCAGACGAGATTTCCTACCTCCCGACGGACGCACAACTTCAAGAAAATATCTACGACAAAAGTATTCGTCGGCAATATACCAGAACACTGTCGAAAAGATGACTCCCAGAAAACTTTTGAAAAATATGTGAAAGTGGTAGAATGTGATCTTGACCTCAACTTGTGACTTAGATATTCCCAAATTTAATCAGTTGTTAGTTAGACCTTGACCGATATTTTGACCAAGTTTGGTGACGATAGTTCAAGCGATGTAGGTGTACACGGACAAACAAATAAACATAGTTACACACTCAACCGAAAACATATCCACCGTAACGGAGGTAATTAAAAATAAAGATTACGGTACGAAAGTGGCACTGTATATATATATATATATATATATATATATATATATATATATTATAATATAAATGTCTGGTTGTATCGCTGGTGAGATAGGATTACTTATTTTTCGTTCTGCTAGCGAGATGAGATTGGGATTCAGTCTTTTTTTGCTCAATTCGGATTTAACGGGTTTTCTAATTAAACAACGAACTTTGATTTGACTTGGGTTGCACATTTCGGGATTTTGGAACTTTGATTGGACTTTCTATATTATTTGATTTATTTATCATTAACATTGAATATTGACACTTTTCGGGACTGGATAACTTTGTCGGCACCTTCAATTACACGTATTTGGACTGCTGTTTGTAACTTGGAGTAATTGTCTTTCCTGATTATGCTTCTCAATATGTATGACCTGGATGGACTATATGGATTCAACAAAAAGTATGTTTTTGGGTTGATATGTTTTGATGTTATGTATTTTTGTGTATTGGTGTATATAATTTTATATATTTTCAAAGCGTAATTTTATTACCTGTAGTAGTATAACTGCGGTAATGGTCCTCTGAAGAGAAGAATTATCTTTGAAAACTCATGAGCTAAGGACTTAAGAATACTTTGCTTGAACTTTGAATTCTAATAAAATTTGATTGACACCTTATTTTATTACTTCATTTTATATTATAATATTAATGCTCTATCCAGTATATTGAGCTTCAGTTTTTATCCGGATGTTTCACTAATTATAAGATATTAGTTGACGCTTATATCTTTTGTTGGATTACTTTATATATATATATATATATATATATATATATATATATATATATATAGATAGATAGATAAATGAAGGAAGAGAAATAAAGATGTGCGAATGACAAATCTATTTCATCTTCGGTTGTTCAATGCAAGGTGTACTCTCTTCTTTCATTTATCTTTATAATTGCTCTATCCTGTATATTGAGCTTTAATCATTTCAATATAGGTTCAATTCTCTAAAAGTATACTTTTAGTCTCATATTTTTATATATATATATATATATATATATATATATATATATATATATATATATATATATATATATATAAAATAATGAATTAATCTTGCATTCTTAATGGCTTATATTTTCAATTTTATTAACAAACCCATCAATGCTTTTGAATGAACGACCCATATTATTTTTATCAACTACGAGCGAGCGAACCCTCTTCTTCGGTCGACACCAGAATTTGAATTCATAACCGCCAACAACACCAGACTGGAAACATCACATCAAAGACGTTTATCAAGTAACAAAAGAAATAAGTTTGTTTATTCTTGTTTTTGATGAAAAAAAAATGACACAATACTGGTCATCTCTGATGATGGAATTTTATTCCGAAATTAATAAGATTAAAGCAAAAAAAAAAATAAAAAAATGAAAAAAATAATCTTGCATTGTTAATGGCTTATATTTTCAATTTTATTAACAAACCAACAATGCTTGTGAATGAACGACGCATATTATATGTATATATATATATATATATATATATATATATATATATATATATATATATATATATATATATATATATATATATGTATATATATATATTTATATATATATATATATATATATAAATATATATATATATATATATATAATATCATGAACTTTTTCGATTCTTCTTTTTTATTTTTTCAATGTCTCTAATGGTCTTTATTGTGTTAAAATGAAAAAAGATAATGTGTGTTCCATATGTATCACGAACGTTTTCGATTCTTCGCCGAATCATCATTAGGCGAAAAACGCAAATGAACAAAAAAACTGGAGAAAAGAAAAGAATTTCAAAAGATAGCCGGGAAACAGACACGCGAAGTCAGACGTCAAAAGAATGTTTTCACGCTGATCTAAAGAATTTTATCAAAGGAATAGCAAAAACGGATAAGATGTTGTTACTTAGAGACTTTAATTCACGTGTTAGAAGTGATCACAACACCTGAGATGTCTTAGGAAAATACTTCTTTAGTTGTGCAATAAATATAATCTTGCAGTATGTAATACCTTTTACCAACAAAACCTATTCACAAGTTAACATAGATACATCCTAGATTAAAACACAGGCATATTCTAGATATCGTCATAACGCGTAAGCGTGATTTTTAGAATATGTGTACAGTAAGAGTTATGCAGGTGCAGAGTGTTGTACTTATCACAAACTTATTCGTGCTCAACTTAAGATGTGTATAAAGAAAAAAAGGTCAAAGCCAATGGAATAAAAGTGCATAAACGCATTGATGTCTCAAAATTACAAAGTAAGAAAGTACGGGATACTCTCAGGACCTTATTTATTAATATAACATTTGATGAAACTTGGGAGCAGTTCAAATCACATATATATACCAAAGAAGCTGAAGTTCTTGGCCTTAGAAAGACCTAACATATGGATTGGTTAAGTGAAAATCATGCCACAGTCACCAATCTTTTGGAACAGAAAAACAAGGCACATGTAATATTTCTGTGTTCAAATGGACCAGCTAAAGTAATTGCAGAAAAACCTTTTAAAGAAGCGAAATTAAAACTGCAGCGTGAAACACGTCAAATGAAGAACAGGTGGTGAGCCAAAATGTGAGCGAAAATTTAGACAGCGTCAAGATTCGAAGTTATGTATAACACAATTTTACAAGCTTTTAGTTCACGGCGTCCAACAATACCCGTGAAATCTAAAGATGGTTCTCCCCTTTTCAACGATGTCGATGGCAGCATTAAGCGATGGGCCGAACATTTTAGGGATTTATTTGATCATCCATCTGAAATTAATAATCTGGTTATAGATAGTTTCCCAAAAAAGGATATCGTCAAAAATTAGATAGTAAATCCGAGCATTGATGAGACAAAAAACACCATTAAAGAAATTAACACGGGAGAAGCACCAGGACTTGGTGGGACACCTGTCGAATTATTGATGCTTGGAGGTGATAGCATTACCAACGCAATCAATGCACTCATCCTTGTTGTTTGGCATGATAATGCTATCCTTTAAAATTGGATGGATGCAATAATGATTACGCTTAATATAAGAAGCAGTGGGGAAGGTTTTGTCAAAGATTCTGTTGAATCGTTTGGTGAAATCGATTCGTCCCTTTATCATCCCAGAGAGTCAATGCGGTTTTAGATCTGGCTGCGGCACAATGGACATGATATTTTCTGCTCGCCAGTAATGTAAAAATGTATGGAGCAGCGTGTACCCTTATTTTTTCTTTAACATATTTAACCCCAAACAAGGCAAGTTGCCACTGTAGACGAAAGGGGCTACTGAGAATTAGGGTTACAGTTTTGGGAGTCGTTCTAAATGTGGAGCTGTGCAGCGAGATGCTTACTTACACCATTTTAAAATTTCTGCCTGTCGGGAACACAGGTCACAGGAAGGGAGTTTCAAAAGCCGGCTGCACGAGTAGTAGAAGGCTCTCCAACATCTGGGGCCCTCGACAGTGAATGGATAGTATTTTGCTGATTTCGGGTTGGTCGAGTGTACTTACGTCGAGGAGACACCAAAGCAGCAAGTTCATCGGAGCACATTCCATTGATGTACTTGTAAAACAAGCACAGAGGATGCAACATTGCGGCAATGTGACAGGGGCTGGAGCTTAGTAGACAGTGAGGGACCTATTAGATACGCGACTGTTTTTTACCTTTTCTAAGAGAGAGAGACTAGTGGATGGTGCCCTAGCCCAGATGTGACAACAATACTCCATGCATAGTCGGATGGTTGATTTGTAGAGATACAGGACACTGGTCGGTGTGAGAATTTTTCTAGCACGACAGAGGGAACCCACTTTTTTGCAGCAGTCTTAGCAATGTCTTCTATGTATTTGTTTCGATTCATGTTACCTGTGAATGTTAGGTCGATGAGTTTAAACATTGCGTGTTATTGGCCATGGTAATCGGTGGTTGAAGAGGTTTCTTGTAGTTGTTAAAGGAAAGGTTCTTTGTCTTTGCAGCATTAAATTTAACCATCCATTTATGACCCCATTCCACTACAGACTGCCTCGGATATTTGCGCGTCCATTTTAACCACATAATGAGAGTAGAGCGTAGTGTTGCCACCTAATATACCCATCTCAGACACAATGTCATCGGGGAAGTCGTTTATGAAAATCATGGAAAATAAAGGTCCAAGGATCGATCCCTGGGGTACACATGCATTTATGTCATGTTGTTTGGATAAACGGCCATCGGGAACGACCTAGATCTTTCTTTTGGAGAGTAAGGATCTAATTATATTAAATATTCGTCCAGTAATACAATATGAATTAATTTTTATGAGAAGACTTTTATGCCAGACCTTGTCAAAGGCTTTGGATATATCAAGCGCTACCGGCCTAGCTTCATTTGCTTTGCCCAGTGTATGGTATATGCGTTCAAAGATGACCGTTAGGATATCCGGAGTAGGCCGTGCTTGCCTAAATTTATACTGATGGTCAGAAAGAAGTTAAGCATTAACGAGGTACAGGACTATCGATAGATTGATTAAGGGTTCTAAGAATTTAGCGAAGAACGTGAGTAGACTGCTAGGGCGATAATTTAAATGATCAGTACTGTCTTCAGAATTCTTGAAGACTGGGACCATAGAGGAAATGTTCTAGCTATCAGAGAAGCAAGATTCAGTAAAGCATTTATCGTAGAGTTTGGAGAGGACAGGGACCAGTTCAGCAGATCATTTATTTATTACTGTTACTGGTATAAGATCAGGTGTGAATGTTTTAATGATGTCCTGGACATGAGATGGGGTGATGGTCAGGTCATCAAGTGGGGCTTCAGTCCACAATGGGAAATTTAGGAGAGAGTTGTTTGCGGAGTCTAATGTGGAGTTTAAGGCGGAACGCTAGGCAAGTAGTTCAGCCTTATCAGTTGCCGTGCAAACGACATCAGAGTGGGTGGATAGTGGGGGAATTGTTAATTGCCTATTGTGCACCACACTATTGAAGATTTTTCAGAAATCACGAGTATCAAGTTTCTGCGAGTGAATGCGTTTTCTGGTCATTTCTGCATACCTTCTCCTTGCTTATACCATTTTTTTTATCGATATTACAAAAGCCTTTGATACCATCAATCGCAGTGCACTTTGAAAGATTCTTGGGAGACTAGGCTGTCCTGCAAGTTTTATGGAAATGCTTCGGCAGTTACACCATGACATGAATCCCCGAGTGAACTTTAATGGGTCACTGTCTGATCCAATATCAGTTGATAACCGTGTGAAAGAAGGTTATATACTTGCTTCCACATTATTTTCTATATATTTTGTTGTGATGCTGGTGCATACTTTTAAGGATTGCGATATTGGGGTGAAGATTTGGTTTCGTACAGCAAGCACATCTTTTAACCTTGTTTTTGAAATTCTATATGCAGATGATGCAGATCTTGTTTCACATACAGAGGAGGACATGCAACTGATTATGAACAAGTTATCCAATGCATGTAAAGCTTTTTGATTTACCATCAGTCTCAAGAAAACCTACGTCATGAATTCTTTTTTTATTTTTATTTTTATTATACTTCAGTAGAAGTTCTCAAAAGTATAAGGGTCTCTTCCTGGAACTGACACTTGACTTCTATATAAGATACATAAATAGTCAAACATTCCACTAAAGTTCTCTTTACCTGTCAAACGTTGAGTTAGTAAAGAAGTTAAGAACATTACTTTCCCTCTTGATAATTGATCAGTTAATTATGTTATAGTATATCTTTTTTGTAGTCGCTTGGTCTTACTGGATTCCAGGACAAGAGTTCATCTAGTCTGGTGGAGTATCCAGCTAAGTTCTGTTACTTGACAGTAACATCACTTGGAGAAGGTGCACCATTCCTCGTATGAGCCAGTGCATAGCTGTATCGAGGGGATCTTATTTGAGCTTAGAATAGTGTTATTTTAAATATTTGGTCAGGATTTACTTGTAGGGGAACATATCCTCATGCCAGGCAGTCCTCAGAAAGCATTGTACAGAGAGACCGAAGAAACTCGAGGATCGTGTCTAGTTTCTTAGAATGACATATGTTGAACCAAATATCTTGGTTGATGGGAAGAGATTAAATATAACGAAAAGCTTTACGTATCTTTGTAGTACGCTGGGATACATCACAGAATAGCCAAAGCCAGTTCTGCTTTTGCCAAACTGGAGAAACGTGTATGATCAGATCGCGAAATTACATCAAAGACAAAGCTTAGTGTTCATGAAGCATGCGTTATTACTACTCAGAGACTTGAACAACATATAGAGGGCACTTCAAGCTATTAGAAAGATTTCATCAAATCTTTATTCGAAGAATACTTAACATCAACTGGAAGACTCTCATGCCTGACCATGTAGTCCAGTAAAGAAATGAAAATCATTCAAAATCATTCAAAATCATTCAAAATCAGATGCACTGGATTGAGCATCTGGTTAGGATAGAAGACAAAATACTTCTTAAACATCTGTTTTATGGCGAGATAGATAGAAGAAATATACCACAATATAAACCAAGAAAAAGGGTTAAGGATGCCGTGAAAAACAACTTGAAACGACTTGAGGTTTCTTCTGTCAAACTGGTGATACCAGATCAGGCTGCCCTGTGGCTCCCTGAGACGAAATTCACCTACATTGACGTTTTTTTTTTTTTTTTTTTTTTTTTTTTGTAAAACTTAATTATGTTCTACAAAAACAAAAAAAAAACAACAGCACCTCTCCCTTTCTCCCTCCCCTTTTTTATTTTTCCTACCCTACTCCCGGTCCTGGATATGACCTTAAACTACATCCGATGGTGAGATCCGGCTTACGGACTTTGGGGAATGTGGAGCCTCCTCTTAATTACCATTGCTCCCAGGTCCACCCTGACCCGGAGTGGTAGTACCTGTTAGGGTCCCAACTATGGGTTAAATAGAAACAGATATAACTACCAAACCAAAAACCATAATTAAACATTTGAAGATATAAAGAACTTGAAACATAAAAACTTTCACTATAATGACCAGATTCGGCATTAAATAACCCAAAAAGGGTTGATATGCCGTAAAACAAAACTACCAAACCAAAAACCATGATTAAACATTTGAAGATATAAAGCACTTGAAGCATAAAAACTTTTACTATAATGACCAGATTCGGCATTAAATAACTCAAAAAGGGTTGATATGCCGTAAAACAAAACTACCAAACCAAAAACCATGATTAAACATTTGAAGATATAAAGAACTTGAAGCATAAAAACTTTCACTATAATGACCAGATTCGGCATTAAATAACCCAAAAAGGGTTGATATGCCGTAAAACAAAACTACCAAACCAAACCTTCTGTCAAAGCTGGACTTGTAAATCATCTTAAATTACACACTCAAATCCAGAATCTACAGTTTTATGAGGAGGCTATAACAGCATGAACTCCAGTGCCAAATTGTAATATTTGTGGTCTAATCTGCAAATCTAAAAGTGGCCTGACTAGACAGTAGCCTGTTCACGTGCGGGCACTCTTACGAGAAGGACAGTTTTTGTGTCACAAATGTGAAAGTCCATGTAAAATGAAGCTGGGTTAAAGAGCAACCTACGTGTGCACGGCTGCACAGCAACTGATTGAAGAGATGGCAAACTTCTGTCAAGAAGAAGCAATCATATATATATATATATATATATATATATATATATATATATATATATACGGCACAATCACGTTGACACACCGGTTCCCGTTAAGCGACGTCGAGCCTGGCCAGTACTAAATGGGTGACCATACCTGGTGCTGTATGTGCTCTCTGCTTATCTCGGCATTGTTTCCAGTCGTCTTGTATTACTACTTGCCATTGGAATCAAGCAGTGCCGACTACGGAGAGCGGTTGTTGGGAATTGCGCAACCCTTGCAATTACAAATTCACGCGCGGGCAGCCCCTGGTGGGGCACTCATACGTCAAAAAATCGACGGGAGAGTCCATCATATATATATATATATATATATATATATATATATATATATATATATATATATATATAATAATGGTAATAATCCAGGTGAAAAATATCCACAGGGTGGTAATCCAGAGAATTTTAACCGGGTTTATAAAAAGTGCTCAATATCAAAATAGAGCTTTATATATGATAATTTTATTTACACAGACATGTACAAATCTGCGACACTGGCATGTCGATGTTATCGATCAACAGTTACTATAAACCGAGATCTCATCAGGCAGAGTTAGAATCCAATCTTAACCTCAGATCATATTTGGAGAGAATGAAGTGGAGGGATAGAGAAAGAGAAGAAGAAGGAAAGAAATTTAACATTTCAAAAATTAAGGCCGTTAAAAAATTAAAAAATTTAAAAAATTAAAAATTAAAAATTAAAACATCTAAAAAACAAAACAAAAAAATCTAAAATCTAGAATCTGAAACAAAGAGGGCAAATAAATAAATAAATACATAAATAAATAAAAATAAAGAGGAACAAATAATGATGAGGGGAGAGGTGGTGAGAAGGTAGACACATAGAGGAAAAGAAGGAGAAAGAGAGGGCGTCTGTTGATTCAGATCGAGAGGGAAGGAGGGGGTGGTAGACATGCACGAATCAAGTGTCAAAAAACAGTCGAGTTTATAAATGTATTTTTCAAGTGAACTGTAATATTATGTATATGTCAGATGCGTCTGATTGTTGTGGTGGTGGGGCGGTGATCAAATGTGTCGCGATTCTGGGTTTAAATTGTCTTTATAATTTGTCTGGAGTTAATTTGCTTACTATGAATAAATAAATATAGTCGTTAAATATAACAGGAATAGTAATAATAATAATAATAATAATAATAATAATAATAATAATAATATATACCCCTAATAATTGATGGAAAAATAATTAAAATAATAATTGAATAATAATAATAAAATACTAAAAAAATAGAACTAGAGAATTACTAGAAAATGCCGGCGTTATTAATTATCAATAATAATAATGATAATAATAATAATAATAATAATAATAATAATAATAATAATAATAATAATAATAATAATAATAATAATAATAATAAAAATAATAATAATAATAATAGATACCCCTAATAATTGAGGTGAAATAATGAAAATAATAATAAATGAAGTATAATAAAAAATACTAAAAAATATATAACTAAAGAATAACTAGAAAATGCCGGCGTTATTAATTATTAATAATAATAATAATAATAATAATAATAATAATAATAATAATAATAATAATAATAATAATAATAACAATAAAAATAGTAATAATGATAATGGTGGTCAATAATATTTAAGAATTTATAAAAATAATAGTTTAGGAAAGAAATAGAATAATTAAGAAATATTAGGAATCCTAGGAGGTAGTGATTATCATAATAATATTAAATAATGATAAGATAATGTTTGCCGATATTATGATATGGGTTAATGGTTGCAATAATGCTGATCATATAAAAATAGTGGTTTAACAGACAACAGTAATCAGAGTGGTAATCCCAGTAATCTTAACAATAGTAATAATGATAGTGAAAAAAAAGATAGTGAAAAATTAATAAATAATAATAGAAGTAGTCATAATGGTGGCAATAATAGTAAAATGAAAACCGTAATAATAATAATAATAATAATAATAATAATAATAATAATAATAATAATAATAATAATAATAATAATAATAATAATAAAAATGGCAGTAGAAGCAAAAGTAAGGTAACGGTAAAACATGACAATATCAATATTATTAATAATAGTGATACTGTTAATTTCATTGCCGCAGATTACAATTACTATGATAGTAACATCAGACATGATGTCACCACTGATAACAATAATTATCTTGATAAAAGTACAGAAATGAAAAAATGAAAAAATGAAAAAAAAAAAAAAAAAATGAAAAATAAAATAAAAAATAAAAATAAATAATAAAAAATAATTCAATGTCAAATAATTATATTTAAGATATTAATAATAGTAGTAATAAATAATTGATAATGATAATCTAAAAATAATCTAAAAAATATAATCTAAAAAATAATCTAAAAAATATAGAAATCTTAATCAATAAATGGATAAGCATAAAAGGGGGTATTTAAGAGTAAAGAAAAATACAGAAGATGACAATTAGTGTTAATCGTTGTGGGTATAATAATAATAATAATAATAATAATAATAATAATAATAATAATAATAATAATAATACCAACCGATACTACCGCTTACAGTACTACTACAAATAATACTACAAACAAAAAAGCTTATTTTTTTTAATTTTTTAATTTTTTAACGGCCTTAATTTTTGAAATGTTAAATTTCTTTCCTTCTTCTTCTCTTTCTCTATCCCTCCACTTCATTCTCTCCAAATATGATCTGAGGTTAAGATCGGATTCTAACTCTGCCTGATGAGATCTCGGTTTATAGTAACTGTTGATCGATAACATCGACATGCCAGTGTCGCAGATTTGTACATGTCTGTGTAAATAAAATTATCATATATATATATATGTTGTGTATTTAGGCAGCATTTTCTCATTCATGCAAACATTAAATTAACAGAACTCTTCTGTCTTATTTTACCTTATTTTTATATTTTCAATTCTTCTAATAATTTTTTTCAGTGTTAAAATCAAACAAATTGATGGAAGATCCATATGTGTTACAAACGTTTTCGATTCTTTCCCGAATCATCTTCATGTGTTGATGGCAATATATATATATATATATATATATATATATTATATATATATATATATATATATATATATATATATATATATATATATTTGGGCAGTATTTTCTCAACCAAATCTATCTGCTTAAAAAATAAGGACAAATTATGTCCACATATTCTCAGTCTTATCCTCTCAAATTTACTGATAAGTGTTCTAATTTCGGGATTGAACTTGATGATAAGTTTACCATAGTTGTTATTGATCCTATTACTTTTGGTTCCACTAAAAATATCAAAGAGCCCTACCGTCTTTACATGATACACAACCTTCGATAATTAGTCAGAGCGGACCGAAAGTACTAAGCTTCATCACAGCTATTATAGTTTGGGCTTAAATCAGCAAAGTCAAAGTTCGTAAGTCTTAAAGCTTAAAAGTAGTTAGCGAACACACAAACAGACGACCAAACAGAAAAAATAAACACACACCCAACACACGCGCTCGTGCGTCTGGTTAAATAATGCAGACAATTTATGTCTGCATATATTCCGTCTAACGTCTTTCTAACTCCCTGATAAGTGATATAATTTCAAGTTTGAACTGGCTGAAAAATTTACCATAGTTGTTGTTGACCCTAGTATCATCACTTGGGGTTGTGTATCGACGAATGATCGTTGAGCTCATAAATAATGTTCGTAGAAACTTTGGCGGGACAGTTGTGATTAATGGTAGTATTAATCGACCAGTCGTTCTATTAAAACTATTTAAGAGGGCCACATCATGGAAAATTTATCAGCGAATTCAAGTCCGAAATTCTAAGACTTATCAGGTAATTTGAAAGGATCAGACGGACGATATGCCAACATAATATTTTGTATTATTTAACCAGATATTTATGCATATATATGTATAGTAGAAGTAGAAAGTGTGAGTCACCTGGAAGTCTGTGTTAACGATTTTCTGCGGTATGAACACTATGCAATGCGACACAATGGAGTTTGTAAATACCCTGTGTTGACCATGTATAAAAAGTTGAATATCTAGTGTAGCAGCAAGTTCTGGGAACATATACCAGAAAGAACTGTTGGAAATAAGTCATACACCATCCACTATGATTATGAAATTCTTACAGCTACATACCTGGAAAACGGAGATGTTAAACATGACAGAATGAAATGGGAATAAAGCAAGAAAATAGCAACCCTAGTTGAAGTCAGTGTCTCTTGCGATGCTGGCTTAAACGGAGCTGAGAGAGAGAGAGAGAGAGAGAGAGAGAGAGAGAAAGATAACTAAATACTAAGTCTTGTGTAAAACATGAAAAGAAACTCGAATCTTAAAAAAAATATCTAAAACTCCAGTAATCATAGGAGACCCCGCTCATGAAACAGAATTTCAAAAACTCTCTGGCAAATATACCAGGTGAACAAAGTGCCAGAGAGATACAAAAAAGCCCGCTTAAACAGACGGTTAGAATTCTAAAAACGATCTCTCGGTTAGAGTCCTTGAAAGAGCTGGTGAATGTCTGGCAGCCAGTAAGATTCCTCATCCCCAGCAAAAAGAAAAAGATGAAAAAATGAAAAAAAATGTATATGTTCCTCTATAGAAATACAAATATATATATATATATATATATATATATATATATATATATATATATATATATATATTTATGCAAACATTGTTAAAAATAACAGAATTAGTCTGTCAAATTATACTTTTTATTTAAAAAAAATATTCTGATGGTCTTTTTTGTATTAAAATAATAAAAAAAAATGTTCCCTAGGTTTCACATGTTTCTTCGTCGATTATCCTCAGGTGTCAAAATCAAATGAACAAAAAAACTGGAGAAAAAAGAGAATTTTAAAAAGAGGGTGAAGAAACGCGCAGAGAACGTTTTCCGCATTGTTTCAGGAAGTCGTTGGCTATTTTAAATTCAGCAACGCTGGATGGCATATATATATATATATATATATATATATATATATATATATATATATATATATATATATATATATGTATATATATATATATATATATATGTATATATATATATATGCATATATATATGTATATATATATGTATATATATATATGTATATATATACAGTATATATATATATGTATATATATATACATTATATATGTAATGTATATATACATTATATATATGTATATATATACATTATATATATAATGTATATATATACTTTATATATATATGTATATATTATATACATTATATATATGTATATATATACATTATGTATATATATGTATATATATGTATATATATACATTATATATATGTATATATATACATTATATATATATCTATATCTATATATCTACATTATATATACTAGCAAATATATGCTCCCTCCGGTCGCATATTTTTGCTAGGCTGCCGCATCGTAAATGAACGCCCACGCGTAAACCGATGGAGCCCCAGTCATATTTCTTGGGTGGTTGAACATTGATTTTTATTGTTTATGACCAAGAATATTTATTGTTGAAAATAAAGAAAAAAAAATTTACCCGTCCTCATAAATAGAAATATTTTTAGTTTAAAAAGAAAGAAAAACATTTTTTTGGACCACCCTCAATTTTTTTTTATTTTACCCTGCCCCATACATAGAAATATTTTTAGTTAAGGAAAGAAAAGAAAATTTTGTGACCGCCTCCCGAATTTATTTTATCCTCCCACATACATATAAATATTTTTAATTAAAAAGGAAAAAAAAGAAAAACCTAACCCTAACTCTCAACCCTAATTCTAACCCCCACTATGACCTTGACCCTAACCCTAACGACGTGGTCAAAGTTAGCGCGGGTCCTTAAGTGAAAAAGCACCAAAAAATCAAATACAGTGAACACGATTAGTTATGTAAATGCTATCGGAATAGACAGTTTACCTAAATTGAATTCATTAGAATGTGTGTGTATGTGTTTGTTTAATGACATATTTTAATATAAACAATTTGATTCTAAAATCAATTGTATAGTTTTCCAGTACAATGTGTTAGTTTTTAGTTGTCAGAAAAGAAAACAAATCACATCTTTTATTTTAATAAATAAAGCATGGAATAATAAAAACAGTTTGTAAATAAAAGCTGTACAGCATATAAGGTGAAATTGAAATCATAAATTCAGTTGTGGTCGTGAAAAAATGATGATATTGTATATGAAAGTATTAAAAAATCAAATACGGTAAACACGAATAGTTTTTTAATTCTCGAAAAGAAAAAGTTTTCCTAAACTAAATTCGTTATAATGTGTATGTGTGTGTTTTTAAATAGAAAATTTTAAATCAATTATTTTCATTAAACAATTTCATTCAGTTAATTTGTGTTTTAAAGCATAATGGCTAATAAGATTAAGAAAATAAACAAACTCAGAACGTTTTAATAACAAAAATCAGAGTAAAAGTAGCACGGTAAATGCCAGCGTTTTGTTTACATTTTAAATAACGCGCCGTCTTGCGTCCATACTAAATAATCGGAGGGAGGGAACCAATTCAATGGATTAACGCTGGCTGTTTAATCAATTTCGTCATAGATATATTAACTACGTAACTCATTTAATGTATGTATATATATAAATAATAACATAAATCATTATAATTTATGTGTAAGATTATTAGCGAGCAAAATAGCGTAAATACATGTGGAAATCTGAAGAAAACAATCATGAGTATATATTTGCGAATACTAATTTATTAGAAGTTTAAAAGCAATAAATTATGTAAATTAAGAAATGCGCATAGTGTTTACGGCGGTTTTTGTAGTAGTATATAAGGAAGCTGGCGGACTAATTAAATAGTAATATTACTCTGATGGAGTCTCGGCTTCAGAAGACATACAAACAGATACATAATCTACATTATTAATAGATATGTATATATATATATATATATGATTTCTTGAATGTGAGATGATATATATAATTATTTCCACAATCAGACAACGCCGCAGACCACAACCTATGAAAAGAAACAAACCGGAAGTCCTAGACTCGAGTTTCGCCCTCCTTTGGGCTCATCAGTAGAACACATCCGAACTCAGGATTCGAAACCCGAGTCACTTGCATGGTAAGCGAGTACTCTGCCACTGAGCTACCTCGCCACATACAAGAATATCTATTAATTTACACAGATTAAGCGAACCGCGGCGATGACCGACTGTGGAATTTACCTACTCTTTTCAACAAGGTGTGTAGTCATCCAACTACTCAGAACCCAGGCCGATGTCTCGCTTACCATGCAAGTGACTCGGGTTTCGAATCCTGAGTTCGGATGTGTTCTACTGATGAGCCCAAAGGAGGGCGAAACTCGAGTCTAGGACTTCCGGTTTGTTTCTTTTCATAGGTTGTGGTCTGCGGCGTTGTCTGATTGTGGAAATAATTATATATATATATATATATATATATATATATATATATATATATATATATATATATATATGTAGTAAGCTATGGAAATATATTTATAGTCATTAAGCTACACAGAGGCCCCCGCGTTTCATCCCCGGGGGAATCTTCAGACTATATATATATATATATATATATATATGTATATAATGCATATATATTATATTGATGTATGTGTATATTTATGTATGTATTTATAATATATGTATAAATATGCATATTTATGTGTACATCTCTGTATAAACACATTGATATCTATATGTATTTGCAATATATTAATCTCAGATAAACCTAGTGATACCTGGTTATTAAACACAGTTATTTATGTGATATTCATCTTGGAAGACAATGGAATGATTAAAAAACACACCATGAATTTTTAAACTTCCGAAAATCTCTGTAAATTGTTTTTTTTTATAAAAGCAATGAAAGTCAAGGTGTTCTTTCCAGACATTTGTATTGTGAAGTTTCTTAGCGTGTGTGAATTATCGTAATGATAAACTATGCATGAATAGCTTAGAATGCTGCCTCAAGCTGCGCAGACAATTCACAAATATATTCGATTGTGACAGCTATTTACAATCATTATCGTAGCAAGTAGGTTTAAGATAATTTAATTGTAAATAAATCTGATATATTTCGGAACTTTTGAGATAAGGATTGATAATTTGTATCATTTGGATTATTCGGACTACTATACTCGTCTCGTAGGTTATTTTCACAACGTTTCGGTCGACGTAACCTCTGATCTTCTTCAGGTGGATCATATCGAACTCGGGAACCTTTATGTCAAACTCGGGAATCTATACTGAATTTCAAACTGAAAATCTACGGGGTAAATTGTTCCATAATCCATGGTCGGGCTATGGTTCATAGTGTTAAGTAAAAATCAGTTCTAAGTGACAATATTCTGGACGTGGAAGGTTCAATCCTCAGTAGAGGCGATACTAACTAAGAATAAAGTAAACATTATTTACTTAAGAATTCTACCCGGTCATGACTTACGGAACGAGAAAAATCTACTTCCGTGGATTAAATAAATGATTCAGTTTGAAATTCCGTATAGATTTCCGAGTTCGACAGAATACACCTGAAGAAAGTCGGAGATTATATCGTCCGAAAAGTTATGAGAATAACATCCAATATGCGAATAGTAGTCTGAATAATTCAAATAATCCAAATTTGATATAACATTAAGATACTTATATGATATTCTATTTTTAAATGCTAACTGCACCGATTACCATGTATAAAAATACTCTACCCGAGAGTCCAACATTCAAACTCCTCGGTCTAGCATTCTCAGATAACATGAGTTGGAACAAATACACAGAAGCTATTGTCAAGGATGCTGTAAGGAAAGTAGGTTCTCCTTACCGCGCTAGAAACCTTCTTACACCGACCAGCATCCTACACCTCTACAAAGCCACCATCCGCCAAGCATGGAGTATTGTTGTCACATATGGGCTGGTACACCACCCACTAGTCTCTCCCTTTTGGACAAGAAGAGTGTCTAATCTAATAGGTCCCTCAATATCCGTAAAACTCCAACCTCTGTCCTATCGCCACACTGTTCCATATTTGTGCTTGTTTTACAAGTACATCAATGGAATTTTCCCTGATGAACTTTTTGCTTTGCTTCCTTCTCGACATAAAAAACCCCGATCAACTCGACAATCAGTTAAATCCCATCCATTCACTGTGGAGGTCCGGAGATGCCGGAAAGCTATCTACTCTAATAGCTTCTTTTCCGATCTGCCAAATATTGGAACACCCTTCCTGTTCCATGTTTCTCTGACTGTACCGACATGCAGAAATTTAAATGCAATGTGAACAAACATCTCGCAGTACAACTCATCTCTTTAATTTCTGACACCTAATCCACATTAGCCCCTTACGTCTCAGTGGTAGTGTGCCTTGGTTGGGGTTAACTCAAGTTTTAAAAAAATTAAAAAAACCTTATAGAACGATAGAACGATAGATTAGAAAATATAATTTGAATAATAATAATTGAGATTACATTTTCGTTTTTTTATAGAAATCGATTGAGTCAAGGCATGAAGCCACTTGACGTAAGGAGCTAAATAGAACGAAAGGGGATTATAGCAATTGACTATTATTGACCTTAGTCTTGACAACACCAAGGTAAGGTAGGAGAAAAATAGTCAGTAAGAAGAAAGTTCCACAAGTCTACAGTTCTTGGAAAGAGCTACCGGAATAGGAAGATGTATTATAACGAGAACTAATAATATAATGTGAACTGCGAATTGATGAAGCCCACTAGACCAACAAGTCAAACGACCTGGAAGAAAGGAAGCATGGTTTAAACCAATAAACTAGAGAATTCTGAAGAACGTATGTTACAATAGAAGTTATAGAAGAGACTGACACTAGCACCATCACGTCTGTGAGAGCGATAGAGTGCTGCTAAGAAAGGGTCAGGCCAACTTGTTTCCTTATTTACCTTTCTTATTAGAACACAACAAAAACTAAAATACCACAACTCTTGTATCAGTACAGTCATTGCTTAGATTTTTATACTCATTGATTTAAATTTATAGATTGGTTTGATTTTGTTTGGAATTTCAATATAAACTGACTAAAAGTTTTCCTTAATTTTATGTCAGTAAATATAAGTTTAATTCTTTTTAAAATTTTATTTGGATTTCTAAGTAAATTTTGTAATCAAATGGTTTAATTTAAACTATAATATATTTGGTATCCACGCCTATTTATGTGCTACAATCTGATTTTGGTCTCACAATTTTTTTTCTTTAGATGGAAAGGCCAGATTATAGAATTGTTAAAAGTTTCAGTTCCTTCGGGTTCGTGTAATGGTTTTTCGATATGTTTTTCTATTTCTATTTCAATTTACCTGTTCTTGATCGACGTTACCTGTTTATGTGTGTTGGTTCCCCTTCTCGAAGAGTTTCCGTAATATTTCAGCGGTTTTACAGATCTGTTCTTAAGTGCACTTAGAATTATTGGTATTACAATAATTTTCTTCATGTTCAATATTCGTTTCAGCTCTCTGGCAACTTCCATGTATTTTCTTAGTTTTTCTCCCTCCTTCATGTTCACTCTATGAACTGCTGGGACGTTTTCGAAGGTGTCTTTTTCCTTCTTGTTGATTACTATCACGTCCGGTCTCCTTGCTTGGATGAGTTTGTGCTTTTTTATTTCCACGTATTAGAGAAATTTATGAGTTTCAGTTTCCAGTACTATCTCCGGACTGTGTCTAACATTTGCATGCGTGTTCAAAGCGCAAATGTTTGCATAGTTCTCAGTGGATTACCTCTCCAAGGAGGTTTTTGTATTCCTATATTGTATTATTATGATTATGTCTTTTTTTTACTCACTAGCAATTTTCACACAAGTGGTGCTTCCTGGAGTCCGAGTAGCAACAAGTCTTCCCAGATTTACATCACTTTCTGCCTCTGCATACTCGGTGCAACTCCTTTTCCGTTCTCGTAACATCCGTTTATCATTGATTTCTTGCTGGTACCAACCATTTGTGTTCTCTGAAATTGCTTGGTATTTGTTCCTAGGCTTTCAAACCTTTTTGACTCTTCATAACCATTTTGTGTGGTACAAGCCAAGGCTGGGTCCACCACATGCGTGTGTGTTTTAGTCTTTAGTGGTGTCGTTTTATGGCATTTTTGGCTATTTCAGTTCCTTTGGGCTCGTGTGATGTTCTTTCTGTTATTATTCATCATCATCATCATCATCATCATTATTATTATTATTATTATTATTATTATTATTATTATTATTATTATTATTATTATTATTATTATTATTATTATTATTATTATTATTATTATTTTTCTTAATTGAACATAATAAATCCACTCACAGTTTCAACTCGGTATAGCGTAACATTACATTACTTTTATGAGTCAACACTTACGTTTGGAAAAACAATGATTTTCCTTTATTTTTGATACTTCTTATTTACGGCCCGCTTTTACGTTTTGTCTTGGCGACCTTTCATATTCATGTCATGTAAATCATATTTGGTTTCTGTGATTTGATATCCAAGTTTTACATCTGCTCATTCGAAGGCTTTCGCTTGTTGTTTCTTCCAATTGATATCTAGTGATGCCAATTATTACTTTCCTTTGATTCCTGTAGAATATGACCTTTTGCCAAAATGGCGTCTTTCCAATAAATACCTTCCTCTTGTTACCGTTCTTTAACAAAACTCTATTTTCTTTCTCTAGTATGCAGTCGGAAGTTTTTTTTATTATTATTTGATCGAGTTATTTAAAGCTGATTGTTCCTGGTGTGTATCCCTTAGTAATTGTGTCTTTTTATTATTTTGCTATTGGAAGTTTATTTGGTCAATACTGAGTCTGTACAGAAAAAGAAGACAAATAAATTGCTCGTGCTGTCAATAGAGTTCCTATGTTCTTCCGAATCACAGACCCCTTCTAACTCAACATGCTTCACAATAGCTGGTATACACTCTTTCACACCATCCACCAGTCCGGAGCATATCGGCTGACCCGAGAAGATCTTTCTTTTATATGTCTACGTCGCCTAAATTTCACATTCACCATTATTGGCTAATAACTAACCAGTGGCACTTCTATACAGAGTAGCCTCCCTGTTGTAGATATACAACCATGCATAATTTGACTTCTAGGCTAATACCCTCTTCTCTCCAGAATCAAAGAGGACATAACTCTTGCTGGTGATGGTACTAATTACCAGATATTTCTAAATTGCGATTGTTTTTATCACAACAGATAGACATAAATCTACAAATCTTTTGTTCGTATGTCCTTTAAAGATTCATATTTTTCAGACATTTATGACTTTTCGTTCTGGTCACTGTTTCATGTAAAATAAGAGTATTTTAATCGATCAGTGAATCAATTTTATTGGCCATAAATATCAAAGTGTAGCAAGCTATGTAAAAAGACTATTAGGAGATATTACATCCGTATATAGTCTGAATGTTTGTCCAAGTAAAGTTTGGTCCTGGATATGGAAACCATCATCGCAGACTTCTCTGGCAAGCTGTTCCAAGGAGCAGACACACAGACAGATAAATGCTGCCTTTCTTCTGTTAAAACAAAAACGACGATGGTACATCTTCTGCGGCTGTCCGCGACACGACTAGGCGTTGGGGTAAAAATGTCATAAAAACGTAGATTTACATTCCCATTAATAATGCTGTACGCCAGAATCAGGTCTACTCGCATTTCATATTTAAACAAGTCACTATTCTAAACGAACTTTAACTATTTACTAAATGACTTGTGACCCGTTGGATCAACCGTTGGTATATTGTACATTAATTCATACATTTAACGATTATGAAGGTAAATTAGATAGATATTTTAAAAGAACGCTTATTTATTATTGGTTTCTGGGACGTGTATTAGATTTGAAAAAATTGTATCACTATTTACAACACATTGTTATTCAGAATATTTGTACATGTTTCAAATGATTATTATTATTTGTATAACATCCACTCTTTCATTTATCTGATCTTCCCTCCCCACAGCATATAAAACATTCATGTACACTTTAAATAGATTGCATAATTTATTGTGATGTCATAGTAAACCCTGTCTCTCATGCCACCGTCTCTTCACTTCTCTTCCCCTTTATTGCCACCCTTATATTTTCCTCGTTACTTTTGTTTACATCAACTTCTTCATAATCAATCTGAAAGAGTTAATGTAAATAAAAGTAACGACATATCTGTATACTTATGCTTTTTTTGGATGTGAATTTGTATTTTATATATTATCCATTTTATTTTTCTATATACATTCTGTCCGATTGCATCTTATACATCATTCTATATACTATTGAAAAGTTTTCGTATTGTTTTGGAGTCTGTC
>OY744515.1:35297393-35459893 GCA_963556195.1 Sepiola atlantica
TCAGCAATGCACCGCGGTTTCATCCAAAAGGGCAGATTTAGACATCTTAAGTAACTCTCTGTACCCAGTGGAATCATCGGCAAGCTGACATGATTGTAGCCACGTCCCGAAAGGGAATGGCGTCAACAATGACAGAAAACGATGTATCTCTGAGGGGGTCCCCGAAAAAAATCCGGTGTGGGATAGTGATTAACTAAGACTTAAGAGAGATCGATGTTAGTTTGTGTATGAAAGGCCTTCATTTTATTCCCTAGCAAGTTTTATTTATTTATTTATTTATCTGTTTTTTTTTTGATTTATAATATTATTGTTTTACCTAGTCTGAAAAAATACGAAATGAAGTTTGCCGTTTGGGTTTGTGAAATTAGGATGCTTATTAGTTGTCGTTTTTGGGAATAAATTTATGTATCGGATTAATTGTTCGATATAGTGCTGAAAAAGATGATGCAATAATATTTTTATGGTCTTAACGTGTTTGTTTATTTTTGTTTATTGAATGGGTGTTACATATATATATATATATATATATATATATATATTTAAGAAATTTAAAACCCATTTAATTCTTTCGCAACTCAAAAAACCTCTAGAAAGAACCAATGTTGTTTATAAGTTTTAATGTAACTCCCATAATAATAATAAAGCTAATAGCAACATCGGTTTTACAAGCACTACCATATCCCGCCGCCTCACCACGCCTCTTGTAAACTCTAGCTCAATTTACCAACATCTTCAAAAACAAAACTCCCCCCTCTGATTTAAGACCAATTTTAGTTAATAACACTGAAATTATACTTCCGAAACCAATTACAAAATTAAAAATATTGATAGCTATCTACATAAAAACATAAAAACCTACAATTAATTACATCACGTCTGAAACCAGTGGCAATATTTACAAATGCTTAACGTAATGCGATGTTATTCCGTGATGCCACCCGGTGTTGCTGAATTTAAATCGTCAACTGTAAAAATGCGAAAACGTTTCCTGCGCATTTCTTCGCCGTCTTTTAAAAATTCTGTTTAGTCCAGCTCTTTTGTTCATTTGCTTTTTACACCTGAGGATGATTCGACCAAGAATCGAAAACGTTCGTGATACCTATGTCCGTTTATTACTTTTTTTGCTTTTCATACAAAAACACGATCAGAAAAATAAAAAATAAAAAAGGTATAATTAAACAGACGAATTCTGTTATTTTTAACACACACACACACACCCACACACACACACATATATCTATATATATATATAGTAAGCAATGAAAATATATATGGCAATCAAGCTACACAGAGGCTCCCGTGTTTCATCCCCGGGGGGAATCGTCAGGCTAAATGCATTTAGCCTGACGATTCCCCCCCGGGGATGAAACACGGGAACCTCTGTGTAGCTTGATTGCCATATATATTTTCATTGCTTACTACCTAGCTCTACTTACGTATCGAGCACTGTTGAAGTAAATACTGAAAACTGATACATAAAAAATTATATCTCCTTATAATATTTTATGTGGATACATGAAGTACTAATATATATATATATATATATATATATATATATATATATATATATATATATATATATATATATATATATTATGGGCAAAAGTGTGAAACAATTAAAAAGATTATCCCCAGAATATGAAAAGATTAAGTGTTTAAGTGGAAATAACATCAAATATTAGACTAGTCAACTTCTTAGATGTATCACTTAACCTAACTAAAGAAACGTTCAAACTCTATACTAAAGATAATACAACTCTAATTCATGTCAATCAACTCTCTAACCATAATTAAACACATCCCCAAATCATTTGAAAAGAGAATTAACAACAATTTATTTAATGAAACAATCTTTAACGCACAAAAGGCCTTTTATAATTAGCACCAAAAAGAGAGTAGATACAAAAACACCAAAATTAAATATATCAAACCTACAACGCCCAACAATAAGCGTACAAAAGAAATAAGTAGGAAGCGTATTTGCTTTACACCCCCATTTAATCACATGGTTAAAACTAAACTTGGTAAAAGATTCCTAAAGTTAATTAACCTATACTGCTCTACTAATAACACTGCTACATAAAATCTTTAATAAAATGCCCTTAAATTAAGCTGCAGTTGTGGTGGAAACTTAAAAAATAATTAAATACATAACAATAACATTTTTAATGGCAACAAAAATACTGAATTAAATGATAAAAAGACAACAACAATTAAAACTTGTAACTGCATAAATAAAACAGAATGTCCCCTGCAACAAAATTGTCTAACAACCCTAATCGTTTACCAGGTCACACTTTCAACTAAAGTAAACACAACTCAGAAAAATAATATATAGGGTTTGCTGATAACATTTTCAAAGAAAGATATACCGGCCATAAATACTCATTAAATAATTCTGACTACCAAAAATCAACTCACTCTCTATATACTACTGGGAACTAACCGACAATAATCAATCACCAACGGCGATTTTGAACACTATTAAAAAAACAGTACCTGTAGTTCCATGAATTCACCCTGTTACTTATGCCTAAGTGGAAAACTTAAGATACTTAGATTTAGTGATAGAGGTAAACTACTAAACAAAAAACAAGAAACGTCTATTAACTTTAGGAACAACAGATCGCACCTTTTTAGTAATCTACATTGAATCAATGTTACCATTGGACAATAGAGTAAACACCAAACAAACTAAATTCACTTAACCCTAACCAATCCCATCATTCTATAGTATCTACTACATCCCCTAAAATCAATTACCTCCACTATGCAATACTGACCACCTAAAACCCGGCAACACTAAGGCCCCTATAAGGAAAAAGAACATAAATACAGATAACATTTATATATGATATATTATTAAATGGTCGGTATGATTATTTTAATTACATTTTTAATTTTCCATTATTATTATAAGAATTATAATTACAATACATTATTAATATGATCATTTATACTATTAATATTATTAACATTAACATTATTATCAATTGTAAATTATTATTATTATTGTTATTATTATAATAATAATTATTAGTTTTATCATAACTATTATTATTATTATTATTATTATTAATAATACTACTAATAATGATAATATTTGATTATTATTACTATTAACATTAATATTATGATTGTAATCATTAATATTATTATTATAATTATAATTATTTTATCAACATTATTATAACTATTATTACTATTCTTCTTATTAATAGTATTATCATTATTGCTACCATTATTACTATCATCGTCATCGTCATGCTCATTTTTATTATTATTATTATTATTATTATTATTATTATTATTATTATTATTATTATTATTATTATTATTAATATTATGATCATCAACATAATTATTATCATTATTAGTATAATCACTATTATTATTACTATTATTATTACTAGTATTATCATTATAATTATTACTATTATTATTAGTAGTATTAGTATTATTATTACTATTATTATTATCATCATTCTTATTATTTATTGTGTTACCTTATTTAAACAACTATTATTATCTCATTGCTATAATCTCACCCGCATTCCTTCTATTCCATTCGCTTATCTTGGCTATAAATTATTATTATTATTATTATTATTATTATTATTATTATTATTATTATTATTATTATTATTATTATTATTATTATTATTATTATTATTATTATTATTATCGCATATTTTTGCTAGTATGTAATTTGGGTAGAGCTTTTTATCACTACAATTAATTTAAATAATATATTGCACATGATAAGTAACATCATTAATAAAAAGATAAATTAAGTTTGCATTATTTTTGTTTGTAGCAACCGTAAACAGTTTTTGCATTTAAAATAAATGTAAATAAAATAAAAATTTTAAATAAAAATTGAATGTAGTATTTACTACAGTGTAGTAGTAACGCATGAAAGTTAATAAGAGAAGGAAAAGAAGAAATAATTGTTACCTCATATACGATTCTAAAAACAGTTATTTACTTGCCCAGTAAAAGGTGTCCTCCCTCCTCACCAATGTATCGTCTGCTCGCATTTCTTTACACCCAATCGTTTGTCGCCAAATCCAGATCAGAATATAATAAGTAATATTTTATGTCTTTCAAAGCGGAAAAAAGTGTACGTAAATTAAAATCAACAATTAAAAAACAAAATACCGACCCTAACCCTAACGACGGGGTCAAAGTTAGCGCGGGTCCTAAAGTGAACACTAAATTCGTTATAAGGTGTGTGTGTTTTTAAATAGTAATTTTTAAATCAATTATTATTTTAATTAAGCAATTTTATTCAGTGAATTTAATTGCTAATAAGATTAAGAAAATAAACAAACTTAGAGCGGTTGAAAAAATAAATACGAGGAAAATTATCACGGTGAATGCTAGCGTTGTTGTTTACATTTTAAATAACGCGCCGTATTAACGCTGGCTGTTTAATCAGTTGCGCCATATTGAATTAACGGAAGGAGGGATGGGAACCACTGGTTAAACAGCCAGCGTTAATCCATTCGTCATAGTTATATTAACTACGTAACGCATTTCATGTATGTATCTGTCTGTTTGTCTAAATTATAATTTATAAGTAAGATTATTAGCGTGCAAAATAACGTAAATACATGTGCAAATCTGAATATAAAAATCATGAGTGTATATTTGTGAATATTGATTTATTAGAAGTTGAAAAGCAATTGATTATGTAAATTGAGAAATGCGCATAGTGTTTCCGGCGGTTTTTCTAGTAGTATATAATGAAGCTGGCGGACTTAGTAAATAACCATGCTACTCTGATGGAGTTTCGGCTTCAGACAGACAGACATATACATAAACTCCATTATTAATATATTATTATTATTATTATTATTATGAGTATTATCATTAATAGTAGTATTTCTATCACGGGTGCTGCTATCACCATGATTATATCATGTTAGTAAACATTAGTAAATGTTTAATTATTTTAATTATTTATAAAATAAACCATAGAATTAAAAACAGTAGAAAACTAAAACAAATACAAAATTTAAAAATAACCTAACAAGATTAGATCTGAATGTTTTAAAACCTCGCCACCACCGCTAACCTTAATCTAAGCCAGACTTGAAACTGTATCTTCCTGCCCACCTAAACATCAACACGACATTGACGCGTCGAGACATTAGCTTTTCTGCCCCTTCCTTCTCCTCTCTCCTTTCCTTTCTTTTCTCTACCCTCAACGAGTATATTTTATTTTATATTGTATTATATTTGATTTTGAACGGCCACGTGACTCTTCAAATTTCAAATTTTATTTTTCCTTTCTGTTCTTTTCTTTTGCTCCCCTATTTTATTCTTCCCAAATATGATCTGAGGTAGGGATCGGATTTTAATCCTTCCTGATGAGATCTCAGTTTCTAACAGCTGTTGATCGATAACATCGACAGGCCAGTGTCGCAGATTTTTTACATGTCTGTATGAATAAAAATAATCATATATATATATATATATATATATATATATATATATATATATATATATATATATATATATATATATATGTCGCGGTAACTGTTCACCGCTCTCATGTGTACAAACATTACAAATTCAAACACACCTCCTCCAAAGCGTTGCTGCTACTATCTCCTCACTAGAAAGATACAAGTTTGGTCTTTTGTTCTGAGGGTCACAAACGCTGACACATTTGAGCTTTTACACTCCTTTCTTATTAAACCAAAATACCAGAATCTAAGATGTGGCCGAGATTTATGTGAACACAGCCAACTAACACTCCAACTATTTTAACTAGAAAAAAATCGTCCAGGAATTAATTCAAGTCACTTGTTTATTTCATGGGATAATTAAATGTAATAGATTAAGCAACTTTTCCATCATTCAGGGGTTCAGCCTGGGGGTCAGGAGGCCCAAACTTCCTACTGTAACAAGTCGTCGAGCTTAGAAGAAGATGAGGGCTCCAGCAGCAGCAATCAAACTGCCCTTTTAAGGGCAAACTCAAAATACTATAAGCGATCAAACATTCAGGCTTTGCTACTTCTGAGACATCCACCTGGTTCAAGCCTGCCTCCTGCTCCAGCTCCTTACTGCAACGCCTGCACTAGCTCCTTCCATCAGCTCCCACTCCAGCTTCTTTCCTGCAGTGCATGCTCCAGCGCATTCCTGCAACAACTGCTCGAGCTCCTGTTTCTTGTTCCAGCAGCTCTCGTTCAGTCGATCCAGCCCTTGGCCACGTTCACACTGACCGTACTTACATGAAGCATCTAATTACACCTCAGGGACGTCCACTGCAATCTTAGTATGACATAATTCAAGTCTGTCCAGGTTCCAGTTACCCAGTCTTGTCGATCTAGCCTATGCTGCTGTCCAGGTTCCAGAAACGCCCTTCCTGCTGTCTAGGTTCCAGTTTCTTCACTCCTGTTGATCGAGACCTTCCTGCAGTATACTTCCCAGCTTCCTCATTCCCGTTGATTCAATTCTCCCTGCTGTTCAGGTTCCAGTTTCTTCACTCCTGTTGACCCAGCCTCTCCTACTGTCCAGGTACCAGCGTCCTCATTCTTGTTGATCCAGCCTCTCCTGCTGTCCAGGTTCTAGCTTCCTCATTCCCGTTGATCCAGCCCTCCTCC
Organism: Sepiola atlantica; assembly: GCA_963556195.1. Classification (NCBI taxonomy): domain Eukaryota; kingdom Metazoa; phylum Mollusca; class Cephalopoda; order Sepiida; family Sepiolidae; genus Sepiola; species Sepiola atlantica. Next base: position 35,304,008 of record OY744515.1, read on the forward strand.
TGTAATGGATAAATCTTCCTCATTCTTGTTGATCTAGTCCGTCCTACTGCCCAGGTTTCAGTCCCTTTACTCCTGTTGATCAATCCTTTCCTGTTGTCCAGGTTTCAGCTTCCTTATTCTTATTGATACTACTCTTCTTGCTTTTAAGGTTACAGTTTTCCCAGTCCTGTTGATCCAGCCTTTCTTGCTGACCAGGTACATAATTTTTGTCCTTCCAGCTATCCTGCTTCCAGAGATATGCTCAATCCTTTCCATCCAGTTCTTCTCCGTCCTTTCCTCTTGTACCTATGATGCAATAAATAAAACGATTCTTTTACACTTTCATTTGCAGTTGTCCTATCTTCTTTGCCATAGCCATATTTTGTCTGTGTCTACTTTCTTAGTTGTAAGACCGATCACCCAGATTACCACTCCTTGAAACACACACACACACACACACACACACACACACACACACACACACACACACACACACACACACATATATATATATATATATATATATATATATATATATATATATATATATATATATATATATATCCGGTCTAACAATGAAGATGACAGCCTTCTAGATGTGTTCGCTCGCTTAGACAAATAGATCTTAATTCTCTTCGTTCAACGTGATTTGTTTATTGGCCGAAGAGTGCTAGTTGTTAGGACAAAAAGTTAAAATGCAACTGATAATTCCTGGAAAAGGATTAAACACATGTATATGTGAATAAGAATGTAATAATATTTATCGCAATATTATTCATAGCCCATTAAATCCTAAGCCGGTCTTAGGATTTAATGGGCTATGACTATATATTTAAGATAATTATATTTAGGCTCTCAAATTTAAAGTAATTCTAAGTTCCGGCCTAACGTGTCGTTGAACACTGTTGATGACAGCCTTTTAAATGCGCCCGTTTGCTTAGACAAAAATAAATCTTATTTCTCTTTTCCTTCAAAGTGGTTGGTTTATTAGCCGCATGTCCTAGGCGTTCAGACAAAAGTTATTCCCGGAAAAAGATGCAACACATGTCTATGTAAAAAAAAATTATCGTAATATAGTATATATATTTTCGCATTGCGTAAAGCCTTACTAAATACCTGTAGTAACTAAATACCTTTAGTATATATATATATAAAACGAAACGGTGAAAGAAGAGGAGAGGAACATGACGAATTTATAAATACTTTCGTTAGAATATATATATATATATATATATATATATATATATATATATATATATATATATATATATATATATACTAGCAAAAACTACCCGCCTTCCGGGTAGCTATTAATCTAGTTGTAGCGTTATCTATAGAAAACTAAAGAAACAATTTTCTGTTCACATTTTGGTAATTTGAAGAAAAGTAATAAAAAAAATGAGTGCCATGGTGTTATTTGATATATTCCAATGTTGAGATTTGATTTTGTATAGCGAAAGGAATAAACGAAAAATCGGGGCAATTGTCAAGAATAACCAACAGAAAAAAATGTGCGAAGAAAACTAATAATCGGCAAATAACTGTTACCAAAGGATCTGCTTATTCTTTTTTGTGTGTTTTAAAGTTCTTTTAAGCGTTTTTATTACATTTTAATAATTCGTCTAACTCAGATCACGTAACAGTTCTATTTTCAAGATGGCGTAAACGAAAATCCCGGAAGTTTTGTTTAATGAGTTGTTCGTCTTTTGGGGTAAAACAACAAACAAATACTCAACAAATAACTGCCCCAAACGTTTTAAAATTTATTTTCTACATAATTAAAAGGAGAAAAGTACCAAAAAAATCATCAGACTTCGTAGATGGTCGGCAATCCACTGTCAGCCATCTTTGATTTTTAGTCGAACGTAATATATTTGACCGAACATTTTAGTTGGTAGCAGTTATTTGTTGACTGCTTTTTGCGTCCATTTCTTTTTGTGTATTATTCTTGACAATCGCCAAAAGCGGAACGCCTCTTGGTCGAATAAAAGAATTATATATTCCTGAGTAATTTAAAATAGTTACTATGTGCTTTTCAGTTTTTTAAATTTTTATTAAAGACATCAAATTAAATTAAAAACTTAATGACGATTTAAAAAATATATATATATATAGTTTTTTTGTAATAATAATTAACACCAACGTAGGTAAATTTGTAGATTAACACGCTCAGCTAAATTATCTACCCACTTGAAAAAATAAGATTATACTTTTTAAGGTAATTCTCACTTAGTGCAGTTTACTAATATATTTTTGAACACTAACCCGAAGTCCACAAACAAGGTCGTACAATCACACGTAATCGCCTAAAAAAGTGGAACGCACACAATATATCTCCAACAATAGCAAGACAAATGGTTTCAGTTCGCTATCGTTTCGCAAAGTAGTAAGGATTAAGTCATAGAGTGGATGCGGTATTTTGGGGAGAGTGTATAGCGTTCAGTAAGTCCAAGGTATTTTGGACAAAAGGTATGACTATCGACCCTACAAACAAAGATCTGTTGTCAAAATTGTATAACCATCGCCCCCGTTTCCCCATCCCCCTAAATCTTTACGGCTCCATGCCTAAGTTTAATGAATTTAATTCATAAGTGTCTTGTAAACACGGGATAAAAACTTTCGCATTTATTCATGAAATAGATAAATATTAATATTTTGATAATTTAATTATCTTCAAATAAAAAAATAAATTGATAGAAAAAATAATTTAATTAGCTTGGGCGATGATGCTGGGCTCTTTAAAAATAATAATAAAAAAAATGTGGCTTTGGCATAGCGAGAGAGAGAGAGAGAGAGAGAGAGAGAGAGAGAGAGAGAGAGAGAGAAAGAAAGAGATTACTTTTTTATAAACGTTACCATTTAGAGGGTGCGCTTACCCAAATTCGCAACCGCCCATAAAAAATGAAAAAATAAGTAAAATACAAAAGAATTTAACAGAGAGAAGAATTGCTTTACATCAAATTTACAGTTATATTAATTACGACTTCTGTTAAAAGGATATGTGCCCGCGTGAGCATCAATAAAATGTATGTGTTTGGTAAACTCCTAAATTATTGAACATACCATTATGAATTATGGAATATGTATTCAAAGCAACAGGATGTGTAACGTAGGCACATTTTTAAAACTATATTATTTAGGTAGGTGCCACCAAAACAGACGCATAGACAGACCCATAGACACAAAGAAAGGAAAAACATTAAAATTGAAAAGTAATGCCATAATTATTGCTTATACCACCCTGGATTCTTCTAGGGTCTCTCTCTCTCTCCCTCTCTCTCTCATATATATATATATATATATATATATATATATATATATATATATATATATATATATATATATATATATATGAAATTAAAAATGGAAAAAGCGGAAGACCTTTTCGCTCAACGTTTCGCCCAAATTCACGTGGGCTTTGTCAAGAGCGGACGAAGAATACAAAAATGACAAAAGACGAGAAAGTCTGTAAATTATGGGGAATATATATAGTGGTTGGGTTCATGTTGAGATGAAGGGTATGCAAAAAAAAAAAAAAAAAAAAAAAAATAGAAATAAATATATATATATATGCACATAAATGTGATCGAAACATATATATAACACATATACATACATATATATCAAATATACATAGAAGTAGCATTGGAAAAGAAGAGGAGAAAATAAAGAGCAGAAAGGGGGCCAAAGGATATTTAATTTAAAGCTCAGGGAATCATCCGGTGTCTAGAATTATCTTGTTTTCACTAATGATTGCTTTTGATAGGTTTGGGAGAGATATTGTAGAAGCCCATTCTTTGTTTAATTTTATTTGTGGGCAGATTCAATTATTCGACGTGTTGACTTGTTGTGTATTATTTTGATTAAAGTGGATTTCTCAAAGTCAAAGTAATGACCATATTCCATAGTATGAGCACATAAGGCGTTAAGTGTGTTGTTGGTTTTAATCGCTCTTTTATGCTCATAAATCCGCTTGTCCAGATTACGCTGCGTCTCTCCAATGTAGACCTTATTACAGTCTAGACAAGGAATAGAGTATATGCCAGCTTTGACATTGGGTGTCGTGTTCAGTTTAGATGTTTTGATTAAATTTATAATACTTGTAGAAGTTATTTTGGATATGTTTATGCCTAGTTTATTAAGTTATGTGTAAATCGGGTTATTGTTTTTTGTCATTTTTGTATTCTTCGTCCGCTCTTGACAAAGCCCACGTGAAATTTGGGCGAAACGTTGAGCGAAAAGGTCTTCCGCTTTTCCATTTTTAATTTCATACCGTCGGATTATTTTTATCCTTTCATATACTCATATATATATATATATATATATATATATACATATATATCATCTAACTTTTCATTCATTTTTCATTTATATTTTTATTACGTTTATTCAATGTTTTTATTAATTATTTCATTCATTTTTTTCATACATTTTTTTCATTCATTGTTCAATATTGTCATTCCATTTTCATGTTTTCATTAATTTTTTCCTTTATTTTTTATTCACTCTTTATAATTTCTTTCTTATTCACTTTTCTTCATTCAATTTTTTATTCATTTTTATTCAATCACTTCTCATTCATTATTTTAATGCTTTTTCTTTCATTTTTGTCTTCAATTTTAAATTCTCGTTTTTCATTCAGTTTTCTTCATTCAACTTTTTTATTCACTTTTCCTTCATTTATTCCTATTCATGTTTCATCATTCTTGTTATCTATCCTTTCCATCATTCATTTTTCTTATTATCTCTTCAATTCATTTATTCATTCAAATTTTTTCATTTCTTTATTCAGTTTTTTATTTAGCTTTTTATTGTTTTAAAAAATATTTTTCAGTTTTTCTTTTCAATCATTTTTTATTTACTTTTTAAAATTCATTTTGCCATTTTGATTATTTTCATTTTTCACTCATTCATTTGTTATTCACTTACTTTCGTTTATTTCTTTTTTTCAGTCATTTTTTTCAGTCATTGTTAATTCATTTTTTTAATTCATTTTCTTATTGACTTTTTATTTATTATTCATTCATTTTTTGGCATTCAATTTTTTTCATTCACTTTGTAATTAATCTATTCTCATAAATTGTTTTCATTCATTTTTTTTATTCGTTATTCATTCCCTTTTTCATTTATCTTTTTTTCATTCCTATTACGGTGTTACACTTTGTAAGTGTCCGGGATCAAAACTTGTAAGATTACAGTATTTATTTTGGTAACTGGTATATATAAATTATCTTTAGACTATTGTTTTATCAACATCATTTACCTTCATATTATTAGGAAATGGAGAGGGGGAAAAATTAGGGATTTACCGGGACCATTTTTTCTACTCGGCGTTGTTCAGGATAAATAATTGTAAGATTACAAATTACTTTTGGTAAGAGGTATATATTAAATCTCTTCGAACTATTGTCTTCATAAACATAATTTATATTCATATTATTATGAAATAAAGGGTGGGGGACAAGAAATAGGAACTGATTGGGACTGTATTTTACTATATTAACTAATTAAGAGTGACTAGTTACAGAAACTTCTTTTCTACTCTGCAAATAAATTATGATTATTAGCATCATTTATCATCATACTTTGATTTTTATCTTCAGTTTGGCAGTGCTGTGAAGGCCTCTTTACTAACATGACAGTATTATATTTGGTAAGTGAGGCGGGGAGGGGGTAACATAATATTTTGTTCTACTTGGATTCGGCCGTATCACATTTACATTCCTTTGGACTATTTTCATAATCAACATGATTTCTCTCCATATTATTGTGAAAGCGGGTTGGGGTACAGAAAAATGCCATTGTGTTTATATTTACTCGGCATTTACCAGGAGCAATAAATGTAAGATTATAGTATTACATTTACAAAGGATAGCTCCGGTAAATGAATTGAATTATTTTTTCAACACATTAAAACAATATATTCTAATAAATTGTTTACACTCATTCTTTTTATTCTGGATGGAGGAGAACAATAGGGTTAGGGAGAGAGACGGTAGAATAGTAGAGAGGGAAAGAGAGAAAGATAAAGAGACGGCTAGAGAGAAAGATAGAAGTTTTAATATAAAGATGTTACACACACTATGTATGTTCTATCTTGTTTACTATCGCCTTGCAGGTATATATATATATATATATATATATATATATATATATATATATATATATATATATATATATATATATATATGTATTTTTAATAAATAATATTAAATTATTATGTGTATTTAGGCAGCATTTTCTCATTTATGCAAACATTGTTAAAAATAACAAAATTCGTCTGTTTAATTATACCTTTTTTAATTTTTCAATTTTTCTGATGGTCTTTTTTGTATAAAAATCAAAAACAAATTTCTGTTAATTTGCTTTTAACACCTGATGCTTTCTGTTATTTTTTAACTATTTTGTAATACGTATATATATATATATATATATATATATATATATATATATATATATATATATATATATATATATATATATATATATATATATATCTAAGCAAGCGTTGTTGAACATCACGGAACTTTCGCGTTTGTATATTTTCCTCGTGAGGTTCTCAAACCGTAGAGCAATCTTTCTGGTTTCAGGTGGCAATCCGTATAGTAGTTCACCGATAGTTTTTGCTTTCGACTTTCGTAGTCGTCTTCAGGATTAGGGTTTTTTTTTTTTTTTTTTAAATTTAAATAAGAAGACTGGAGTTAGTGTTTTATAGTTATCGCTACGGCCGATGAAAGAGAGAAGAGGGTGTGTGGTTGAGTTCATTTTATTCTATCGTTTGTGGGTTTGGTTTTATTGTTTACTTATTTATTTTGTTAGTTCTTATTTTTGCTATTATTTATTTATGTATTATTATTTATTCCTATTACTATTATTACTGTTATTTATTTATTTATTTATTTATCAATTTATTTATTTATTTATTTATTTTGTTTTTACTTAATTTCCATTTAATTATGGAATACTTGTAATATGTTGGTACCTGTGTTGAAAGCTATTTTGTTAATGTTAGGCTGTTTAGTTTTAATGAATATTGCTTTTAGTATTTTAAGTCTGTGCAGTTATTTTTGTGTATTATTTTCCTGTTAGATATTAATATTTTCCGTATATCGGCCGACTTGCTTAGATAATGACTTGCTGCCTAAATATATATATATATATATATATATATATATATATATATATATATATATATATATATTAATTTTTAATAAATAATATTACATTTTTGTGTGTATTTAGACAGCATTTTCTCATTTATGCAAACATGTTAAAAAAAAATCGTCAGTTTAATTATACCTTTTTTATTTTTTCAATTTTTTTGATGGTCTTTTTTGTATAAAAATCAAAAACAAATTTCTGTTAATTTGCTTTTTGACACCTGACGATTTCTGTTATTTTTTAACTATGTTTGCGCGCGCGCACACACACACACACACACACACACACACACACATATATATATATATATATATATATATGAGTATATGAAAGGATAAAAATAATCCGACGGTATGAAATTAAAAATGGAAAAGCGGAAGACCTTTTCGCTCAACGTTTCGCCCAAATTTCACGTGGGCTTTGTCAAGAGCGGACGAAGAATACAAAAATGACAAAAGACGAGAAAGTCTGTAAATTATGGGAAATATATATAGTGGTTGGGTTCATGTTGAGATGAAGGGTATGCAAATATGAAAAACAAAAAAAAAACAAAAAAAAAACATAGAAATAAATATATATATATATGCACATAAATGTGATCGAAACATATATATATAACACATATACATACATATATATCAAATATACATAGAAGTAGCATTGGAAAAGAAGAGGAGAAATTAAAGAGCAGAAAGGGGTCCAAAGGATAGGGGTCCAAAGGATAGGGGTCCAAAGGATATTTAATTTAAAGCTTAGGGAATCATCCGGTGTCTAGAATTATCTTGTTTTCACTCATGATTGCTTTTGATAGGTTGGGGGAGATATTGTAGAAACCCATTCTTTGTTTAATTTTATTTGTGGAAGGAGCTATGAGGGCAGATTCAATTATTCGACGTGTTGACTTGTTGTGTATTATCTTGATTAAAGTGGATTTTTTTTTCACATTTGCATACCCTTCATCTCAACATGAACCCAACCACTATATATATTTCCCATAATTTACAGACTTTCTCGTCTTTTGTCATTTTTGTATTCTTCGTCCGCTCTTGACAAAGCCCCGGTGAAATTTGGGCGAAACGTTGAGCGAAAAGGTCTTCCGCTTTTCCATTTTTAATTTCATATATATATATATATATATATATATATATATATATATATATATATATATATATATATAAATATATATATATATATATGCGTGTGTGTATGTGTGTGAAAGAGAGTTTCTAATTATTTCATCCGAATGATTTTTTCACATATTGTAACCGTTTGTTGTATTTATCTTATTTGCGTGAAAGTATCTCTCTACGGGGCTGTGTCCGTCTAAGTTTGAATTATCATTTTAGATGCATAACGTATCTCTATAAGAGCCTCTTTCGTTTCGATCAGTCCGTTTGTCCGTCTGTCTGTCTGTCTGTCTGTCACATTTTCGCTTGAGATATATTTTTCATCGCTAAAGCCACAGAATGCTATGGGCGCATCTTGATATGTGTTTCATACCAATCAACGTGGTTAAAATAGTGTTTGTCGTTTTCACATTCCTTATTCTTTTTCTTTGAGGGGATAGTTATATTACAATATCATTTTCTCATTTCAAAGTTTTACTTATTCTCTAAATGTTGTCCCTTGTCGAATGTAGCGATTCGAACAATCTAGCAATCAACACACCTAAAGCGGTTGTGTCCGCTTTGAAGGTGCAAGTGGATATCACGAATCCGACTACTTTTTCTTCAGTGTTACTCCGGTTGATTGATATTCTCGGGAAAGAAGGGGAAGTGAATTTTACACAAAACTGTAATCGTTGGCAGACATTCTTTTTATCATATGTTTTATCATATATACTCACTTGCTTACAATTCGCATATACGCTCTGTCGCCTTTCTTAAACAAAATGGTGAATCTAGTTATCTCCATTCATCTGACAGAAGTATTTGTTGGCTGATTAGCGTAATCCCCTGTTCATGCTTTATTTTTCATTTATGGTATGGTGTATGCAACTTAATAAAAACGCTGCGATATTATATCATACTCGAAAAGTGATGACAAGGAAATACGAAAAGGAATTATTGTAACAAGACGTACTCTGCAAAGAAATTGTAAATTAAATATATATATATATATATATATATATGTAGAAGATAGTGTGGTATTAACGAGAGAAACGTGTATGTTTAACGAGAACAATAAATGTCTGAAAAGAACAAAGTATGCTCGAAACACGTGTCACATTGTAATTTAAACACCAAACATGAAAAACTAAATTACAATATTAAATAATAACCAAATTAAAAAAATAAATAAATGTTGGTTGTCTGTATACGAACATTGGTGCCTCATTCTACCATCCCAGAAAGTATCTGACTCCACATTCAATACTCTACCCAAGAGTCAGATGCATCTCAATATTGAGTGCTGCTACCATACTTTGGGATGCACCACACAGAGCTCTATTCGTTGTCTAGACAGTTAAAAATTGACACTGAAATCTAGTGGGGTTGATTTCTTCTACTCCTAACATAATCAATCTTTCTTTACTCTGTCGTTATTTCCATGGAAGGTGCTCGACTGAGCTTAATCCATGTTACTTCTTGTAAGAAATCCACAGCAAGAACACGTGTTCTACAACAACGGAAACAAACCCCTTTTCTCTCTCATGTGCCTAGCCTCAGGCCGAATTTCACCATACAGAGCTTCTTTGCAAGAGCTTCCCATTCTGTAGAACACATTACGAAGGAACCGCTTCCCTGAAGATGACAATATAGTTGTCTTCAAATCAAATGTAAAAAAGATTCCATGTTTAAACCGACCCAACAGTTATTCTAACCTTATCCATCCCAGCAATCATTCTCAATTCTACCATAAGTGTCTTCATCTCTCAAATAATTATCATTCCATCTCATTAAGATTAAACCTCGAGTGGCTTTTGACCTTAATAAGTGGTGATATTATAGTAAAAGATATAGTAAATATACTTATGGAAAGTAAGCTACTTAGAAATATTTGTGTTTAACTCCTTCAGAGCTCATCAGGCTAATAGCGATCACAAACGTTTTGTTACAACTTTCGTAAGCAAATAATGTTTACATTGATTACTACTCCTATGTATTGAAGGTTTTAGTTTTATTGTCGATTCATAGACTCATATTCCCTTTTCCTTGACTGAAAAAAATGAGTAAATAACCATAAAGCTTAAATAAATTGAATATCTTTTATTGGTATAAGTAAAATCAATATTTTATTACCATTTGCCTATGCATGGGGTATTGTTGTCACATATAGGCCGGTACACTAGTCACTCGTCTCTCTCTCTTATACAGGGTTCACAAAATAGTCTCTAATCTAATAGGTTCCACACTGTCTACCAATCCTCAGTTCGATGTAAATATCTCTGAGAAACGCGACTATCAGCTAAATCCCACCCCTGTAGAGGTTCTAAGATGCAGGAGAGCTTTCTACTCTAATAGCTTCTTTCATCGAAATGTTAGTCTTGGGAATCCTCATCTCTGCTCTCTGTTTCACTGACTGTTCCAACATGCAGAAATTTAAATGTAATATGAACAAAAATCTCGCTGCACGTAGGATTCCTCTGTGGATATGGATCCAGATTCACAATAACTCTTAAGTATCAGTAGAATTGCGCCTTGTTTCGGGTAAATTATTAAAAAAAATATATATACAATATTATATCGTTGAAATGTTTTCTTTTCTTTTTATTTTCTTCCCCATAACACAATCTGTTTACTCTTTCTACTCGCATTCCTGGCCTTTTGGCTAAGATCAAAGTGTAGTATCCGTTCCGATGGATACTGCACCCCATACTGGTGTTGTCTTGGCCTTCGGGTCTTGATTTACGCCGGTCAATGGGTCTGTCCTGTGCAGTTCAAGGAGGTACACCCTCCCAGGCTTCGCCTCCCCTCTTTGGGGAGGAGTAAGTTTATTGCTTACTGTCTGAGGCGTCCCTACCGGGGAATGCCGACGGGGCTGCCTAGGCAATTTTTAAACCCCACTTTCCCGACCCGACCTTGGGTCACATCTTACTTGTGGGAGTAAGATAAAAACTGGCCTTGTGCCTAACTCCTGGAGAGGAGTAAATCAATACTCTTATATATAAATTCCCATTATAAGATACTAGCGATGCTACCCAGCGTTGCCCGGAGGCATATAAAATAAAATAGAAGTGTGTGTAAGATCTATGTTCTAATTCTCTATAACTTTCTCGACCCCCTCTCTCTATCTCTATACCTTCACCCTCTTTTGTTTCAAGTAATACTCAAAATAATGAATGTTAAAATAAAGTGTCTTCATTACCTCCTAGCCAATTCTGGCAAAACATATATTAGCTTTGCTGGCGTGTCTTGTGTACTTTGCTACTTTAAGCTGAACACACACACAAATCGAAAACTGCCTTTTTATATAATAGCTAATCAAAATGTATACTTTGTATTAAAGTTAGAATTTCCATTATAATATATTATGATTAAAATATATAATTTTGTATTTTATTTAAATCTCTAAAATATTCAATGCTTGAAATGTGTAGCAAATCTCAATTTGTTCGTAAACAAGTCAACCATTTTAACATTATTTTTGATGCTTCTGTATTATTGGGTACAATTTTTTGTTGTAACCATAACCCATAAAGAAACTCCAGAGAATTAGTAACAAAATAAATTTAAAAAAGGGTACTTATGCAGTTCACGGATCGGACTGAAATAATAACGATATAATTTAGAAATCCATTCTCAACATGGGGAGACGAGGGGTTGGTTAACTTTTCTGTTTATTAAATTGTTAGGTAAAAGTACAGAATCGTAAATACCCCCACCCCCTATGTTAAAAATGGCTTTCTAACTTATAGCGTTATTATTTCAGCCCAGTTCATAAACTGCATAAATACCCTTTTTAAAATTTAGTTTCTTACCAATTCTCTACCTTTTCCTTATGAGTTATGGTTACAAAAAAAAACAGTTTGAATTATCTCCCCTTTCAACTGACCTTTCGTAAATAAAAATAGAAAATTTAATATGCTCCCAATAAATTAGAAGCACCTTATTTTGAATAGTTTCGAAACATAACAGAATTTTTGTAAGTACCCAGATAACCAACCACAACAATGTCCACAAAATGTTAATTTCCACAAAAAACAAAGCAACATCACTAGAAAAGATCAATTGTCAAACACCTATGTTAGATGTTAAATTAATTCCACATATGAATGCATATTTTTGTAACACATTAAAGATGTACAAGAAGTGACAAATTCAGGCGGTTTATAATCAGAAGAAAAAGCAAGGCATTGAATGGGACGTAACTCTAATCTCCCTTCTATCAAACAAGGAAAAGACGGATTTAAAATATATAAGAAAGCTTTTTATCTTTATTTCATTATTAACTTTCTTCTACGATATTGCGTTCACAATCTCTTAAAACACTCAATCTAGGTACATATCTGCCCCCCCCCACACACACATCATCATCAAACACACAAACACATCATCATCATCAAACACACAAACACACACACAAACACACACACACACCCACATACACACACATACATATATATATATATATATATATATATATATATATATATATATATATATGGGAAAATGAAAAAGGAAAACCAAAAAAATGGATGTTTTTTATGTGTACATCAACGTTTCGTCTTTATTTATAAGACTTCATCAGGATGATAATATAGAGAAAAATGTCATGCAAGTACAAATACCATCCGTCTCTTCCCATATATATATATATATATATATATATATATATATATATATATATATATATATATATACAGACCAAGATCGTATGAAATATACTCATGGCAAGTAAGCTACTCAGAAACGTTTGTGTTTCGTTCCCTCGGTATATATATATATATATATATATATATATATATATATATATATATATATATATATATATATATGCTCGTGATTCTTGGCTGAATCTACGAACTGCGATCGAGCCCATGCAACCGCCTGCAACCGCCTGCAACCGCCACTACTGCACTGATGAGGGTAGAAAACCCGAAGCAACGTCGTCTGTAGGTACAATACACTTTATGTATATATATATATGATTGTAGTTGGCTTACATAAGCATGTCAAAGTTTTGCCACTATTTATTTACAGAGTCAATTTTTTCCTTACATATATTTTCTTATCAAGGGAGGCACGATAGACTTCAAAAACGACCTATGCTAGAAATCTAATTTCTTTGATCAGTCATAACTCAAAAACCAATAAACCAAATTATTTAAAACTTTGCACAAAATTTTCATTTGATAGGTTCTATAAGTGTGTAGAATTTCAGCATCATTATTCAAGGCAACCCAGAGATTCAGAAAGGTCAGGAGTGATTTTGTGTTATCCGTGTGTACGTACGTACGTAGTACGTACGTACATACGTACGTACGTGTGTGCCCCCTGTATCTCATCAACTATTTGATTGATTAAGCTGATTCTTGGCAGAGATAGAGGTTCTAGAGTCTAGTTGATGGCATTTTAATTTCAGCTTACCATATACCTTGGTTTTCCAGAAAATTCAAAAAAACCTTAAAAAATACCATTATCTTGAGGCATAGCCTTTACAAGAGTAGTGACATTCCATGATAAATGCCAGTATACTGAAATCATGTGCCCTTAATAGGGTTAAGATGAAAATTCATATAGAGTAAATGTACAAAAGCAAGGAAATTCCCAAATTTTTACACTTTTGTCATTAAGGGTATGACTACATATCAACCAAACTATTTCATTATCACATCACTACAGTATAAATCTCTATGCATGAGTGGATGAAGTGTGTGAGATGCGCTGAAGAAAAATTCCTACCAGTAAAATACATAGCCCTGTTGTGCTCGCATACCCTTAATGACAATAAAAATGTAAAAATTTGAGAATTTCCTTGCTATTGTACATTTAGTGTATATGAATTTTCATCTTAACCCTATTAAGTGCACATGATTTCAGTATACTGGCATTTATCATGGAATATATATATATATATATATATATATATATATATATACTTCTTTGTAAAATGGTAGGAAAAATCCCAGCAGAGTGCTCGATTAATTAAGAATTAAAGTTAAAAATTAAGAGCATAATATTTATTTATTCTGGTACAGAAAAATTAGTACAACATTCGTACCGTCGGTTTCAAGCACGGAAGGTCTTACCCATCCGGCTCTCTTCAGCTTCTGTTGTCATCTGACAACAGAAGCTGAAGAGAGCCGGATGGGTAAGACCTTCCATGCTTGAAACCGACGGTACGAATGTTGTACTAATTTTTCTGTACCAGAATAAATATATATATATATATATATATATATATATATATATATATATATATATATATATATATAAACATAAACGTACATATATGCATGTCTGTAATAATAATAATTATTCGTAATAGTAATATCTAAATGTTGCGAACCTATGGCAAGCTAGACATATCAAGAGCTCTTCAGGCAATATTTAATATCCTTTAGGTTTTATGTGTTTATTATTAATAGAATTATTAGAAGGGGAATACTTATAATATAATGATGCACTACAATGACACACTCGGAATCACGCGTGTTATTTTGCTTGGTATTTTTGAACTAATATGTGTATATTTTTTTAGTATTAGCAGAAACAATAGTAGTAGCCTAACACTTTACCCTTTTCTAGGACATACCTGTCGTGTCAAAATGGCTTTATAACAAAGTTTGTGCAGTTATGCCGGTTAGTTATAGCACTTATACATTACCAACATAGAGAAAGGAATGCAGACAGACAGGAAGGCTCAATATATATATATATATATATATATATATATATATATATATATATATATAAATAAATAAAATAATAATGGTAATAATCCAGGTAAAAATATCCACAGGGTGGTAATCCAGAGAATTTTAACCAGGTTTATAAAAAGTGCTCAATATCAAAATAGAGCTTTATATATGATAATTTTTTTTATTTACACAGACATGTACAAAATCTGCGACACTGGCATGTCGATGTTATCGATCAACAGTTACTATAAACTGAGATCTCATCAGGCAGAGTTAGAATCCGATCTTAACCCTAGATCATATTTGGAGAGAATGAAATGGAGAGATAAAGAAAGAGAAGAAGAAAAGAAATGTAACATTTCAAAAATTGGGGGATCACGTGATTTAGAAACGTTAAAAATCAAAAATCAAAAAATCTAAAAAATCTAAAATCTAAAATCTGAAACAAACAGGACAAATAAATAAATGAATAAATAAATAAATAAAATAGGGTGGAAAGAGAGACATATAATGAAGGGAGTAGGGTAAAGTGATAGGAAGGTAGACAAATAAAGGAAAAGAAGGAAAAGAAAAAGGAAAAGAAAACGTCTTTTGATTCAGACCGAGAGAGAAGAGATAGGAAATAGACAATAGGAGGGGGGAGGTGGACATGCACGATTCAAGTGTCAAAACACGACAGTTAGTTTTAAGTCGAGCGGATAAATGTATTTTTCAAGTGAACTATAATATAGTGTATATGTGTCTATGCGTGTGTGCGGACAAACCGATCAACTAAAATCAGCATTAGTAGCGAGCAGACGCGTGTAATTTGTGTGGTGGTGGAGTGGTTATCAAATGTGTTGCTAATTCCGAATTTATATTATCTTTATATTTTGTCTAGAGTTTATTAGCTTACCATTAATAAATTAATAAATCGAATAGATATATTACTACTAATCCTGTTATACTTAACTAATATATTTATTCAATTTATTAATTTATTAATGGTAAGCTAATAAACTTTGACTTTTCCTTGATAATTAAGCAATTTTTAGTAAAAAAAGAAGTACATTCGTTTGTAATTCACTCTTTTAAGACTTTAATTTAATAATTATCTTTGAAACAGTTCCAGAAAACTGATATTCCAGCGATTTTTAAACATGTTTTATTGAATCTTCACTTTTAACGGATTTTCCGCTGTTTTGATAAGATTTTCCATTCTAATTTTTTTTTCATACGTAAATATACATTATGTTCATCTAACAGCCCAAATAACAAGAAAATAGGAACCTCACTATCCAACTACATTAAATACCTAAAATATGAAAATATCATACCTGTGGTGAAATGAAGTATCTTAAAATAGCCCACAACACCTACATTACACAACTCCACGTGCTTTCTCTGCCTTAGCGAAAAATTTGCTATTGTTATGTTTCCTGACGAGAGTAGATTATTAAATCAATGAGACAAAATAGGCTTTAACTGTAAGCACTTTAAACGGCTAACTCTGGATAAGTTCGTGAACATCCTAGAAACTATGACATAAATAACTTAACTAAATAGCGCAAAAATGTCATCCGCTCCACAATAGTTAGGATCTACTACAAGGGATCGAATCCAAGTAAAATAATAAAAATAAGGGATCAAGCCCTAGCCAAAAGATTAAAAATTAAAAAAACAATTTTATTTAACTCATGTAGAAGAAGCCATACAATCTAATTAGGAGTAAACCACAAGAAAATAGATTATAGGATGAAAGATGTAAATAAAAACCCTTACAGTTAACACAATATTAATGCCAATAAAAGAGGGGGATAGTGATGGTGGCGATAGTGAAAATAGTAATACGAGAATTAATGAAAATAACGTAAATGGCTATATCCAATTAGAGATATGATAAATATTACAATAGTAGTAATAAGGCAAATAGTAGGTACGTGCAAAATCAATGGCCGATTTCCAAAATGAAAAAAACATTTTGACCCCCCTCCCTTCACTTAAAAATACACTAAAATTCAGGGAATCAACCAATTTTACTGAAATTTTCAATATTTATTAATCAACAATCACGGAATATAATGAAACCATTATTTCTTTTAAAATCTGAGTGAAAATGTATTATTTTTTGAAAGGAAAATACACCTTTACTAAAGTTATATTTTTATATATTAATAAAAAAAATGCATGATTTTTTAAATGTTGCTTATGTAAATAAAGCATCGTAGATGTTAACAATTAATTTTTTTTTTCAAAATATTTCGTATATATTACGAAAAATGCCAGTAAATACCGTGTTAATAAAATAACTATAACTCGAAGAAAAATTAATTTTTTGAATTAGCGATATTATTATTGAATAAAGCATTGTTTAATCAATATTTTCACCCCCAAAAATAATATAATTGCAAAAAAATATTTCATGTGATTTTAATGATTAGAGTTTTTGGAGAAATAAAAAATGCGACATAATTATATTTCCCTTTCATACATGAACGTGGTATCATCAGCGCAAGAAATATTTTTTTATAATATTGAAAATAAACCAAAAATTGACAAATTTGAGATCCAGAGACTTAACGAAAAAAAGAATTAAAAAAATTGAATAATTTCTACTAACGATGAACTTTTATTAGTATGGTAGCCCCGTTCTGTAATAACCAGGTGGGATTAGCCTTCCAACAATCACTCACTTTTACACCGCATTCAATTTTTTTTAGAGATTCAACAATTTCGTTTATTTCACAATTCATCGTCAATTATTTGGAAAGATTTGTATTTGTTTCGTCTTTTTTTCATTAATAAATATTTAAGTTAAAAACAATTATTTATTAATAAATAAAGAGAATTCAAACATGACATTTTCTTTCAAAATTGAATTCTGTTTATCAATAAATAACTGTTTTAACTTTTGTTTCAATGAATAAATTGTCAGTGTAGTCATTGACTTTAATTTACTTTTTCACACTTAAAATAAAAAAATAAAAACACTTTATTTTTAAAAGAATCAATGTAATTTATCGTTACGACACGTTAAGAATAAATCGAGTAACTAAAGTTTTAAATCATGTAAAAAAAATTTATAAAATTGACGCAGTTCGTAACATAATAATATTTTTAACATTTAAAAAATAGTTTTATTTCAAATTCTAAGGAAAAACATTGGTAAACAGACGTCATCAATAATTTCAGAGTATTACGAAATTAAAAACTGAACCTTTTCAGTTAAAAATAATTGCGTACACTCATAAATAATTAAATAAGCATTTCCTTTTTTATTATAACAAAATAAGGGTACTTAAATTTGTTTATAACCTTAAAAAGAATAAAGAAATTAATGGATAATAAATTTTCAACTTCTATAAACTATTATTACATTTTTATATATAAAGTTAAAAATGATAAATTATGACATTTTTGTCTTCCATATATTTTGCATAGCGATAGTCAATTTGTAAACAAAGTCCTTTTCCGATGAAGTTATGGCGGATTTTACTCATTTATCACATTTGAAGGGATAATTTTGCTAATTTTTAGTCAAACGTGGGATTTATCTTTTTAATTCAGTGTCTTATGACTTTAATTTAATAATTATCTTTCAAATAGTTCCCAAAAACTTATATTTATCTTTTACTGAATTTTTACGAGTAATTTTTTCAAAGTTCAAAATTCATTGAATATTTTGGGGTTTTGACCGTCGTAATTACATATTTTATTATATTTTATTATAATTTATTTTTCACACGTAAATATGCAGTTTTTTTGGTTTAGAGATTAAGTTTAGGCTTTTATCTTTCAAACACAATCAAAGTTTACACGGAAACTAATTAAATAATTAATGATAAGCGCTTTTTAATAAGTATAGTCCGTACAAGAAGCCGCCATTTTTGCACGTACCTAGCAAATAGGTGATATAGTAAATATAATAGTAAAAATACAATAATAATAACAATAATAATAATAATAATAATAATAATGATAAAATAATAATAAAATAATAATAATATTGATAGTTGGAATAATTATTATAGTAACAGTGATGATAATAACAATAATGGCAATAGTGATAATAATAATTGTAACTACCCAATTAATAACAAAAATAATAAGTATAGGGATATGTAGTAAGAATAAAATGGAATTGACGGAGATAAAAATAACAATAATATCTGGAATAGTTATAGTAATAATAATAGTGTCAATAATAATAGCACTTATATCAATAATAACGGTAAAAATAGGAATAACAGCTACAATGTTTATTATGATAATAGCAATAATAATAAATAATAATAATGGTAATTATAATAATAACAGCGGTGAGAGTTGGAAGCAAATAGCAAGTAACATAGAAATAATATTTGATAACAAGAGTAATGAATGATACGGTTATTTATCTATATAGCCAAAACCTATCAAAATACACGAAGACGACAACGCTAAATATTGGGGATTACATTTATCTAGCGTTCTTTTAATAGAAATGAATATATTATCCCCCACTCTGGCTGCTTAATAGCCCGAGAATTCTGCGCCTCCCCCCCACCCACATGCTTGTCCTGTCTACCGAGCGTTGAGCCGGTGATCAAGTGAAAACTGATGACCTACAGTTAACCAAAGTGGAATCTGATCGACTTGCTAATCTTAACAAACTTCTTTGCCCCTCTTTTTCCCTTTTAAAATCTGGCCTCGGGTTGGAAGATCTTTCCAATGCGAGACTACGTACTTCTCATATTTGATCTTGAATTTATTTTAGCTCTGCCTTTGACAAGATGAAGTAATACGCATTGAAACATTGGTTGAGTGACGTAAGGCTATAATATTGTTTATGTAATTTTATATATATATATATGACAGATCGGAGTTATTTATACTGTGCTTTAATGTCAATTTTGAAGCAAAGAAAAACTAACATGTGTTACTAGGAGAATTTAAAAATTACTTGAAAAAGTCTAGGTTATAACACAAAAATCGACATAAGATTTTATTGCCAAATGAAAACCATTCGAAAAGTTTTGAATGTTCAGGAAACACACCAAAAGGCAATGACGTGCGACCAGAGCACACACACCAGTTGTGGACATTATTACACAACGAGCTTCGTTAACATCTGAAGCACAAGATCAAGCGACACCAAGCCGTTTAAAGAAAAGGAAGACAAACATATTGTCTATTATCCTGATGAAGATTCTGGTGTGAATCGAAAGTTTGAATTTAAATAAATATGTTTATTTAAAAATAAAGCCTCTGCATTTTATTGGTTTAAAAAACCCGTTTCAATTACAAAATTTAAATCCATTCTTTACAGTGGAACTCGTTACTAATATATATATATATATATATATATATATATATATATATATATATATATATATATATATATATATATATATATATATATATTATCTAGGATACTTTTATGAATATATCTCATTTGATCAAAGGGGATACAACATTAACGTTGAGACTGCCTTCGCGCTTCATATATATAAAAAAGAAATACATAGTTTTATTAAATTTATAACTTGAAAGTTATAGAAATTATATAAATAACAACAAAAAGATTAATAAGGAGTTAAGGGTTTAGAGTAAGACCGCACACGAGCCAACTTTGATTTCCACTAAATACCAAGTTTGTTTCAATAAAATTTAAAACTGTAAAGTAGTCAACGGCGACCCGAAGGCTCCCTTTTTTAGCTGCTACACCACTTTTCAAACACTCTTACAATCATGCCAAATGGGCCGATACATTTACAGAATTAATTTCATTTTATTACAATCACTTTAACTCAAGTACATCCTTGGATCCCACTACCAAAATTGACATAATAAAATGTAAAGAAACATAAGAATACAAACTAATATTGTGTTATGAACCGGGTACATATAACATTGGGTTGCTTATTTCATTTTAGGCACATCGGGGTTTCCTCTTGCATGTAATAAAACGGGATTATTTTGAATTACAACTGGTTCCTAAATCACATTTTAAGTTAAACATACACAGTAAACTGCTAACTATTAACTTTAAAAAGTGTGTTGTTATTATCTGAGACATTAGTTGTTAATCGAAACATTTAAAACGGATGAAACATAATTATAACATATCAATATGCGATGATTTTTGTATGATTTACCGCAAAAATTACTCAAGTAGAATATTTTTAAATACATTTCTTACGTAAATATTTAATAAATTTGACACAGTATGGCACAGAGCTGTAATAAATGTGTACTACTTAGCACACCTTGCACATTTTGGTGAATACTTTCTTATAAGAAACAAATAACCTACACACACAACTCCGATGCAAGAATTCAAAATTGTGTTATCGTTTTTCTCTCTTTAAGTCCACCGAATTTTTTTAAATTAAAAAATAACACTTTCTTCTTGTTATCTAATTTTTAATCGATTACACAGTTTGGTGTGTGTGCAGTACAGCACATCAGAAATTTAACGGAGATTCCAGAGTTTTGACGATAAATTCCGAACATGGCAGACGAAAAATTGGCCGATACGAATGTCTTGTCCCCACGTTTGAGCACTGCCAGAAACAATGCACAAATGAACACCAAACACACTATTTCCCCCATGTAACAGAAACTGAAGAACGAGCAGAGCCCGTTTTCTACCCCTACCTTACCTGTACTAGCCTCTACGGTCAATACCTTCTTTCGAAAAAAAGAACGATGACAACTGAATTAAAAACTAAAACCTTACACAGAAAACCTATCAACCTAAATAAAAACAAGAAAAAACAATTAAAATATTGCCCTATTCTAAGCAATCAAGAAAACTACACAATTTACGCCAAATAAATTGTTTGCAAAACGTTTGTTCTGTTCGCTGAGCGTTCATATTATCTACGTCAAAACTCGGGTATTTTCGTAAGTACTGGCATCCTTTAGTAGACTATTTTACACAAATACTGAAAGTCGGTGTAGTTGCATAAAATAATTTTGCAAAATGAATTATTTAGTCGATGGATAATCTGCATTAAGATTATAAATAAAATACTTGTAGATCTTTGCATCAAGATACAATTTTAAATGTCGTCTGATGCTGATTTGGTCATCGTAAAAGAAACGGAGGGTTGTGTCTTCCGAGTGTTTTAATGGGATTCGCCTTTGATCGAGAAATCCAAGAGTGCACTAGTATTTGTCAAGCAGTCAGTGAATTATATCGCACTTCACATATTTACAAAATAAAAGCTGCACTTATAAAACAAATGGGCGTACATTGCAGATCGCAAAAAGATGAAGATGAAATAGGTCTTGGTTGAATTGAAAAAGAAATGAAGGAAAAATGATGATTTGGGAAATGGGAAGAAACAAAAGAGGAGAACATGTTAAAAATGGTTACTGATAAAATACGTAGAAATTAATATTCAATGACGAGAACATAATAATAATAAAATATATTATATTTATTGTAAATACGTACAATAAGGCAAAAGGCCATTACATCGTGGGTGTCAGGGGCGTCTGTTGATCTTTCCTTTGGTCATTTATTCTTTTAACAAACTTGATTATTCTTACCTCTGTGAAGAATAGAGTTAGTCTTTTCACAATACGTTAAGGTCTGTATCCTGTGGTCACAATATGCTTTAAACGCTGCTTTCTCTGAGGGAAATAGAATGAATCTTTTATTTTATTTTTCCTTTCACATCACGTTAAGATCGGTAACCTGTGGTCGCGATACGCTTGAAATGCTGGTTCCTTCTTGAGGGGAATCGAGTAAGTCATCTGTTGTATCCTTTTCTCTTCACAATACGTCAGGCTCCGTATCTTGTGGTCGCGGTGCGGCTACAACGCTTCTCCCTCTGGGTGGAATGGAGTTAGTCATTTGTTGCATGCACTTTTTTTTTCTCCACAAAACGCTATGTTTTGTATCCTGTGGTTGCGATCCGCTCCAAATCCTTATGAGGTATCTTTTTAATATCACAATACGTTATTGCCTATATCCTGTCTTGCTTGCTTGTTCCTACCCATCAACATCTCGAGGGATGGATGCGACATAAGATCGAACCTTACTGCGGATCATGTCATAAGCACAGCAAGACGGCCCAAGGCCGGTCGTAAGACAAAATAAGATGAACACGAACAAGAAAAGAACGAGAAAAACGACATCAATAACGACGAAAATGAAGAAGAATAAAACGATGTTCGCAAAGAAAAGGAGAAGCATTGTAACTGATAACCGGAAGTTGTTATTTATCTACACTTTGCTTACTATTAAAAGTCCGTGGATCATATTTTCTTGCTATATTTATTATAAATGCATAAGGCTATGCAAATGGCCATTAAATAAGGAAATCTCTTGGTCTTTCACTTGGCTATTTCTTGTTTTAACAAGCTTAGCAAGTCTTAATCAATGTGCTAGTCTGACCTCTGAGCGACATAAATTATTTATTTAATGTATCCTCCTTCTTACACAATAGTTCAAGGTATTTAACGAACGTGTCTAGTCTGATATCTGAGGGGAATAAATTAGTCATTTGTTGTATCCTTCTTGTTTCAAAATGCGTTAAGGTCTGTAATCCTGTGACCGCAACAAGCTTCAAATGCTGCTGTAATACTTTTCCGTCGATATCCATTCGTATACCAATACTGTTTTGAGAATCGATTATCTTGATTGATCGTCTCCATGAACATTTTAATGTTATGAGGAATAAAATGAATGACGTTATAAAATGATTGTTGTCGAAGCAGTATGACGTTATAAAGGATAACTCGTTGTTTCCCAAATCTGAGGACATATTTGTTTTCTTTAAAATTACAGCAGCAGCCGTAATGTATATTTGTTTTAAATCAGCAGCAGCAGCCGGCGTAACATTAGTATTGGTTTATAAAACCAATGTCAATCTTAAGAAATTATATATTTAATAATATTAGGGGTGGGACGTAATGGGTGAAAATTTCAGATTCATACGAGTAGTATTTCTTGTGTTCATTTATACATAAATAACACTAAACAATCAAACATTTTGAAAATTTTGCAAAATTCAGAAGATGCAGGCCACTAGTTTTCGGCTATTTTACATTCATGAAAATCCTTTCACAGCCTGAAAATGGTCCTAAATTAAAGTACTATATCAGATTTAACCATCTATATCCATTCATAGCTTTTGAGGATGTTTAGGACCTGCAATGTCGCATGAAACCACTTTTTCACCGTAAAATGATGGATTTTGAGTCCCGTGGGGCCCTAACGGCTAATTTATGCCTGCACCTTCTGAATTTTGCAAAATTTTCAAAATGTTTGATTGTTCAGTGTTATTTATGTATAAATGAACACAAAAAATACTACTCGCATGAATCTGAAATTTTCACCCATTACGTACCACCCCTAATAATATCTGTAACACATACTGACTCAACTGGTCACGGGTGGTTTAGTGTATTATCATTTTTATAATTACATAAAACGACTTTAAATAATCAATTATTTACGTTATGACTTGTTCTGCATATATATCATCATATGTATCCTAATAAAGTTGTTACATAAAATAACGTTTGTTTCTGTGTGTTCGCCCGTTTATGTGTAACTTTTAAAATTAGATTTTAATTTTAAATAATTAAAATTAAAGTCTAATTTTAAAAGTGACAATGGTTCGTGTTTTAAAATCAGAAGAATGATCAACCATATATCAACCACATCTGTATTTTTCAGAGATATGTTTAGTTAGTCATAAATATTGGTGTGTCTTTAAAATATTTACAGCTACTGTCACATGAATATTGGCAACACTGATGTCTCAGTTTTCAGTATTCTGTGAAAATCTAAAGTGGAATGACACAATAAGTTTCATCTCTTATTCAATCAATGTGCCAAAAATGGATGAGGCGCATAATTCAGTCTCTTAGCAGACATTTTAATAGAGTTAACAAAATGGTCGCCGAGATTGAGACAATATGGAAGACTATAACCGCAAAAATATTTAATTTTATTATTGGTAATTCTATATAGAAGAAAAGAATTTTGTTAGAGTTTATTGAAATTGAAGAATTATTATCACTTAATTTATTTATTTTGAAGATTATAAAAAATGTCTACCTTAAATTGACAAGCATTGAAGACCCAAACGACAATTTCCGATTATGTGCTTTTTAACATTATATACGACAGATTGTTTTATAATCATTGACCCTTAATTTAGTCATAGATTTGAATTCAATTAAAATTTTTATAATGTACACATAAACTTTTCCATTGTATCTTACTATTTTTTATGAAATTGTTCGGAATATTTTTATATGTGTGTAATTGAGTAAAAATACATGCCAACCCAAAATTTGTTTGACACACATACACATAAATATACTTTTATGCCAACGAAATAAAAAACGTAATTCGTCTACGGAAAGTTGAAATATCTAAAAAAAAAGAATTAATTAAAAACTTTAATAATGGCATTATTGGCATCACTCTTAGACGTGTCGTAACAATAATTAATTCTCTTTAATTTAAAACTAGAATCGCATTCTAAGTGTGAAAAAGTAAATTCAGTTCGATGATTACACTGACAATATAATTATTAATCGTTATTTCATCGTTCATGAGCTAAAGCAATTACGTTTAAAGTATTTAATAGAATTTAAATTTGAAACAAACGAATATTTATAAATGAAAAGTATTGCAAAAATACAAACTTTATTTATATTTAGTTTAATAAAACTACAAATAAATCAAGGGTCAATGATTATAAAACCATCTGTTGTATATAAGGTTAAAAAGAACATAATCGGACATTGCCGTTTGGGTCTTCCATACTTGTCAATTTAAGGTAGACAATTTTTTTTTATAATCTTCAAAATGATGTAGATTTATCTCTTGAGTTGGGAAAGAGACGCTTTTCATGTGATCTCTTAAAATAATTAAGGATTCCGTGTTGAATTTCAGTCTATTTATGTACCAATGTCCTTCCGTAGAATTTGAAGTAAAGCATTTGTAAAATGTAGTCCAAAACTTTTTTTCTACTGCCCACTGTCTAAATTGTATCATTTTTGTTTTGTTTTCATGATTACACAAACCTTACGCTGATGACTAAGCTTTCATACGCAACTATTATAAAATCGCGCCGTAAAACTAAAGTAAAATATTATTATAAAAATATTGTAATTATTTATAAGTTTATTTTATTTTTATTGTGAACATATTAAATAAACAATGATTTATTAAATAATAATATTGTTAATTCGATAAATTATTTTGTATTCCTATAATAATACTTTTATTGACACAGAATTTAGGGGATTTTTCCGTAATATATAATCACTATATTTAAAAATATTTTTTTCATTGTTAAAATTGTACGGTGCTTTATTTTCATAAAAATGAAAAAAAAATCATTCGTTTTTAGAGATGATTTATGTTTACACGAAATAATACATTTCTACAAAGTTTCGGCTCTATTATCCTCCGTGATTTTTAATTAATAAATATTGAAAAGTTCATTAAAACGGGTTTATTTACAGAATTCTGGGTAATTTTCGACAATCCATTTTGTCCATATTTATAATTAGTATTTATACTAATCTGAATTTAAATATATATATATATATATATATATATATATATATATATATATATATATATATATATATATATATATATATATATATAGTATAAATGAATGCTCTAAATATCCTCTAAAGTCAGGTAAATGTTTGAAAGTAATTTTGTTCAAATATAGTATGTTCTAAACGTTTGGTGCTAAAATAATGACCAAATTAAAATGGATTCTTTCTTAGAACATTCTGATAAATGTTTGTTTTATTTAGTATAAAAAAAGTATTGTATTTACAAACGAGTCTTGGTGATAAATATTATCACTAATCGGTTGAACAATTTAATTCGTAAATTTAATAGACAAACGATAACTTAATTCTCCGACCGATTCTCAAATATGAACCTGTAAAATTTGAATAATTCGTTAATACTTGAATAGTTCCAATTACACAAAGATATTCTCTCTTGAGTTGGCACTTTCTCACTATAAATGTTTCTATGGCAATGAAAGGATGAGAAAATGCCAAGAATCAATTATTATTATTTTTTCGTTATGCATATTTAGTAATCGCCATTTTACCCATCTTCTCTATCGTACGCTTAAATAAATAAAAAAAATTGTAAAACACATTTACACTATAAATACAATATGAAAATATAGATGAAATTTTGTTAAATACTAAATGCCTCTACGCGTCGTGGCCCGGAGTTTTAAACCAGAAAACCATTACAAAGTAATTCATTAAAATGGCAAACTTGTTTTATAAAAGAAACGAAATAAATTTAATTTTGTAAACAGTATTGTTATTTGAAATACTAATTGATTAAAATGAGTGCATGGTTTTCAAGCAACCAAAAATACATTCTAGTTGATTAAATAACAAATTGTGGTAAATAATGTGATGGTGAAAAAGTGCGTGTTTTTCGCAAACGGTAAACAAATAAAAAAGGATTCTAACCAGCAACTGTTCACTTAACAGTCGTTGGGCTGTAAACGAAAGCTAGAGAAATTCGAAATGAGATTTAAAAGATGGCTGTAATGAAACAAAGGCGGAACTTAGCGTGTGATAGTAACAAATTACGTTGTTTCAGCGGATGTGTTTTTGCGACATGCAGCTAATAAAAACCTGGGGCGTAAGAATACTCTTTCTGGACTATTTACATCAGATACAAAGCCACTGAAACAGAGAAGTTCTCCGCTGTTATCACCAGAGGGATTCTCTCCCTAATTTGTCAGCAAGAAAACATTGGGAAATGCGATCTTCGGTTTGTATACACCCAGCCCACAGTTGCAAGTTTACTAACTAATTAACATCGCTCGTCTGAACGAATTAAACCTTCTACTTTCTCACACTTTCTACTATTCTAAAACAGAGGCCAATCAGACTGTTTATTTAAGGTTATATATCTACTCCGTTGTCAATAAAATTTAATATACTTTAAGTTGTCATTTTATTTGATTTCTAAAATCGTTTTCTAATTTTTGCTACTCTACGAGGATGGTATCACGACGAACCACCATACTCTATACTATCCCTCGAAGGAGGAGGTAATACTTGAGAGGAGGTTCTCATGACAAAAGGAGGAGGTAATACTTGTGAGGATGTGCTAATGACAACATAACAGATACTACACTACCTCCTAAAAAGGAGCAGGTAATCCCAGGCAGGATGGCATCATGACAACAGAACATATATCACACTACCCCCTCTGAATCATGCATTAAAGGATCGTACAATAGTGCCATTAATAGAAGTATAAGTACCTGCAGACAGACAGATACACACTCTTCATTAATAAAAGTAAGAAAATAAGATTGGTAACATAAGTATAAATAGTTTCAGATAGATACATATACATCCTTATTAATAGGTACCCTAAGAAGATTGCTAATAGAAATATAAGTGGAGTTTCAGCTTTAGACAGGCAGATACATAATCTATATTATCAATAGATTGGTGAAATGATTACACAAAATATTAGCGACTATTTTTATTTATTTTATTAAAATTTGTTGTAATTACTTTATTTTATGTTCGTTCTATTGCAATAAACAATGTAAGTGGTCTTCTTGACTCAAATAGCGTAATTAATAAAATGAAACTAATCACTCTGTATGTATTCTAACCTGGAACCTTTCGATTCACAGGCGAAATCGATGATCGTTTCGGCGTAAACATCCCACAAAAAATCGCTGTAATCCTAAAGCATAGTAAACACCCAGGAAATATAAACTAAGCACAATATGCAAAAAAATAACTTCCACGAAACGCATTAAAATTTAATTTTCTACCGATCTTTTAATGCTCTGAAACTGTTTGAATATTTTCATATTTCAAAATACAGGCTGATTCATAAGTCACTTAGCTATTTATTTTTGAAATTCTAAAGTTAAAAAATACGCTAATACAAAACAGAATGTTTATTTAACAAATTCATTTATGGGAGTTTAAAATTACAGCAAATTTTCAAAAGTTCCACCTTCGTTCTGCATGCATAGCTCCATTCTTTTTTGCAAGGAATTTACGACTCTTTGTAGCATATTTGATTGATTATGAAATAAATATATATAGAAACAAATATATAAACGAACAAATTTAAAATAACAAATAGCAGTAATTAGAGAGTAAGATAACAATTATCAAAAGTTTATAGTATGTTTGTGCTTCATATGGTAATCATATTAAATAGCTAAGTGAAGTGACTTATGAATCACCCTGTAAGTTGCAGTATCCTAAAACTGAATGGAAAATTTAGGTGACCATATTTAATTTTTTTTTACTGGCTCTGTAAAAATGGCGACCATAATTTTTCAGTCAGCTTCGAGATACTGCAACTTATTTTGAAATAAACAAATTTAAAACAGTTTCAAAACGTTAAAAGTATACAGGTCGGTAGAAAACAAAATCTTAATGCGTTATTGCGTTTTCTTGTATATTTTGTTTATTTTAGATTTCTCAATTACAAAATTCTCCATGAAATAGAATTTGTAAGTGTGTGGCAAAGAAATAGAAACTCGAAAGTGTGAGTTTCTTTGTACTTAATACTAATACTGTGGTTAGAAACTTAAAGCAAATTCAAAGAAAAAAATTGCATAACGACTATCGTAATATAATAATTATTTTCCTTCTTTCTTCTCCCCCTCTCTCTCTACAAAGGCAGAATGTCGGTCATAGGTGAGGGGAAGTACTTTACTTTCTTACGTTCTGTCGTTCTGTCCTTCTCCTTCTCTGTCTTTATTGAGTTAAAATGTAGGTCAGAGGTACAAAAAATGCTCTAATGCATTTTGCATAAAGTTTCAATAGACGCAGAATGTAATTGTACTTTCAAGTCACATAACACCGGCGACTGCAGAAATGCAATCCTAATTAATATGTTGTAAAAAAATGTCTTTGACTATGTCTAAGTAAAATGAAATCATTTTACTATGCAAACAGTAAATGACATTTTATACTACTAGCATTGTTTTACTTTTACTTTTTTCTAAATGTACACTTGAGAGCATACAACTTTAAGTGTTATGCCAGTTGCATTTTTTATTTATATTTACAAACCAGACCAAATTTTAAATGGCATTGTTTTTAAAAAATTGCGAATGCAGAATTGTAATGTTAGATGAGTAGTAAGCGAACTTTGATGGGTATAGCGTTGTTTTAATTTTACTACTTTACGTAAAAATAGTTGAAAGTATAATACATTACTTTTAAGAATGCACATTGCTGTTGCACACGAGTTTTTCAAGCTATGAAACATATAATCAAGGAATATACATAAGAAACTGTTTATGAATAAATATATAAACTCGATAGTAATAAACTTACCAGAGAGAATACACGATTACAAGCCCGTGCAGTGAATGACACCAAAGTAAAAGAAAACAGCTTTTATCATCTCTTAAAAGCAAAATTTAATTCGTTGTTGTAAATAAAAATATTGACTACTTTTATGATATACAATAATTTAAATAAATAAATACACTTGTTTATCTGATAGATGAAATATATATATAGTTATGATGAAAACAGTGTATTCATTAATGTTTTATGCTGATTTTTCTTTTTAAGTCAGTAGTGAAAAATATTTCTATTTTACACATCTTCCGGGCTGGAATAAATATATATTTTTAAAGTAACTTAAGAAATATCATTTTTATTGCAAATAACATGGTCCGTCAATAATATAAAAAAATTGGCTCAGCAGAATCAAATATAAATTCATCGGCTTATATGACACGCTCCGCTAATCAGAATGGCTTCTTTATACATTAGAAAATAGCCGCTTAACTCTCGTTTACCATTATTTAAGAATTAATCTGTCTATCTACAAATATTCTACGCTATTTAAGTTTAGCCTTCGTAAGTTTTTTCTAATATAAAGACTTGCTTTACAAGTAACATATCATTGCCTTCCTCATTTTTTATTTATTTCGATTCAGTATACATACACACATAGACGCACACACACATACACGCGCACACACACACACACACACACATATATATATATATATATATATATATATATATATATATATATATATATATATATATATAACAATGTCCTAAAAGCCGTACGAAAGATTCAGGGCGTAAGAAATTAGAGTTGGAAATCAGTCAGACTGTCAAGAGAATTTTCGCTCTTTCTCAAAGCGCAAAATACCTTCTAAACCCGGAATTGAAGATGTTTCTCGTTGGAAACTTACTATAATCGATTTTAGTCGAAAGTAGTCGTGAAACGAATCATGAAATATCATCGTCCAATGAAACAGAGGTAAAGCCTTCCTTTTTACCTACGAAGAAAAACTCCGACCCCTGTAAATATGAGCTTATGTATTTATCAAAAACACACGAAAAAAACAAACTTTGTTGTGCTTTTTGAGTCCTGCGGACTGTTTGTGGATTTTATCATTTTGTTGCATTTTTTTTATTTTTACATGTTCCTGTCATCTCCCAAGCGGTGTCGTCTGGGATTGCAATGATTTATACCCTATACTAGAAAAATCGCAGCGTGGGGTGAGATATTGTCCAGATAGCACGGACGAATGAACGAAGCGGCTCGTCGTTCCCACACCACAGCCGACAAACACAACTGTGAAGATGGCATATCAACCCGCACCAAGCGATGGGGAAACATACCATCGGTTGTGAAAGAGATGGGCAAAGTCATATATACTTAAGAGCTGTGATACAGCGAAACAGTCTCTATGTGGATGACTATATAAGCTCTCTTTCTTGAGTAGAGCTTTTTTGTAAGGAAATCGCCAACTGCCTCTAGCATTAAAGCATATCTCACTGGGTAAAATCAATTCTAGCTCCCGGCAATTGACATGTTTACATTGAGATTTTAATTACATTGAGCCAGTGTCGTGTAATAGCGCATGGGTAGAACCGCCGACTGTCAACTCGACGGCTGAGTTTCGATACTAGCTTGAGGCACTAGCTGGTATAGCCACACTGAAGAGCCGTAATGCAGCGAAACAGTTAGTATATGGATGACTATCTCTCTCTCTATATATATATAGAGAGAGAGATTTGTAGGTATTGAATTTTAATAGAAAATCAACTAATATTAGGCGCGCTGACATTATTAGATTTAAAAAAAAAAATTATTTTAATATATATCATAAAAGAGAAATACAGAATAATAAGAAAGGGAACAAAAAAACTACTTCGATTTTTTTTCAAATAGAGATGTTTAAAAACAATTAGTAAAAAAAGGAGAAAATCGAAATAATTCTTCTTTGTTCCCTATCTCGTGATTCTCTATTCCTTTTTTTAATATAAATTCAAATAAAAAGGCAAAACTAATCTAAATAATAATGGCAGTGCGCCCAATATTATTTAATTGTATGTATATATATATATATATATATATATATATATATATAATGTATCAATCAAGAAGGATTAAACGAAAAAAGAAGAGAAAGAATTATGCTTATACTTTTGACAAATGGTGTATATCACCGAAAGTTCTCAAGTTTTTAGAATAAATAAATAATTTATTTAAAAAACATAAAAAAAAATCCGTGTCCAGGTTTTTCGAAATGTTCTCCTTATGGCCATT
Organism: Sepiola atlantica; assembly: GCA_963556195.1. Lineage (NCBI taxonomy): Eukaryota > Metazoa > Mollusca > Cephalopoda > Sepiida > Sepiolidae > Sepiola > Sepiola atlantica. The sequence continues at coordinate 35,336,512 of OY744515.1, forward strand.
TAATAAACGCTTCAAGTGTGGACTTTTCATTCTCTCTCTCTCTCTCTCTCTCTCTCTCTCTCTCTCTCTCTCTCTCTCTCTCTCTCTCTCTCTCTATATATATATATATATATATATATATATATATATATATACATATATATATATGTATAAGAGGGTAGTTCAGTATCAGTGCAGTTCCAACGAGAGAAAAGTATATATGTAAAGGATTAATGCTACCACCATTTGTAAAAGGTGCTTTCAACATTTATTTATTTATTTTTATTTTCATTTTATAATTTTGTATTACGTGTTTCAAACTTGGTATATATATATATATATATATATATATATATATATATATATATATATATATATATATATATATATATATATATATATATATATATCGGCAATAATTAACATTTCCTAGATTGAAAATTGCATAAGCATGAACCATCAGTGTCTGCAGGTGATAATAATCAATATTTATTTAAAAAAAGGTTTTACAACCTTCTCATTACAAGGACTGGTCCCCCATTAGAGAATGTAATAACAAGCAGTCACACTATTGCTTAAATGCGATATTCCGACCCTTTGTTGTTGTTGAATAGTGTTCGATTGTTTACTATGTGCGTTCGCTGATTTAGCGTGTATAAAGTTTTATTTATCTTAATTGGTGGCGGCCGAAGTGGTAGATTACCGGACTACGAGTAAGTGCTCACTTTGAAACCAGGTTCGTGCCGTCTGACCGGCAGTATTAACATTCTCTACATAGAAGATTGCGTAAGCATGAAACATCGATGGTTGTAGATAATAATACATATTTACTAAATGTTATATATATATATATATATATATATATATATATAACATTTGAGTAAATATATATGTGTGATTGTGTAAAATGAGAGATGTAAAAAACACTCATCGAGGTACAGAAATAAAAAAATAAATTATGAAAATTATGGAATTCAAATATATATATATATATATATATATATATATATATATATATATATATATATATCAAGGGAGGCGCGAGAGCGCTCTATCCCTTAATAGACTTTAAAAACGGCCTATGCTAGAATCTCGTTTCTTTGATCAATCATAACTCAAAAACCAATAAACCAAATTAGTTAAAACTTTGCACAAAATTTTTATTTGATAGGTTCTATAAGTGTGCAGAATTTCAACATCATTAGTCAAGGCAACCCAGAGATCCAGAAAGGTCAGGCATGATTTTGTGTTATCCGTGTGTACGTACGTACATATGTGCCACCCTGTATCTCATCAACTATTTGATTGATTAAGCTGATTTTTGGCAGAGATAGAGGTTCTAGGGTCTAGTTGATGGCATTTTAATTTCAGTTTACCATATACCTTAGTTTTCCAGCAAATTCCAAAAAACCTTAAAAATGACCATTGTATTGAGGCCTTTACCAAAGTAGTGACATTCCATGATAAATGCCAGTATACTGAAATCATATGCCCTTAATAGTGTTAAGATGAAAATTCATATATACTAAATGTACAAACGCAAGGAAATTCCCAAATGTTTACACTTTTATTGTCATTAACGGTATGCGAGCACAACAAGCCTATGTATTTTACTCATAGGAATTTTTCTTCAGCACACCTCACACACCTCATCAACTCATGCACCGAAATTTATACTGTAGTGGTGTGATGATGAAATAGTTTGGTTGATATGTAGTCATACCCTTAATGACAGTAAAAGTGTAAAAATTTGGGAATTTCCTTGCTTTTGTACATTTAGTGTATATGAATTTTCATCTTAACCCTATTAAGGGCATATGATTTCAGTATACTGGCATTTATCATGGAATATATATTAGAGATGAATGATGAGAATAAAACATTGTAAAGATACATTATTTATTAGAACATCAAAAGTTCAGGACATGAGGCTCCTTGCTCTGAATTTTTTATGTTCTAATAAATATAGTATCTTTACAATTTTTTATTCCCATCTTTTATCTCTAAAATTGATTGCTCTATTTAATATATTGAACTTTATATTATCACGATATATTATTATTAATCGATAATTCAATTATCATTAATTTAATTCAAATTTAAATATATATATATATATATATATATGAGAGAGAGAGAGAGAGAGAGAGAGAGAGAGACAGACAGACAGACAGACAGACAGACAGAGAAACCAGTTTCAAGAAAGCGTTACCCTCACCAGTAAAATCCCACAACATCTCACAGTACAGCGACACATTCCTTAGAAAACAGGAGGTATAATATCCGATAGGTATTTAGAGAGAATCTTATGGTCTCTATATTGCTAACTAGGCAGTCAAGGGGAGATAAACGTGTCCAGATCATAAATACAAGGTAAACATGAAAATACAAGGCCAATATTGTAAATCAAATACAGCTAATATCAATCCATTGGAGTGGCTAAAATTGGCAACTTTTCTAATAAATGGAGGGTGAAGTATAGTATAAATTAATATGAAATAATATTTAGGGGATCAAATTATAGATTAATAGATGCTATGTGAAAAATGATATGGTAGTAAAATTTCTAGAGGTGTTAAATCCATACTAGCATTTCAGGTTTAGTTTTTGTATAAGCATTAATATAGTAATTATACAACAATAACATCAGTGGGGTATAGCTATAATATATATGGCTATTCGCATCATAGAATAAAATGAAACTAATATAAGAATATCTGTTCATATCTCGTAATGCGTTGATTATTATCAGATATTGTTAGTTAGAGTAGGCCTACTTAATTATTACAGAAGAACAAGATAAGATTCAAAGCTGTTTATGTGCAAGGGATGACGAAAATAAGGCGGTTAAAAACATTTACAAAGCCGATAATACATAGAATGATACATTACTAATAATGTGTAAATGATACTACATAGTGTGGGGGAAGGCTAATATAGGATTATTGAACCTTAAGACGATTATGTTTAAACTATTACTTATGCATACATGCGTATTTGACAGTCATTTTTCTTTGAACTAACCAAAGAATTTGCCGCAGTCTTGTGAGATGTTGGCGGATTTTACTGATTAAATTTACGTTTGTTTTAAGCTGTACTCCGCTGGTTATCTTCTGTCCCAAACTGTTGATATTCTTAAAGATAAATCTTTGCATACTGCTATGGACACGATGTTTTGAATGGGGGATGGTAGTGGATTTTGAACTGTTTTATATATGCGTCTCTTTTCAGGCTTTGTTTGTCTTAAAGTGATTCTACCGTTCTCTTACTTTTTATTATTATACCTTCTACAAATTAACACAGAAAACACCTTACTATTTCCTATAGAAACATCAGAGGTATCAGGTAAAACTCTCTTGGTGTTCAGTCCTTTTTATTGGGCAAATCTCCTCACATCCTTACTCTTTGTGTGACTATTCTGGATGCTTATATTGATAGCAACGATCCACATGGGGATGGTTATTTGCCTCTTGTCCGCTTAGACTCTTCCACGCATTTGCATTGTCTTGCTCTTTTTCTTCGCAAGGATCTCCCCATTGCACGTGCCCCCAACTTTGAATCTCATGGGTGCCCTTTTATCTGTCTGAAATTGTCTTTGCTTCACCCCACTTCCTATTTGTTGTTTTTGTACTGTTCCCCTGCTGACAATGACTGCTCTGTTGTTGATGCTATATCCAGAAGTAGTGATTATGCATTGCAAACTCATCCGCCAAACTCCATCTTTGTTTTTGGTGACTTCAATGCTCACCATTCTGACTGACTTTCTCACTCTAGCTGGTGAAAACTGTCTTAACCTTTCCCTGTCTTATGACGTGCCCCAAATTGTCACCTTCTCCACAGGTTTTCCTGATAATGATATTAATCAACCATCCTTACTTGATGTTATTTTCACTACTTTCCCTGACTCCTGTTATATTTCATCTCCGCCATTGGGTTCTTCTGATCATGCTGTTGTTGATGTTGAAGTTAATTTTTTGATGAAGTGTTATATTGATCGTTTTTTCCATAGGAAGACGTTCAACTACAAGAAGGCTGATTGGGATGGGCTTCGCAGTTTCCTATGTGGCGTTCCACGGCGTTCTATCCTTAGTATGTCTCCGAATGATGCTGCTAAGAAGGTTAATAACTGGCTTCTTGTTTTAATTGACCTCTTGATTCCGCATTGTAAGTTTCAAACGAAACATCATTCTCCTCTATGGTTTTCATCTGTTTGTGCTTCTGTTATTGCTCATCGTAACCATTACTTTAATCAATATCGTCAGAATGGTACTGAAAATTCTAGACAATCCTACAGAAGAGCTAGCAATGCCTGCTGCAAAAGAGAGATCTATGAGGCTAAGTCTATCTATTCTAAAAGGATTTGTGACTCTATCTTATCTCAAAGGGTTGGCTCTCGTGATTGTTTGAAAATCTACAATAGTATTATTAATAGTTGTAAGTCTGCTATGCCTCGTCTTTTTAATGGTCTTCAGGTTATTTCATCTTCTAAGGATAAGGCTAATCTCTTTGCTTGTCTTTTTTGCTGACAATTCTTCTTTTGATGATTCTGGTGCTGTTCTTCTTGCTTTTCCTTCGGACACTGATCAGACTCTTTATTCTGTTATTATTACTCCAAAGATGGTTTCTAGGGTTCTTTCTGATTTTGACCAGTCTAAGACTTCCGGTTCTAATTCAAATCCTGTTGTTGTTATCAAGCGTTGTGCTCCTGAACATTTTTCTATCATCTCTAAATTATTCAATCTCTGTTTGTCTAAGTCCTGTTTCCCTTCTTGTTGGAGGGAGTCTTCTGTTGTCCTTATCTTTAAACATGCTGGTGATAGGTCTACCCAACTAAGTCTCTTCTCCGTTATTAGCAATTCCTTTGAAATTTTGCTCAATGACAAGCTAGTTCATTTTCTGGAAAGTCTGGGCCTCTTTAGTGATGTTCAGTATAGTATATAGTATATATCAAATTATTCTTGGGGTTCATGCATTAGATCCATTGCTCTTTCTGCTTCTTGTAAAGAGAACTCTCTATCGCTCAAAACACTTTCTCACACTTGAGGCTATTCTCTATTGCTACAAATCTACTATCAGGCCATGTATGGAGTATTGTTGTCATAGTTGGGCTGGTGAATCTGTCTCATTTGAGAGTTCTTGATAAGGTGCAGAAAATCATCTGTAATTTGATTAGCCCCACCCTTTCTTTTTCTCTACACCCCCTCTCTCACAGACGTGATGTTGCTAGTCTCAGTCTTTTCTATAAGTACTATTATTGCATGTGTTCTTCAGCGTTATGTTATCTATTTCCCAGTTCTTTTGTTCCCACTCGTTTGACTCGTTGGTCAGGTGGTCTCCATCACTTCGCTGTTTTGATATCTCATTGTAATACAGCTTCCTATTCAAGTAGCTTCTTTCCAATAACCGCAGGCTCGTGGAACTCTCTTACATTAAGTGGCTTCATGCCTTGTCTCGAATGATTTCCATGAAAACAAATAAAAAAAACAAACGTTTATTTCATCAGTAAAATACTCCAACTTCTCATAGGACTGCGGCAAATTCTTTGGTTAGTTCAAAGAAAAATGACTGTCAAATACGCATGGACATCGTTCCATGCATAAGTAATGTCCGTCTGAGATTGTTATTTCCCTGCGCTGATGAGAGCTATAGGCTCTTGTACGTAGGTAATATATTAAAAATAATTTAATATTATTATAAGCCCCTTCCAAGTAAAATTGAAAGTGGAGCACCGTCGGAAAGATTAAAAATAAACATTCACGAAAAAGCTTTAGTGCAATGCTCCAACTCTGTCGTTGAGTGCTATCGAATCTTTAGACGTTTATGCTCGCCGCTTTCCGTGTAAACATCTCTTAATTTCTCCGTTATTACGCGACAATCTATCTTGGTCTAATGGAACTAGTTGAACGTCTACAGATTTAAGGAATGTCTGTGAACCGGGTTCGCGCCCTATTACCGCCTGAGATTGTTATTTCTCTGCACTGATGAGAACCATAAGCTCGAAACGACATCGTACCTATGTAAAATATTAAACAAATAATTTAATATTATATATATGTATATATATATATATATACATATATATATATATATATATATATATATATATATATATCCTTTAAAAAATTGTAATAATTGATATCTCCATTTTCAGCTAGCGATGTTAAAAAAATGATGAAAAATATTGATTAATTTTGTTGTTTTAATACTGCTGAAGACACTGTATTTAGAATAGAATTACCAGGATCTATTAGAGACTATGATCTCTGACTGACTATTGCGAAATGTTTCATGATTTCCCTTCTAATTTGTGCTGATGAAGTACGTAATAATAAGAAATGTTTTGTCTTAGTAGCAGTCGTAAACTAAAACTTTCTTCGTGTTGAATTTTTGGAACTTGTATACTCAATGATGATATGCCATACTTTCGTAAATTTCTAACTTGTCATATAATAGCTCTGGTTGACCCTATCCATAGAGCTGATTTTAATACCTGCAGGATTTATTGGTGTCTGATGGACTTCACCTTCCATCTATGTATCTTTAAGGGATTGTTTTCTTGATCTAGTTAAAATACTATCTTACTCTAAGCATTTGCCTTTACTTATATTATAAGTAAAAAATGGTATGTTAAATTCTAATCATTACGTCTTTATTAATTTTTTGTTTTACAAAACTTCAAAACAATTCAGTGTGCTTTACCAACGTTTTGAACATAAACAAACAACCGGGAATAAAAATGTATTTGTAATAGTCTTTCAATTCTGCAACTCATCAGAAAACCAAGGATCGCTCCCGGAAGAAACCCCTCTAGCAAAAAAAAGAAATAAGCACAAAAAAAAAACACTTTTACATACATCTTACATGAACCCAATTCTTCAAAGGAATCGAAGATTTTACTATAGTCATCCATATAGGATTCATTATACAGAGTTATGAAAATTACGTGCAACATTACGAACAATGCAAGTCGGATTATCTAATATTTGATGGAGTGTATTAATAACATTGTTTTTAAATATTAAAAAGCTATTATAAGAATATCGATAATTTTATTCTCTAACTTCATCTTATGTTGAAATATATATTTATTTACTTGCACACCCGATTAAGAACATAATCTTTACCCTAATGTTCAATGTACCAAGCTAAACATAGCGGATCACGGGTTGTTTAGTTAATATTAAAATGAAAAATAAATAGAGGAAGCGTCACCAATATTAGTCAAGTATTGTTGCCACATCCGAGCTGATGCACCAACCACTAGTAACCCCTTCATTGAACAGGGTGCAAAAAGTCTCACACATAATATATCCTGCAGTGCCTACCAAGCTCCAGCCCCTGTTTCTTTCCTCTCTATGTTATATCCCTGTATTTGTTTTCATGTACTTTAACGAATTGTACTTCGACAAACTTACTACGCTTGTACCCCCTTAACAAAAATCTCCCTGAACACCCCGATAAGCAGCAAAATGCTACCCCTTTCACTTTTGAAGTCCCCAGACGTCGGACAACTTTCTACTCTTATTTTCTTCGAGCTGCTTGCATTTGGACTTTCCTTCTCTACTCCCTGTTTTCTCAACTGTACCAACATGCAAGAATTTAAATGTAATATGAACAAATATCTCGCTGGACAATTTTCTAATTAGGAAGTTCCTTATAAATCTGACCCTTAATTCAAAGTAGCCTCTTACGTTCAGTGGTAATATGCCTTGTTTGGGATGAGTAAAAGTAAAAAAAAAACGAGTTGCTCTTGAACCACCCCTTAAAATTATTTCTCTTTGCCATTTTATCTCAGAAATAATTGCATCAGTTTTTAAACTGAAAGTTGTTACGTTTCTTAAAATGTTATCATCATAACATTCATGGTTGGCAAGATATATGTATTTAAATGGAAAAAGAACGGCTCCACAATTATCCTATTTCATGTTTGTATATTATTAATAGTCAATATATCCTATTAAACAAGAAAATCATGTTATCTTGTAGAGATGAAATATTCCATTATTAGAACAAGCAGTTATATCAATAAGTGGGTATCAAGTACTTCTAATTCGAATGCTTCTAAACATAATTATCACTCTTTGGTAAAATGTTAGTGTGGAGATTTACTGGACTATTTTCATGAAACTAAAAAGTCCGTATTGGTTTGAGCATGAATGCTTAACAACTTAATATTATATTAAACTAGACGTACCCATACCCCGTTGGGTCAAAACAACTAATATTATTTATTCTACTTTAATTTCATTCGAAAATGCATAAACTGTGAAATATCTGTTAAGATATTCTTTTTGCATAACTAAAAATAAAGTATCTTTTCTTCTAAGTTATCAATAATATTATTCTTATATAAAAACATAAATGAATATAAATAGTCATAGATATATTTTGTATACTGTATATATATATATATATATATATATATATATTTATATAATTAGGTATAATTACATGTTAATATATTTGAATCTATAGGAGTGCCTTCTAAACTAACTAACCGACCATTATTAATTGAACTTAGTTGATAAGCGTAAAAATGATAATAGGGGCTATATTTACTTTTATTTGGTGAAAAGGAAATGAAACTCCCATTTGTGAAAATTCAGATACCTTCGATTCTTATAAAATCATAACAATAGGTATTAAACATCACCTAATAATTATTCTCCAAATTTTAATTTCTTTGGATTAATTAAAATTTTCTCGGGGGGAGCATAATATGACCACAACTTCTCATTTCGAAATTTCAATATATCAGATTTATATTAAATTTTATCCATAGTCATTAGCCACCAATTAAGCAAGTTTCTCTGAATTTTAATTTCATCTGAAAACCCTTTAAGCTCAAACCATAAATTTTAGAATCAAAATCATGTAATGGATTTTGATCAAAATTTGAATAAAGATTCTAGACATGAAGTAGTATGATTATATCTTGGGACATAAAAGCGGTGCAAAAAGGAATTAACTTTAGCCGTTCTAGGGCAGATAAGTATTCTTGTAGTATATATATATATATATATATATATATATATATATATATATATATATATATATATATATATATAACCAGCTTTTTTACCCCCTTACGTCTCTATATTAGGGGCTAGATGTGGCGAGTGTTTTCACGCTAAGATTCAAAACTCGACCACTTGGTCAGCAAACTGTGATCAGCTGTCGGGCATTATGCTCATTCAGAGGTAAATAAATTTATTATGTTTATATATTTTTACATTCACATTACTTACTACCGAGAGTGCTCTATTCTTTAAAACAGAACTATGTGTATCAGTTATTCCATTCTCTTCCCTACAACCTGTTTAACACAGAAGAGATGCTACTAGTTTCTGTCTATTCTATCGTTATGTTCATGGTAGGTGTTCGACTGATCTCCAATCCCCTGCCCCCTGTAAAATATTCACAGCAAGAATTCACCTATATCCAACCGTCACAAAGAACTTCATTTCTCTCTCTGTACCAAAAATCAAACGAAAACTCAATGAACAAAGTTTCTTTCCTAAACATACAATCTGTGGAGGAAAATACCACGAGGCTGCTTTCCAACTGATTACAATATGGTCGTCTTCAAGCCTAATATAATCAAATAGTTGTTGAGCCGTCTTCTTGGATAATACATGTCTCTTTAATAATCCTCTGCCCATTCCACCCATTGTTTCTAATCCTCCCGTGGTGGTGTTCATTGTTTAACTGATAATCTCTTTTACCCTTATCTTCGAGTGCCCCGGGCCTTGAAAAGTGGGGGACCCATTAGTAGAAACAAAAGTGATTTGAATTCTGAGTGAATAGATGATAGACAAGGGAAGAATACGTGAGCTAATCAATCTTACTTTCCCCTTTATAGTTTTGTTGATAAATTCAAAACGGTTCAAACTCGAAATAAATTTCCATTAAATCAGATTAGGTAAGCTGCGAAAACTTATCCCAAGTGCAATAGCATTTCAGATGAATTCTTGCAGACATCTCCCGCAAAATATTCAACCACTAATGGACGCAAGATTCCGGTATATTGAGCATATATAGTTTTACTTTAATAATAAATGTTAGGATTTCTAAAATTCGTATATCATGCTTATTTATTTCCTCACCACGAGGACTTCATGTGAGACAGGGTCGTTTTAATATGGAGGATATTCAGCTCCACAAAAAGGGGCAGTCTGGATAGGGTCACAAAATAAAAATGTTCCTAATCGAGAAGGAGTTTTCGCCGTTTTAAAGACAGATACTACATTTTGATCTTGGCTCGGAGGTCAGGTAATATTTACTCATCTTCCACCACACCGGTATTCCCCGGTAGAGGCGTCTCAGGCAATCAGTAATAATCACTCCCTCCCCAAGGAGAAGGTAATGTCTAGGATAATAGCTTCCTAAACTGAACAGAATCATGCATGGAGTCAAGGTAGTAGTAGAGAATGTAATCTATATATTAATGAAAATATTTGACTACTTCTCGTCCCTCTGTGTATGTGTTTGTTTGCCGTCTCTTCGTGACTTATGCATTACTTTTTTATTTACTTATAATCGAATATTTATTGAAATCAAAATGCAATAGTGTAAAGTACTAAAACGAATTTCAAGAAATTATATTTAAAAATATTTTAATTACGAAATTAAATCGACCAAAATGCATTTCGGTTTCTTAAACAAGTCAGCCATTTTAATCTTTGGTTAATAGTCGAAATCTTTAATTAATTGTGAAGCATTTATACAGTCAAATGAAACATCTTTTCTTTCTTTTACATTCTTAGCGCATCCGCGTGTATTAACGGATTGAAAGTTTTCAGAGCTATTTACATCCAATCATTTTATAAATAAATTGAAACAGCATTAACTTAACAATAGTTATAGTTTCATGCCAATTCGGTGCAATTACTAGTGTACTAACCAAACGATATAGTAATAATTACATTTACCTTTCAAAATCTTATATAAAATAATAATGATAATAATGATACTAATTTGATAAGCGGATAGTTAAAAAGAAAAGGAAAGAGCGAAAGAAAAATGAAGGTAAAAAGACTTATATAATCAGGATTGTAGTTTGAATGACAAAGTTTGGGTGACACCTTAAATGTCAGTGGTTACCCCAGAACGAAAGTCGACGAAGCCACGTGACTTCCCGACGGATATTTTCTCACTCTTAGTTTGCGAGACTTCAAGCAGGAAATACGCGTCCGGATGCTGTCCATAATTATGGGGGCAGGCGCGCACAATGTGTAGCGGAACTAGGTATCCGTCTATCTATCTGTCTGTCTGTCTTTCTCACTCACACATGCGTACGAAAGTAATCTGTCTCTCCAATGTTTTCGTTGGCTGTTCTTCTCTTAGTAATAATTACATTTGTTATTGACTGGGTTTAATGAGAAGAAGAATAGAACCTGGGTTCCCGACGACGACGACACGCGTGTATAACGGTTTATACACGTATCGCTAAATGAAAGTGCAACACAAAGGCTGGAATTTGAACCCTAACCCCTAACCTCGAATTGTTCACGTGTTATATAGTTATTTATAAAATTAATTTTCATTTACTATTTCGGTTATTGTTGATTATATGTTTCAATTGAATTTTTTCATTCGTCTTATTCAATCTCTGATCTGTTTCAGATATTTGTTTCATATTTTTTTATTCATCAAAATATGATTTTACATTTACTTTTAAATTTAACGTTTTTTAATTTTATTTCTATTATCCAGTTTTAAATATTAACTTGACATAATCTCATGTTTGCACGACAATATAAACCCTCGAATATTGTGTATCTAACGACTTAGGTGTAATCCCATATGTACTTTAAAAGTCGGTCTCGTATGACAAGTAATAACTGGTGGGCCTTTCTATATCTCCCAATTTTAAATAACCCCCTTTTTTATAAACATCGGTATCTGAGTGGGGTTATCTACGGACGAACAGAACCTGAGTTCACGGTCGTCGATGTCGTGAACCCAGGTTCTGTTCTGTCAATGGTTTATACCCGCTTCACTAAGTGAAAATAGAATAGGTCAACATCGAGTTGATACAGCTCGTTTATTTATCTCCCTCAGAAGGCGGGAATATGTTACACAAGTTCGGGAAAGTGGGATTTGAAAAATCAGCGCTCTAGAGGAAGAGCCCCCTGGCCTGCATAAAATACCTCGTTTGCCCCGTCGGCATTCACCTGTAGGGGCGCCTCATGCTATTAGAAATAAACTAAGGTTGAACAGGTGAAGCCTGGGAGAGTGGACCTCCTAGAACTGCACAGGGCGATAACTCAGGCCGACAGAGAACAAGCCACCTCAACAATGGCCTAAATACTGGCGAACTGATTTTGATATGAAATAACCCCGGACGTGTTTATACAGCTAGTATTCATATATCGCATACGTATTAAATTATTTACGCTACCAAATGTTTCTGATATCATCGTTTATATATTTAATATCAATGTTTTCTGCAGTCAGCTTGTTCTTATGTCTGCATTTTACATAATTATTAATGACAACATTGAGGATAAACTACCACCTGTTTATTTGCTTTATTTCATTAAATATAATAATGAAAATACAGAATGCGTCGAGGAATGATTTTGTAATTATTGGAGGTTGCGGACATCTATATTTACACTTCTTTACAATGTTGAGTCATGTTGGTGTTGTTGTTCCTATTTTTGGCCTCTCCACGAGGGCAGGTTAGACAGAACATCGATTTTTAATGTGAGGAAAATCCATCTTACCCAAAAGAGGCAATGTATTTTAACAAAAATAAAAATTGTCTCGGTCTATAAAGACTTCTCCTTCACTGACCGAGGACAGAAAAGACCAAGTGCATCATCAGAACATATACTACACTTTTTTCTTAGCTAAATGGCGAAGTCGTGTTATTGTCGTGTTTTACAGCATGTCCAGTTTCGAGGTTATCAAAATAATTTAGTAAAGGCTGTTGTGATAGGTTGTTTATTGGCGTGGAGAGGATTGTTAATATATATTGTGTATAGTGTATTTAAACTCAGTAAGATTGTTACTTCTCTCTCTTATAAGAACGTTTAATTTTACAAGTAACCCAAATGAAGACAGTAATAATATTATGTTGGTTCACTTGGCTTTCATTATCGCATCCTGAACACGAACACGGATTTTTTTCAAAAAGATCTTCTTCAATTACATTTAAAAAATAAATGTCAGCTTGTGACACAGTCGATGTGTGGCCCTTTCTGAGAAGCTGGTGCTCTCACTACAGTTTTCAATCCCTTTGCCAAACTTGAACAGACGTAAAATAAATTCACTTCATCAAATGTAATTTCACACGCGACATCCATGTTCTGATCGGGACATTTGGTGTTATCCGTTGTCAGCTAAAATATCAACAATGCTGGAGACACCAGCCAGGGTAAGGAAAGTTCAGATCGGCTGTTACCCAAAGTTTGTTGAAAACTGTAAATACTTTGTGCGTGTTTCTCTGTCTTCCCCCTCTCTCTCTCGCGAAGAGATTGAGAACAGTCGGCTTTCGAATCAGCCCGGGACGAGACACATGTTTTAATATGCTCGCCGAACTCAACTCAAATTCATTTATGTTAATTCTTCGGCAAGAATAAATATATTTTTTATATATAAAGTAATATGGTTGTTCTATTATTGCATAACGTTCATTTGCAGCACAGCCAATCCCAGCCAGCAGATAATTAATTCTCTGGAGAGAATTAATTACGTCGATTAATGCATCATGCCAGCCGACCAAATACCGAGCCGGTTATGAATTCTTTATGTTAAAGGGCACGTAACGATTGTTTGGTCCGGAGAGCTGGTGTGTGCCGTGCCCAATACGTAACAGCTCTTCTAAAAATGTCTCTAAGGCTCACACACACTCAGTCACACTCCCCGGCAAACGGTCGGATCACAAGATGCTTTCAATTGATCTTTGAATGTTGTTTATATTTAATCTAAGACTTATGTTGCTTTTCCTTATTAAAACAAATGGCCGATATGACAGCTACTGTATTTTCAGTCACATTCCACGCTGAGGTCGACATTAGTCGTTTCTCAAAAAGAGCTGTTTCGTTGCGTTAGCACGAACCCCTGCACACACAAACCTTTCCACCATAAGGTAGGCGTTTGTATCGTTTTTAAGGACAAACACGTTTAATAGCCACCTGTATCTATTTTACAAAGAAATTGATAAACATGTCGAGAATGTGCTAAACAACGACTGTGCCAATTTTAGTAAAAATAAACGACGCGTTTCATGTTATTGGATATGCAGTAATACATACAGTTAAGCAGGGAGACCTGAGTGCCTACTAGAATCATCCTCGCGTGTCTTCGGTCTCTTTGTACAGTGGGGTTGTCAAGACAACCTGACATGAGTATACTTCACCCTACAAGTAAAAATATTAAAAATACCATGTATTCGAATCCTAAATAAGATCCGATCGGCATGGCTACGCATTTGCTCATACGAGGAATGGTGCATCTTTTCTCAGTGATGTTATCCCCAGTAACGTCACTAAGATGGGTACTCCACCAGACCAGATACATTTTTGTCCTGGAATCCGGCTAAACCAAGAAAAGACAATAAAGATAAACCATAACATGATTAAGTGGCGAATTCGGGGGAGAAGAACATTAATGTTCTTCACTGTTTTACTAACTCAAATTTAAGAGATAGGAGAGAATCTTGATTGAACACTCATATATCTATGTATCTCATATAGAATACAAGTGTTAGCCCGCCCTCAAAGAGACCTTTGATTTCTGAGAACTGATACTGAAATAAAATCCAAAACATAAAACACTTAAGCAGTACCATTGTGTTTGGTTATTTTAGTTGTGCGTTGTAGGGTTGCTTTGTTATCGTATCCAAACACAGACACTGAACGTTATTAACTTGAAATGACGCGCATTGCGAACTGGCTCTTTTTAAAACACAAAACAATGAAACGTCACCTAGTACACTGACACTCACAAGGTAACTTGCTCCATTCGTATTCTGGATACGGACAAGGAATTTCGTTTCTCACCGCGGAATATCCTTTTCAACTCGACGCGGTACGATTTATCCGACATGATATAGATATAAAAATTGATAGCGTAGTTCAGCTCAGATATCACTTCGAATGAGTTGAACATGGGCATCATGTTACGGATGTAGTTCACCTGGCTCTTCCCGTACCGGCGTAGGGAGATGTGGATGTAGAAGGAGGTGACCGCCGCCGGGCACATGGTGACTATGTATGTGAAGGAGACAATGATGAGCATTATGGACGTCTTGTTCTTTCGCCGGTGCATGCGGGTGACCCACACGGCCGAGCTTAGGTGTTCGCTCTCGATCAGCTGCGGCAGCAGACACATCTTGTAGACCACCATTCCATTGAGAAGACAAGCCAGAGTCATGGGCAACAGGAAAAGCATACTGAACTTGTAGAAGTAAAGGTCAAGTTTCAGGTAAATGTCCAGGTATTCTTGCTTTGACACGCAAACGTCTTCTTTCTGTTCAATCATCACCAAACGAAAAACCTGCAAAAGATACCGAAGCATTAATAATAATAATAATAATAATAATGATAATAATAATGATGATGATGATGATGATGATGATGATGATGATGATGATGATGATGATGATGAGTGCAACGCTGGATACAACTTCACATGCACAAAAGAAAGAATAAACCACCTAATGCATATGGACAACCTGTAGCTACTTGCAAAAAATAAAACGAAACAAGAAACGTTGCTAAATACAACCAGAATCTTCAGCCAGGACATTCGAATGGGATTCGAAATGGAACAGTGTTTACTACTAGAGATCAAATAGTGGAAAACTCGAGACAGCAAAGGGCATGGAATTATCAAGCCAATAAAAGATGAGGGCACTTGAAGAACGTGTACCTATAACTATCTCGGAGTTCGAGAAGTAGACGCCATCAAGTTTACATAATTGAAACAACCAGAGTAGATGAGAAACAATACATAAGCTGAACGTTTCCCCTAAAAATCATGTGCTGGACTCCAGGGAACACAACGTGTTGTTGCCAATAAGCGATCACTGATAATAAGTGAAAAATATGGAGTGAGTAAAAATAATAATAATAATAATAATATATTATTATTATTATTAATAATAATAATAATGATGATAGTAATAACAAAAATCAAGGAAACAAAAATATTTGAGATCAAGTAAGTAGACAAACGAATCAAATAAATAATGTTTACCGGAAAGCCCAATAGAATATGGAACATTAGGAAAACTACAATAATCAAAATTTGTAGTACTAGAAATAAATCAGAAAAAATGAAACAAAAAAAAGAAATTGGTATCATAGGAAGGATTTATAAACCACGGCACTAATGAACACAACTGGTATAGAAAGAAATATCCGTGAGTGTGGAAACTAACTTACATAACCAGATGACATGAACCAACCACCGCTAACTTGAAATGAAAGTCTCTTCTCCTACGTATGCAATGTCTCCCCACTTATAGGGACATTTATATATATATATATATATATATATATATATATATATATATATATATATATAAATATATATATATATATATATATATATATATATATATATATATATATATATATATATAGCATAATATAAAATGAAATAATAAAATAAAGTGCGAATCAAATTTTATTAGAATTCAAAATTCAGGCAAAGTATCTCAACGTCCTTAACTCATGAGTTTTCAAATATAATTCTTCTCTTCAGAGGACCATTACCGCAGTGACGTTACTGCAAGTGATAAAATTTACACTTTGAAAATATATAAAAATATATACAAAATACATAAGAGTACGTAACACATCAAATATATCAAGCCAAAAACATACTTATTTGTTAAAGTTATAAAATCTATCCACGTCATACAAATTAACACATATTCAGGAAAGATATCCAAGAGGTTGATTGAAGATTGATCCAGGTATTGAATAACAGTCCAAAAGCGAAAAAACTGAAAGAACTGAAAAACCGAAAAAGTTATCCAGTCGGGAAAAGCGTCCGCAATCGATGCAGTAAATTACAGTGAAAAATGCATCCAATGTTTATGCTAATTAATACAATGATAACTGAACCAAATCAAATAAAAGTTCAATAAACTCACTTTGTGTTGAAATCATGAAGTTCAAAATTCAGGATTCAAATGATTTGACCGGAGTAGCACAAACCAAAATTCGCTGGTTAAATGGAAAATCCGCTAAATCCGATTTGAACAGAATTAAATCCAACCGAGTCAATATATTCGGCCAGTTCTTCTTCCGGGTCCGATGAAGATTATTTCAATGGATAACGTTAAATTTGAAAGTAATCACTTTCCCGCAAGCCAAGTAAACAGAACCCTTTATCGCCGATCAGAACAGAATACTAAAGTCGCAGACTGTCTTCTTTTTCAAACGACGTTACCGGAGCGGATGTTATATTTCGAATTTAACAAAGAAGAAAATGTCACCAGACACCGACAGATATATTAAATCAATTCAACTAATACCGGATGTTACTTGTCTGGTTCAAATAAGGTCAAACACGAAAGGGTGTGTTAATTTAGGTCAAAGCTTCTAATTGCAATCCCATTCCACGTATCTACCCGAACTGTCTGGCCTAACCACAAAACAACAAATTTCACAGATCTTGCCCTATCAAATAATTTAGAAGATTTATGAAATTAATAATTACGAAGTTATTTAAGTAATTAGAAGTTAATAATTTAATAGTTTAATTTAAGATTTAATTTTATCAAATTAAAAAGTTTAAGAAATTTAATTTAATTTAAGATTTAATTCTTCCTAATTAAGAAATTATGAAAATATTTAGAGTTTAAAAATTTAAATATTTAGACTTTTACAACTTAAAAAATTTAAAGGGGTATATAGGCATTTTCAGAGTCTAACCTTTTAGGCAGGGAGGATTTAACGAACACATCTCCAAAACTGGACACCCCCGGTCCCGACACTCACTCAATCAGCTACCGTGGATTTGGTGGTGGTTTCCACTGTGCATACTTGAATTTCCTTCTATGTCGACATTTGGAGACTAATTCACTTCTAGAATTGATCAGATTTAAACGTTTAGGTGCAGTGGCTATCATTACGGCTTCTGAATTGCATAAACCGCAAGATCTAGATCCCGGGCTATAGGAGTTTGCTTTTTTTAGAATGGACCATTTTATATTGTGGGGAATTTTATTGGATCTAAAGTTTTTAACTAAAGTGGTCAGCGATGTTTTGTTGTTGCCGACATCGTTATTAAAGGAGTAATTATGCATAGATATGCGGGTTTTAATTAAATTTGCTGTCGCCCCAATATAAGTGTGTATCTTAGGGTTTACTATTGTTCCTGATCCATTTATATTCCTATTCACTGGTCTACTTCTATTTACTGTATTTTCATGATATGGATTAGGTTGGTTAATTAATTGTATATTATTGTTAGCGTTATTGTTAACTACCATTGAAAGGTCATTATCGGCTTGCAGAGATGGAAGATGGATAGTAGGATTATTAGGTATAGAATTATGGTGCAAATTAGTCGTAATGCTCAGTTGTGGAATTTGTATTAGAGGCTGCATTTATGTGATCTCTAGGGTTCATTGTAGAATTATTCAGCTCAGTTACGGTACAAGCATACACAATGTCAGAATATGTGCATCTATTATCTAATGGGCAATCATTGGTACGCTGTTGCATGTATTTATGGGATTGGAACAATTAATATTAGATTGGATAGATTTTATTTTTTTGCTATTTGCTGAGATTATTGTTTGGGCTATGTTAGGCATAGTAGAATAGGACATTTTGATTGAGTTTTTATTAAGTATGGAGCTGTATTTATGTGGGTATTTAAAGGAGTTTTCTGATATGTTAAATAATTCCTTAGAGATATTGGTTTTAATGTTGTTATCAAAAAGTGGGTTAAACCAAATGTTGTTTTTCCTTCTAAGGCGTTTACATGAAGTCGGTGTGGGACTATCTATATATTGCTCATTCTCATCAGGTATGAAAGAATGCCTCTGAGGTCTATGGTTATTTACATTTCTTTTGGTCCGGCTCCTATTGCTAGTGGTCATATTGTGTGTAATAATATTTACAGTTGTATCATCCTGTTTGTTTTGGTTATAAGTTATTTTTTTAGAATATCCTGAGTTATAAAATTGTGCGTTTTGGTTAAAAATGATTTTTATTAGCGGAAAGCCTAGATATTCTATTGGAAACCGACGGGACTATTGAATTGATTATAGCCTTCGGGTGGTTAGATAGTTTGTGTACATAAAAAAGAGTTAAGTTAGGTTTATGGAAGAGGGCTATATAATCCGTCATTGAGGTTAAGGTTGATATCAAGGAAGTTAGAAGTTTTTCTCTCAGAATCAACAGTTATGGATAGGCCGAAATTTCTGAAAAATTCATGCAAGGCTTCCATTGTTTTGCTATACCTTCTAGGCCTCTCATCAGAGACAAATAGGGCATCGTCTCTGTATAGGCCACCTTCTATAGTTTTAAACTTATGTTTGATTTCATTTAAGAGGAATACACCCACTGGGTCAGTTACTTGAGCAGAATCCGAGGACCTCATAGTAATATCGAAGTCGTTGGGGGTGTCCTTTCTAGTCCATAACTTACCCTCGAATTGGAGAATAGATCTTGTCAGAGTAATAAGTTTAATTTCCAAATCAGTAAGGTTTGAATTATTTTCCGCTAAATTTAAAGCTTTATTTAAGAGAATTGGGTAAATAGATTCGTAATAGTTGTCTATGTCAAAAGTTTTAAAACTTAATCTTATTTTATTATTTCACCTTATTTTATTATTTCATTTTATATTATGCTATTAATGCTCTATCCAGTATGTTGAGCTTCAGTCTTTATCCGGATGTTTCACTAATTAAAAGATATTAGTTACCTCTTATATCTTTTGTTGGATTAACTTCATATATATATATATATATATATATATATATATTTAGATTTTTCACTTATAAAATAGATCATTCAGTGAAGACCGGGGTTGTTCCAATAAAAACAAGCTCGATGATACTCGATTACAGAGTACAGAGCATTTATATGTGATTTTATGAAGGCTTACCAAAGCATTCCTTTCAGGACACCAATGATCACCATTAAAGATATTTTTTCTTACAAATATTATTTATTCAAATTAATTTGTAAGAAAAAATATCTTTAATGGTGATCATTGGTGTCCTGAAAGGAATGCTTTGGTAAGCCTTCATAAAATCACACATATATATATATATATATATATATATATATATATATATATATATATATATATATATATATATATACACGCTCCAACGGGAGACGGTCTGAAATTACGTGATAATTTATCATTTATAAATTTATGTCTTTATTTTTGTTGTTATTGTTTTCTGACAATAATTGTACTACTGGTAATAATTGCTTCCTTGGCATTGCAGAGTCCCCCCCCCCTCTTTAAATACGTAGATGTCCTTAAATGTGCCTGTCTTTACTTTTGCCTGAACAGTTTCCAGTTTCGGGCGTCCAGCTTAACAGTAATACGAAATGCGTAATACGAAATGTAATTTGAAAATAGCTTGTGGAAACGTCAGAACCTTACTTGACTGTTATTCTTCTCACTAGCTGCAGAGACGAACAGCCCTTGTTGGACAAAAACGGATACGTTTCAACATTGATATAGCAGCGTTTTCCCAAACAAGATTGCTGGAGGAAAGTAGCCGTGTAGAAGAAGGCTATGAATATGTATTTCACGTGATCGAGAAAAACGGAAAGAGAACGCACAACCATGGCGTATGCATGATTGGTCGGTTTACCAATTCTCTTCACACTGTTTCTTTTCTTCCTCTACTTCCTCTCTGTCTGACTAATTATCTGTCTCCAAGTAAAAGTTACAGAAGTATCGTCAAATAGATCTAATAAGTTTTTGATTTAGTTTTTATACAGAAAAAAGAAGGAATATTAATAAAATAAACAATTTGTATATTTTATCTTCGTTATTTATTATTTTTTGCTTGGTTTGCTACACTACTTAATAGCATCCAGGATATTTAAAAAAAAATATTCCGATTTTAAGAAAATCAGTTGAACAAAAGACAGTTTTATTATAAAAAGATCAGTTAGACTAATTAAGAAAATCTTGAAAAACATAAATTTATAATATCGATTGACTTTGATTTTTTTTCAGCAAATGTCATAAACAATTCCGTTCAAAGTAATGCCAATTAGTTTTAAAAGGTTTGTCAAATAAGTTTTACGACCATGTTATATTTTTTTCAATTCTTTAAATACCTCTTTAATTATTACAAAAAGTGAATTAATTAAAAACATATAGAAATTGCATTGAAAAATACATGAGAGTTCTTCGAAAACCAATAAGCATTGTTGATTTTTCAAATTCGAAAAATGCCAAATGTATTTAATTCTGCAAACGCTAACTTTCCATTGTGTTAGTCATGCCTTTTTTCGTTAACGTTTGAAACACATTTTCAACATGTAAAATTTATAGTCGTCTTTCTGAAATAATATCCTGTGTGTTTGTTTTGTATAGACTTATAAACAATTGAGACTGATCCAGAAAGAATCTTGATTTGATATGGTAATTAAAAAATACGTACAAAATGTAAGTCTTTTTACACAAATATTTCTATTTAAAATATTCAAAATAAAATCCATTCAGAACTAATTAATTGCTGAAAATATGATTTCAATACGATAATCTCTTACTTTTAAATAACATATTTAGAGACAGGGTATCCTTTATCTAGTGAACTTGTCAAAGGGTTCTTCAACAATAATATATTATTTTTTTTATTATAATTTAATATTAATATTTTGTTATGTGTTGAATGAATTTCTTCACGTTTGTTTTATTAATTATTATTATCATACAAGCTGAACTACACGTGGAAACAGGTTAAAATTGAAATCCAAGTTAGGAAAGTTAAGTATTGAAAAGTCAGCAAGATAAAGAACTTGTGTTTATCGCCAACAAATATTATTCATATTTATTTGTCTTTCGACTTATACGTTTGCCACTATCCTTATTTATTAAAAGTTAAGTATGTGTATATCTTTATATATTTGTATGCTAAAGATTCACTCCTTAGATAATTAACAGATTATTATCGATTGTGGAATACAGCTGCTAGGCATAAGGGTGTGTAATGTGATATTAAAATATATCAGTTTAACTTAATTTTATAGAAAAAGGCTAAAATATAGTAGAAGTCCTTCATAAAAACTCTGATACCTCCAATTTTTGTGAAATTTACAAAATAGCTATTAGACATCAATTAATAAACATTCCTCAAATTTCAGTATCTTTGGAGTATTTTAAAGGTCTTTGGGGGGCATAATACGGGCGCAACCTCCATTTTGAATATTTAAATATTTCAGATTTGCATAGAATTTTGTCCATGGTACTTAGACATTTAAATTTCAGACATTCTTTTCAATAAAATAATTTAATAGATTTTGATTGATAAGGATTTTAGACATGAGGTTTAATATCATTATATCTTAAGTTTAATCGTCGTGAGAACAGTAGTACACAACCGTTTAGGTCGAGAAATAAATTGTTACTGTCCTAGGACGGGTATTTCCCTAGTATTTATTTATTTAAAGTTAGGTATGCGTGTATGTTTATATATTTGTATGTACACAATTCAGTCCTAAACTAATTAACCGGTTATTATGAATTTTGGAACGCAGCCGCTAATAGTAAGGGTGGGTAATATTGGTTATATTTAGTTTACTTTAGTTTTATGCAAAGTAGGTAAAGAAAGTGTTAAAACCCTTCGTGAAAATTCAGAGACCTCTGATGTGAAATTTAGAAAATAGCAATTCAACATAAATCAATAAATATTCCCTACATTTCAGTTTCTTTGGAATATTATAAAGTAATTTAGGGGGCGTAATATGGGTAATTAGATATACATTAAATTTGATCTATAGTCATTAGAGACCAGTAAGGCAAGATTCTCTCAATTTTAATTTCTTCTCAAGACCCCTAAACCTTAAATTCAAAATTAGAATAATAATTCTAGATAAATGTTAACTAGCATTATATCGTTATTTTAATCTTTTTCAAGGAGACATAAAACTGATGAAAAACTGTTTTGCTCGGGGAATTCATTTTGCACATTCTAGGACGTGTATTCTTCTAGTGAAATTGAAACTTAACGTACATTTTTATATGTTCATATGAAAAATCTAGCTTATCTTCAGTGCATTAACGTGATTTGAGACATAAACTGCTTACAGAACCTTCTATTCTTAAACTACTTACAGAACCTTCTATTCTTAAACTGCTTACAGGACCTTCTATTCTTAAACTGATTACAGAACCTTCTATTCTTAAACTGCTTACATACCTTCTATTCTTAAACTGCTTACGGAACCTTCTATTCTTAAACTGCTTACAAAACCTGATATTTTTAAATATATACACATATTTGATTGCTGACCAGCTGCACCGTCATATACGTTCGATGATATGACGTGAACTGGTGTGTAAACATAGATTTAACCATAAACTGCTCGCAGAAGCTGATATTCTGTAATGGTTACGCATCTGAGTGCTGACGAGTTTCAAAGTCATTTAACTTCATTGAGCTGACAGGAACCGGTGTGTCAACGTGGTCTTAACCGTAAGCTACTTTCATGTTCAAAATATTTAATATCTAATATTCTTCACTTTTCTGCGTTCTGTTGATTGCCTGGAACTTACCTCACGTAGAATGAGGGGCGTCTAACCGAACAAAGTGAACGGTATATAGTCTTCAACAAGACTGTAAACCGCTTTCATAGATTATTACAGCAATGAGTAAGTATGGAAACCCACGTATGCACACTCCGTAACAGAGGTCGACGACCTCTCCGTTAGAAAAAAACGGGACCTTTGCCTTTTAAATGTCTTGTAATCCTATGGTTTTTCGTGATGCAATGCACACGTGAGATTATACCAACAAAGTTTGACACATTGTTTGGAATAAAAACGTTTTTGTCGTTATCAGTTTAGCTTTGGTTTGGTTTGCTTAGTCTGAGTTACGGCATATCAACGCCTTTTGGGTGATATAATGCCGAAACATGCGTATTGTCAGAGATTACTTGTATACAATTGCTTAAACCGAAGTCACTATTTTACACATAGATGGGAGTAATGTAGGTTCATACCTTTCCCAGCAGTATCAGTAATTAAACAAAAATGATCCGATATTTGAGCTCGGCTTAGTCGAAAATATTAAGTGAGGAAGGAACAGGCGAAGTACTATTTTAGATATCTACATATCTACTGTCAAAAACAAAAGGCTAAGATCTTTTCTTTAAAATAAGGTAAATTTTCATTTTTAGATTCATTGCATTATGAATTATTTCATGATGCAAGGATTCATTGCTGCTGCACTAGTAATTCCCAGCATAAAGTTGTGAGAAATTTTGCGTCGTTGTAAGTTAAGGTGTAATACTGTTTGTCTGTTTTAAGGCATATCAACGTTATTTGCGTAAGCGAAAACAGAATTGTCAACGATCAGAAGTCATTATTTTTCCACTAGCCAGGATGAAAACTGTCGCTGCATACCTTTCCCAACATAACAAAGAAAATCGCCGCTTCTAAATAGCGTCAAAACTATTGAATCAATCCGACCAAGATTTTAAGTATATAAGGTGTGATGTCACATTTGGTGCAACATTTGTAAAGCTTGGTCGAGTAGTTTTGTAATTATTTAAAAACTTGATCGTGACCGACGAACTGACAGACTATCAAACATTCTCTTATACGAATCCAATTAGGTATCAAAAACATCGGGACTTTAAAGGTAAAAGAAGAAGTGAACTTGCAAAGAAAATATGCTAGAGACAACCAGTGCAAACATGCACTATGCGATTGCATGTTTAGTGGGTTGCATGTTTGCGGTGTATGCGAATAACGGACATGCTGCAGATGAGAGATGTTCGGCAAAAAGGAATGGGATCCACAGAAAAATTGAAAATATTTTTGATTTTATATTTGGCCACCTAGAATGTTATTTCTCTTTAAAAAAGTAAGTGTTTCCTTTCATGCTGAGAGATGGATACTCTGAAAAAGTAATGTTCATAAATTGTCTGCAGATAGGCTATATATGTGAGTACTGGCTCGCCGTTATCTCAAGTGGATACCTAGTTCGTCCTTCTGGGTGGTCGAATGGGGATGACTGGGGAAAAGTACATATATTTCAGGAGATGGGCAGGGTAGGAGAGTTAGACTTGGCCCTCTATACGTCACACGGTCAGTTTGGTTTTCTGTAGTTAAACAATGAGTTCAGGCTTGTGTCCCTCTACGAGCAAAATGGGCTTGGCTAATTGATTATGTTCCTTGGACCGTTTTGATTTGGTCGGGTCAGGATTTGTCACTTTGCAAGTCTGTTATTCAAGAGAAGAGAATGAACATCATTGTGACCTCGAGAGGATAAACCTTTGTGAATTGTTTTAAACGGGTATTACGATTTTTTTATGGAGGGAGAATTCTTCTGTTGCAGCATTGTCTGAGATTAAATTGACACTGCGACCGATGTTGGAATCGAGTAACAACTTGGAACCGTCACAACGAGCGAACAATAACAGGTTGTACAGTGAACGCACACAGACACGTTCATACCAATTGATTAAGCGCATTGGTACACGGTACACGACTAGCTCTTGTACTTTATTTACACAGGTTTGTATTTCGGCCTAGAGTGAGCGACGTAATACACTAAAACTAAAAGCTGGTTTGATGTGTCAGACAGCTTTTTATTTATACCTTTGATTGATTTTATAGAACGTTTCTTCACTTAGCACTGGCTTTATATCAAATGTCATTTAGTCAATAGCATACCAAGTATAAACATTGGTTTGTGGTGATGACCTATCAGTCAGAATTTCCAACTGTCGTAGGACGGTCGAGTTTCGACCTCGGCTTGAAGCACTTGCATGTCTAGCCAAACTGAAGGGCTGTGATACAGCGAAACTGTCTATTGACGACTATATGTAACGTTACGACACTAATAAACCTGTGTGAACATAATGTGTAATGTAACATAGTGTCGCGATTTCTTTTGGCAACACGAATATATCTTCGCGTGTAACAGCTGTGTTTTGTTGATCTGCAGACCAAAGTGCAGCAAGATCGGTGTGTAAATTTCGCCCTCTCACTTTAGCATAGTCGTCATTGTCGTGTTGGTGTGTTGATTTCTGTCGTCTTAGTTTTGTAATTTTAATTACTGAAGCAATTAAAAAACACCATTATTTTGCTCTAAGCGTTAATATCGTTACACCTATCAAATTATCTCGATAAAATCTAGTTGATTATTTCTAACTCAACCCTGATATCATTAGCAAACCAGAATGATGTCTATTGTCATGTTGGGAGCATTAATTAGACTGTTCCACTGTTCTATTAATATATTAGATCCATATTTTCTCTCCAATGGCAAAATCCGAGACAACGGTCTATTTCGTAAACGTATCAGCGCGCACGTGTGCATGTGTCTTAAAGACGATAAAATGTTAACCCTAACCTGTGACAGTGCAATCAAGATGAAGAGTATCAGAATGGAATATATGGCTGTTTTCGGCTGGCACCACGACGACCTCTTCAGCGGGAAGTAGACGGCCACGACTCTCTCGAATGACATCAACACAATAAGCCAAGAAGACATGAGAGTTGCTGTATTGCTGGCAAAATTAAATGTGCTGCAACCTACGTCCGAGAAGTAGCGGTAGAGGCTCGTATTTCTTTCGTTCACCATAAGGATATCAATCTCTGACATCTGAAAAATAACGGGTAAATAATTGATGAAAAGACAAAAGTAAAACATATATAAATAATTAAATAAATAAAATCTATTAATTCGTAACACATAGGTCCGTTATTATTATTATCATCATAATTATAATAATAATTATTATTTTATAGTAGTCTCAATTTTTGGATGTTTTTAGTTTGAGTTTTCTTTTTTTGAACAGCTAGTCAATCCCCTTACCTTAGACATTCAAGCTGTATCTCAACACTTTCGCTGTTTCCACCAGGCAAGCAATTTACAGAATTGGAAAATAAATTGTCTCGCCAATCCGTTTAAGCCATTTATGGTGGCTTTTCGTTATAGTTCCAAGCGTTCCAATTACAACGGGAATCACCTTTACTTCTTTATATTTCCATAATTTAACTAATTCCCATTTTATATCTTGATATTTATTTATTTTTTCGTGTTTTTCCTCCTGCACTCTGTTATCGAAGGGGCAGGTTATATCAATGATTAAGTAAGTTCTTTTGGTTTTTTTAGACAGATTAAGTCGGGTTTTTAATTTTCAAGAACCTTATCAGTCTGTATGCGCATGTCCCAAAGAAGTTAGCCATTGCCGTTCTCCTGTACCACTTCTAGCTTATGCTCATCCAACTTCTCATAGTGATTCAATTCATAAAGTTTGGTCCAATTCATTAAGTTTTTTCATGAGTTTTATTATTATTATTATTATTATTATTATTATTATTATTATTATTATTATTATTATTATTATTATTATTATTATTATTATTGTTAACATTATTATTATTAACATTATTATTATTACTATTATTGTTAACATTATTATTATTAACATTATTATTATTATTATTATTATTATTAACATCATTATTATTATTATTAACATTATTATTATTATTATTATTATTATTATTATTATTATTATTATTATTATTATTATTATTATTATTATGATGATGATGATTATTATTGTTAGTTACCCATTAGGAGTTCTCACAAATCATCACCAGTGATTTCTCACTGATAATAACCGGTGGTGTTCCCTAGAATCTAAGTGACAACAAGTATCCTCAGATTTTTAGTACTCCCCACCTATTTTGCTAACCATTGCAAATGATTTTGCGTTATTGAAACAGTCGTTTACCACTCAGTTCTCACTGGCAAAGACTATTGGTCTTCTCTGTGATTTGGGTGGCAATAAGTTTCACCAAGGTCAAGTACTTTACCTACCCTTCCAGTCGAGCGCTAGTTAGTGCACCGCCTCCTCGGTCTTTCCATCCTTCGGTTGAATAATACGTGTGTAGATTTGCTAGTATAAATTTAAGCACATGTCAATGATGACGGTTACAATGACTTTGCCCGTGCGTGAAACAATGAATTTCTCGGGGTGTAATTTTGAGTGATATGAAACCAGCGTGAAATCTGACGGGTCGGCACATGAAAGACATGATACAGAATGATATGCGGAGAAGGGTTAACGGATGATACGATACGTGGGACTAAAGCGATAAAAAAACGGCTAGATTCTGAGTCAGACCAGTTTGGGACCTCAAAGTTAACGGTCGCTGACAAAATGGTTTAACGACAGCAACACTGTTGAGAATCGTACGCGGCTATGGGCGCTGTTCTGTCTGTATATCTAATTATCTGCTTATATGTCTATATCTATCTATAGTTACTTAGATTAATATAACTGTTTCTCTCCTACATAAAAAAGTGTAAATTGTACTTTTGATCACGTAATATTTTTCTCTCAACGAACTACCATTTCCAGACTCTGTCTTATCTTAATTTTTCTTACTACAACTCAACGAGGTTATAGGCAAAACTATGAACAACCAACGGGTTCTA
Source organism: Sepiola atlantica (assembly GCA_963556195.1). NCBI lineage: Eukaryota > Metazoa > Mollusca > Cephalopoda > Sepiida > Sepiolidae > Sepiola > Sepiola atlantica. The sequence goes on from OY744515.1 coordinate 35,365,121, forward strand.
GTCACATATACGACACGGAAAGCGTGGGAACACGACGGAGAGAAATAAAATTAACATTAAGAAGTAGACGAAGAAGTAGACGACCGGAATTTAGGATGACAACAGACAACACGGTTACAAATAGGAAAGAACAAAGAACAACGCAACACTCCTGGATCTTTCACGCTATTATATGTGGTATCAGCCGAAACTGGCCTCATCACATTGTGTGTGTGTTTTTTATGAGGGAGTAGATGATGATGATGATGATGATCATGATCATCATCATCGTCGTCGTCGTCGTTATTATTATTATTATTATTATTATTATTATTATTATTATTATTTGTACCGACTAGGGCGTCTGGCACATGTAATTATCAGAGATTACTCACTGATAATAACCGGTAGTGTTCCCTGGAGTCTAGGTGAAAACAAGTCTCCTCAAATTTCCAGTATTCTCCACCTCTTTCGATAACCTTTACAAAAGACTTTGCGTTATCGCAACAGCCGCGTACCATTGATTTATCGCTGGCAAAGACCATTGGTCTTCACTGGAATTTGTGTGACAATAAGCTTCATAAAGGTCCCAGTACTCTTCTCACTCATCTAGTGGAGGTCTGGTTAGTGTTCTTCCTCCTCGGTCCTACCATCCTGCTTGACCCTTTACGACTATTTTATGCGATATCAGCCGAAGTTGATGCCTTGGGGACTCGCAGTTTACAAGATTTCTTGCAGTTTTAGCTCCCTTGGGTCCATGCGGTGTTCCCTCCGTCCATTTGTTTTACTTCTGTTGCCATTTCCATGTGGCACTGAAAAAACATCTTACATTTATTTAAAAAAAAAATAGTATGCATTTTTTTGCACTAAATAATTCCATATAGGTTAAATTGATAATTAATTTCATGTAGTGTAAATGTACGAAACTATTTTCCATATGCTTATAAATTACATTGGGAATTAGTCTGACGAAAGCGATAATGGCGTTACATGTCAATAAATAGTGGACTGTCGAAAGAACATACACCACTGTGATTGACGTGATGAGACTCAGAGTACCTCAGAAAGAGCAGTTGTCACAGTTACATATGTCTCGATTAAAGGTCATGTTTTAATTCGGCTAACAGAGCCTCCCCCGTTTGGATGCCATACTCTATAGCCCCTCTCTCCCACGAGTAACATTATTTCACTACGACGGTAGCGTATGTGTCCTGTTCGTATGAGTAACAACTAGGGATTCATTTTGGTTAAGTTAGCTCACATTACCACCGTTACTCCTAGCGTGAGTATTTTTACTTTGGGCGATTCTATAGAAGGATATTTCGGATAAAGGTATACGTTTTTTTCTTTCAATATTTTTGATCAAAGTTCTAATTGATCTTTGAAATGTGTACAGTATTTCACATTGTATACAGAAGTACAACGAATGTCTACAAGAATAACACACATACACACACATTGATATATATATATATATATATATATATATATATATATATATATATATATATAGTTTTCAGGTTTGATTATTTTTGATAGGATTCCGAATCAGAGAGCTCTATGTCCGTTCAAACAGAGCATGAATACGTTATGAGGTTTAAAAAGACTAAATATACATTCGGATTGTACACATTATAAGTTATTTCGACCGTAACTAGGTCTCCTCGGATGTGTTTCCAATAGGAGACCTGGTTAAGGTCGAAATAACTTATAATGTGTACAATCCGAATGTATATTTAGTCTTTTTAAACCTCATAACGTATATATATATATATATATATATATATATATATATATATATATATATATATATAAGAAGAATAAAGAGAAAAAAACGGCAGTTAAGCTTATATACGCTGTAAGTGGGCAAGGCATCTTAGTATTTATAAAAAAAGGACTAAAAGTATATATATATATATATATATATATATATATATATATATATATATATATATATATATAATTAAAACATTTAAAAAAAAATATTTTGATATGTTGATATTTTTTATATTTTTAATATAAAACTAAAACTAAAAATAAATTAATTACATAAAAAGTAGTGTAATGGATTCGTCTAAACACTTTAAAATGCAGCAACATTTTTGTAAGTAACAGATAAATTTTATTAGACAAACGAACAACACAGGTAAGGAGGAATTTTTATTTTGTATTTATTTATTTATTATTTTTTTTAATAACTAATATAAGTTAGCAAAACATTTATACGGAACAAAACTTAGATTTAGTATACGGAACGTTTATGTTTTTGCCTTTTAAGGGAAGTGGGGTCTGATCAACTCTGCTGGGAAGCCATGAAATTAAATCTTGTCGTGTTTTTAAATTCCCGAAACAGTTTTTCATGGTAAACAACTGATGCTCCCTTAAATAATGTTAGAAACAAACTAATATAATAACTGTAAAAGTTAAATTGACTTACATGAGTGATTTTCCACTGAACGACTTGGGACTTAAGGTTTTTTTTAGTTTTAATGGTTGAGAAACTTCTGAGACTATATATATATATATATATATATATATATATATAGAGAGAGAGAGAGAGAGACAGAGAGTATATTCTTGTTTCATGATTAATATTTTAATTCATTTTTTATCATTGGAAAATCGGAGTTATACGAAGCCAGGACAATTACGCCTCCGCATAATTAAACTAATTTTGTTTTAAGATATTTCATCATGATTTTATATATATATATATATATATATATATATATATATATATATATATATATATATATATATATATGTAAAGGAGTAGGACTACCAATGTTTGTAAAAAGTTTTTTTCACACATTTATTTATTATTTTGTTATTTTAACATTTTATAATTTCATATAACGCATTTCAAGCGGTGGTCCGCTCTCATCAGATATTTAAATCCATATTAACTTTTCTCTAGTTGGAACTGCACTAATACTGCACTACCCTCTTTTTTCTCTCTCTTTCTCTCTCTCTCTCTCTCTCTCTCTCTCTCTATATATATATATATATATATATATATACTAGAAGAATACTCTTCTCATGAGGAGTAAAATAAATGTTTACATGTGAGGTTGTATCTATATTATGTCATATAACACTTTTTACAATACCCCGAAGAAACTAAAATTTGGGGAATATTCATTAATTGATGTCCCATACCTGTTGTTAAACTTTCACAAAAATCGAATGGTTTTCACTCTTTATTTGCGCCCGTTTGCATGAAAGTAAATTAAGGTAAACGTAGTCCACATTACGACTCTTACACCTTGACTTTTAATAAACAGAGAAGATGGGAGTGAGGGGAAAAGTGAAAAACATATAGTCAGAGAGAGTGAAAAATATAGACATACATTTAGCGATAAAGGGTCAGTTGGTGAGTTAATTGCAAATCACGACTAATTAGAACAATATATATTTCTTTCAAAAATATTTTAAAAAAAAATTGAACATGTAGCTTTTGTGATTAAATATATAGGAAACAAACTTAGAAAAACAAACGTTGATTATCTCAGCTTTAGTATAATGAATGACAATGAGACGTGGTATTTGGAAAAGTATTACATCTATTGACGGTTTTTTGGAATATTTCCAAAAGCATCATTACAACTTATTCAGCACTTAATTTGCGAGATAAAAGTAGGAAAGAAAGAGAAAGGCTAATGGTCACTTACCTGACGTTCAATCAGCGTGAGTGTATCGAAAAAGGCGAGCGAAAAGAGATACTGGCGGTATGACTTGTTGCCGCGACGCCGTGGCCGCATTAAATACATGGATAACAAGTTTCCTACGACTCCAATGACCACAATGATTGGTGTAACAATTTGCTTCAGCCAAAAACCCCATATCGGCATCTGGATTACTTCTCCTGATTCATATGAATAAAAGAAAGAAAGAAAATGAAAAAAAAAGTCTGAATTAAAAATAAATATTGATGAATAAAATAAAAATGAAAGTTTTTATCTTTAATTAAATAAACTCTTTTGCTGATTGAAAAATGCGCCTGGAAAATGCTTCAAGGTAAATCTTTAGTTGCATGATTTTTTACAAATGGGTCACCACGTATCAAGGTCCGAGGGTCACTTTAGGATAAGGGTAACAGTGATTCGCAATTGGACGATGAACACTGCCATGAGAGGATTGGAATCTAATGGGTAAGATGAGCAGAACATTACTTACAAATAATTTTATCATCCGAAAGGACGGTTCAACAAGTATTTGTTTACATTAGACTTGAAGACGACCATCTTGTAGTCGATTGGAAAGAAATTTGTCTATGTCTTTTTGTACCGAGAACGAGGAAAATAAAGTTCATTTCTGTGGTTGTAGCTAGGCGAGTTCTTACTATGAATATTTTTCTTGAGGAGGAGCTTTTAGAAACCCTGCCATTAACATAACAATACAGTAGAGAGAGGCTAACAACGTCTCTTCTGTGCGGACGAGGCTGTAGGGAAGAGAAGAGATCATCTCCCCGCTAGATTCCAAATCAACATTTCGTTAAAGACGTGTAGTTTTAAGCGATGTTATATTTAAAAAAAAAACTACATTTATCACCTACAGGCATTTTAGTCAGTATTTTTTTATATTTTGTCTCGGGTTTTTCAACATCAATATCAACCAGTAACCAGGCCTTGCTTTTATCGGTGATGCTCTCTCATCCCGAAATACACGTCACACTCTATGCAACTAAATTACGTGTTACTAAATAACGCGTTTTAACTTTTGTGTTTAAGATTTGTGAAACCAAATCTTTAAGAAAATCGCACTGTGGGGTACTTCGTGGTCCACACCCCCTACATATTAGCACATATTTACCATGTACGTTGTTCTCAATTTGCATTTATGATTAAAACTGATAGCGTCGGACTGTTTTGAATTCGTATAATCGAATTATCTGTAAATTTTATTTTTATATTTTGAGAGGTGGCCTTGGCGAAGTACATACAGACGTAGATTGACGACTTCGGCGTGCCAAGTTCGAACCTTGTCGGATCCATAGCATGACTTTCACTAGAACTACCAAATCGAGAGATCTCGATGAACATCGATCAAAGAGATAATTAAAGAGAATACATGAGACGAACAAAACCGCTCCTGAAACTAAATGATATAATAGACACCGAACAAAATAAATAAATATTTAGGCAGTATTCCTAGTAATACACTCTGGGCCCTTCATAAACTATATATATATGTTTATTTCTTTAATTTTAAGAGATATATTTTAGAGCTAATAATTTATCATAAAAAGTTACAATGACGTAAATAATATATTTAGAATTAATATAAATATGATGTTAAACGTTTATTTCTGAAAAAGTAGAATTTGTTATGTAATGCAATAGAAACGCATTTCGATAAGTAAAACTACTAAAAAGAAAAAATGGCTTCGTGAATTCAATATGAAAGCGTTTGATTAATGGAAAAATGCTAATTTTAAAATAAAGATTTGTTCGTGAAGTCAATAAAAGCACCGTTGTCCTATATATTGAATGTTGAGTCTGTCAACTAACTCGAAATAATGGTTATATTACAAACATATATTTAGACAATTAAGGTACACAGTTAGGTTTATGTTTCAATCATGGGGGAAATTATGACGCTAATTACGTTTTCTAGCCTGACAACTTCTTCCGGGAATGAAGCATGAACGTTTTTGTGTAGCTTACTTATCATAGATAGGTTTTTATATTATTACTAAAGTCACATCACGTATTGAACACTGCTGAAGTAAATACTGAAGATAAGTATACCTAATATATTATATTATAATATATTATCATAGATATATGAATATATATATATATATATATATATATATATATATATATATATATATATATATAAACAATTGAAAGTTAGATTCCAGTAACATGTCTTTATACCTAAAAAAACAGATCTTGACAAACCGTTTCCTCGACAAATGAACAACAATAATATAGAGTTATAATATCCTAGATTTTCCATAAGTGCAACTCGCTCTGTCCCAAAACATCAGAAAGTAAAAAACAAACATAATAACATTCACATTATTAAACATTTATGTACGTAGGTTAAAAGTAGGAACATAATTTACTGTTTATTCTATGGACGCCATATTGAATACTAACAGAGCTAGCAAAAGATAGGTATATTTAACATATGTCTACGCTAAAAAGAATAAAACGACAGAACAGTAAAATGAAAGTAAAATCGACGTGAAATTAAACAAAATAATTAAAAATAGAAAGAGATAGAAAGAAAGGAAAAAATAAAGAAAATGATAACAATGCGAACATTTTTTGTATTATTAATTCTAAAGCATGATGCAACACCAAGACGAGCAAATCTCCATATTTTTTATTAAGAGTTACTTCCCTTTATTTAGATTTCAAATTATGTCTATACAAGTGTAAATTTTCTTTCTAATTTCATTTATAATTAATTAAAATGATATCTACATAAATAATATGGATACTTAATTCAATTAAAGAATTTAGTATTTTTAAATATTCATTTAATAAAATCCTGAACCCCTCCCCAAAAAAAGAACTCAACAAATTAAATCTACTATCATAAATCTTTAGACTAAATATTTATTTCGAACCAAACTATTAATTATTTTATTTTTAGTATTAGTATTATTACAATAATTATGTAATTTTTTACTACGCCATTTATAATTAGAAGCATTTATATTCCTTAACTTATTGTAATTACAACAGCATTAGTGATTTTATTCCAAAGATCACGAATTTATTTTTAATATATGTTATATACTTATTCACTCTATACTTAAAAAGTTTGACATTATAATATTCAACACTGAATGAGTCTTCTAAACTTTTTGCATGATTTTGTTTTTTATATCGTTTTATTATTAATTTGTATACACCCTAAATACACTGTTAACTGCCATCTACTGCATCGATAGCAGACGAATTTCCCGTCTGGATAACTTTTTCGTTTTTGGACTACCATTCACTACCTGGATTGTCTTTTAAATCGACTTTATTGACATCTTTCTTGAAATTGTTTTAAACTTTACGACTTGGATGAACTGTATAGGTATAACAAAGAAGTATGTTTTGAGCCAATATATTTGATGTTTTATATACCTTTATGTATTTTTATATATTTTTATATGTTTTCAAAGCTTAATTTTATTAGCTGCAGTAATGTCATTGCGGTAATGATCCTCTGCGGAGAAGATTTTCTTTGAAAACTCATGCGTTAAGGACGCAGTATCACTCATTGTTTTTGAACTTTAATAACATCTGATTAATTTTTCATTTTATTATGTCATTCAATTAATATTATTGCTCTATACACTATATTGAGCTCTGTTTTTATCCTGATAGTCTACTGGTTAAAAATATTATTTATAGCTTTAAAGTATTATCTTACTCTCTCTCTCTCTCCCTCTCCCTCTCTCTCTCTCTCTCTCTCTCTCTCTCTCTCTCTCTATATATATATATATATATATATATATATATATATTAATATATACACTCCCGTGTGTGAATAATGTCCTTAAGGTCAACTTTCTTCCAATCACAACTAATTCTAAGGCTTGCCACTAATTCAGTTCTCAACCAAATTCGATGCGTGTTTTTGCAATAGAATGTACTTATTCCAGGATATATTTTCTTTTAACAAAATTGAAATTTGATAGGTAGGAACAATTACGCTAAAATATGTGTTTTAATTTACGCGTATGATAAGGCAACTCATTGAATTTTAATTTTATAAGAAAACTAATAATATCATACTAAAGTATAGAAAATAGCAAAGCAATATTTTGGTGTAAATATAGAATGGATTTGGAAGAATATGGAGGCTGTGGGCGGTTTTAAATGACGAAACCACCCAGTCAGTAACAACCCCATAAACTTTTGAACTTAATTTCATGCTACCTATCTTAATATATTGATTTTGATTAGCTGAATCTGAATTTGTCAATAATGCAAAGATGTGCGAATTTAAGTAACACAATTAATGGGGGAGGGGTAACGTCCATTGTACAGGGTGGGCCAAAATAAGGGTCCTATCTTTAAATTTGAATAACTTGAAGTTGAATAACTTCCACAAAATAAAAGTTAAACTCACCAAACTTTATGTGTGTGTAGACTGACCCTTCCGAGATTTTTTGAAATAAACAAAACAAATTTTAGCCGAAAAACACTTCTTAAAACTTACAAAAACTAAAGTATTGTTTTTTACACTGTTTTGAGTTTTTTAAGCAAAAATAATGTTTTCTAAATGAGGGTACGTTCCTTAGGGCTAATACGGCTCATGCTTGCTTCGGAAGGGGTCCTTTACTTATTCTAAAAAAAAAAAAAAAAAATCAATAAATAAAAAAGTTATGAATTTTTAAAAATAGGACCCTTATTTTTGCCCACCCTGTATATGGCGATATATGGGGATGAATGAATAAACCAATAAAGATAAAGATTTAAAATTTCAGTCTGTTCTAAGGTTCTACCTAGTTTTGAAATGTTTCAATTACATTTCAGTTTCAAACGTTCTTTATTTTGTGCCATTTTTACTCTTTGTTTCAGTTTTTCCTGCTCGTTTAGGCGTGTTCTATTTAGGTTCCGTTTTTTCAATTTATTTTGATTTTCTTAAATGTTTTTGTTTCATTTTTACCACTCGAATCAGCCTCGTTCTTGTTTTCACGTTCTTTTTTACATTTTACATTTATGTTCGGGTTTGAGATTTATTTTAACTGATGGTTTCCCTTTTCGAATTTTCCAAAAATGTATTATGTTTTCTGGTGTGTTATGTACTTTTGACATGTTCTAGTTCCATTGCGGTGCCAAATCTCTCAAAACAAAACAAGAAATCATAAATATTAAACAACTGTCAAATATCAATCAATTTTAAAGGAATAATCATGAGAGAAAACATTAAAGTGTCATTTTTTTATTAATCGTCATTTCTCTACTTATATTATTTCAATATATCAACAACAAATGAAAAGCATCTTATGTTATAGCCTCCAACAATTCTAAACCAAAAATATATGTTCATAGCACTTATCTGAAATTCAAAATGTTCTAATATTCTTTTATATTTATATTTCAAATTCTATAATAATGGTATTTCATCTATTCATATACATGTTACACGTTTCTTTGTAGTCTATGTAATTATAAATATTATGTAATTGCTAACAACTATATGTGTATCTATTGTAATTATTTTTAGAATTATAAAATTATATTTTTGACTAAAAGTGGGCTAAATATAGATGTTGGCTTTAACGAATTATATGAGAATAAACACTCATTTTATTATAATAAACATAACACGCTTATGCTTACTATTATTGGCTTTGAGTCAAATCATTGGTGTTAAGACATAACCATATTAAAGAGAATGTAACATGGATGTCGAAGAAAGAGAGGGAAATGTAGTGCCGAAGAACAACAATATAGAGAAAAACAAAAGAAGAAGAATGAATATGGAAAGAATGTGCTTGAATACCAAACAAATTGAGAAAAGATAAATAAGAAAATTCAAATTCAAATAATGGTAAACGATGAGAACAATATAGACAACATCATTGTAATGTTAATTTACCTACGTACGTATGAACTCTCAGAGCTATAAAAAGCAGAAGGCACTGTTCGTTGAGAAGCCATCATTCAAGCAGACACCCTAACAGTCAAACCGAACAGTCTCGCTGGTAACCCTCTCATTTTAAATGTTTCGTACTACTGTTATTTGTTAATATATTTGTTTACTCAAGGTAATTTAAACAAAATAATTTGCTACATAGCATTTAAAAATATTGACTAGACCGGAAATGCGGATAACTGAAAATACTCAATCCTTTTTAAAGAAGAGTAGAGTATTGCTTTAACGTTAAGTGAACACCATAATTTACTAAACCTCCACAAGATTGTTCCACATACAGGATTGCGTCTCCCCCCCTCTGTCTTTCTCTCTCTGTCTGTCTCTCTCTCTCTCTCTCTCTCTCTCTCTCTATATATATATATATATATATATATATATATATATATAAAAGCAACACAGTGAAGTGAACAATGATTGGCAGCAATCACATCTAGTGTTGCTTTTCAATATAATTGTATAGACGCTCTTTATAGCACAGTTCAAAGAGAATAGAAACATTTAATTTTAGATGATTCCACACAATGCTCAATACGTCAGTTAATCTAATAAGTTTAATTTTTTTAAAATAGCATTTTCTCCGGTCTGTGACACTTAAGTCTGAAATAGAATTTTCTACTTAAGTCTAAAATAGTTTTTTTTTCTGTCTGTCAAACTGTGGTTGTCAATAGCATTTTCTTTGATCTGTCAAAGTTATGTTTGAAATAGCATTTTCTTCGGTCTGTCACACTTACTTTAGAAATAGCATTTTCTTCAGTCTGTCACACTTACTTTAAAAATAGCATTTTCTTCGGACGTCACACTTAAGTTTTAAATAGAATTTTGTTCGGTCTGTCACTCTTAAGTTTGAAATAGAATTTTCTTCAATCTGGTACACTTGACTAGAAATAGAATTTTCTTTGGATGTCACACTTAATTTTAAAATAGCATTTTATTCAGTCTATCAAACTTAATTTTGAAATAGCATTTTATTCGGTCTGTAAAATTTAAGTTAAAAATCACATTTTCTTCGGTCTGTCAAACTAAGTTTTAAATAGCATTTTCTTCAGATGTCACGCTTAAGTTTGAAATAGCATTTTCTTCAGTCTGTCAAACTTAGGTTCGGAATAGCATTTTCTTTGGTCTGTCGCACTTAATTTTGAAATAGAATTGTCATTGGCCTGTCACCCTTAAGTTTTAAATGGCATTTTTTTCGGTCTGTCAAACCTAGGTTTGAAATAGCATTTTCTCCGGTCTGTCGCATTTAATTTTCAAATAGCATTTTCTTCGGATGTACCCCTTAAGTTTGAAATAGCATTTTCTTTGATCTGCTTAACTTAGGTTCGATATATCATTTTCCCTCGTCTACCACACTTAATTTTTAAATATCATTTTCTGTGGTATGTTAAACTTAGTTTTGAAATAGCATTTTCGTCGGTCTGTAACTCCACTTTTTAAATAGCGTTTTGTTCGGATGTCATCCTTAAGTTTGAAATAGCATTTTGTTCGGTCTGTCAAACTAATAAATAATATTATCTTCGGATGTCACACTTAACTTTGAAATAGCATTTTATTCGGTCTGTCACACACTTACATTTGAAATAACATTTTCTCTAGTCTGCCACGCTTAAATTTGTAATAGAATTTTCTTCGGATTTCACACTTAATTTTAAATAGTATTTTCTTCAGTCTGTAAAAGTTAAGTTTGAAAAAGCATTTTCTTCGGTCTGTCACACTTAAGTTTGAAATAACATTTTCTTCGTTCTGTAAAACTTAAATTTGAAATAGCATTTTCTTCGGTCTGTCACACTTGACTTTGAAATAGCATTTTCTTCGGTCTTTCAAACTTACGTATGAAATAGCATTTTCTTCGTATGTCGCACTTAATTTTGAAATAGCATTTTCTTCGATCTGCCACACTTTAGTTTGAAATAGCATTCTCGTTTTCCCGTCACATTTTAGTTTTAAAATGGTATTTTCATCGCTAAACGCACCGATTGAATAGACGCATCTTAACAATTTCCAAAACAAACTATCGATATCTCGACAGCTTTTTAAACATGTGAGACCAATTAAATATTCTTTCAGTTGTTTTCATTTGACAAAAAATGGACATCAGATGAAAAGAAAAAAAAACAATCTTCTCGCCCAATCGTCCACTTTATTTCTCGCGCGAAAGCGAGACTTACTCAAACTAGAAAAGATCTGTTCGCCTCATTTCTCGACTTGTTATGTTTTCCTTTCGTCTGTTAGATGCGTCTTGCATCTCAGTCAGAGGGGCGAAGGTCGGTCTGTTGATCTGTCACGCTTCAAGTTGAAATTGAGTTTCCATCGTTGAATGGACGCATTTTAATTTAGATGCGTCATTAGAAACGGCTCAATCTGTCGGTATTCTGTTACGTTATAAAGTTAAATAACATTTTCGTTGGTCTGTCACACGTTAACATTTATCTTTAAATGCGTCCAATGATCTCTTGATTATTGTTTCACAAGCTTAAGTTTTTCAATAGCATGTTCGCTGGTCTGTCACGCATAGCATGTTCGTTGGTTTGTCACACCTGTGTTTGACATGGAATATCATTCTCATCGGTCTGTTGAGTGCAAGTTTTCAATCACATTTCCACGGCCTCTCAAGCCTCAATTTTGTCTGTCACGCTTAAGTTTGACATACCATTTTTGTTTGTGTACCGCGTTTAAGTTTTTAATAATGCTTTCATCGGTCTGTCATGCTTAAGTTTGAAACATCATTTTCATGGCTAAGCGCACAGATTGAATAGACGTATATTAAGAATATTACTTCATTATCATTTCGTGTCCATCATTTATATCTCGCTCAAGCAAAAAAACGGAGCGTTTTTTATTTCTTTTTTGCTTTTCTTATTACTTATGCTGGGCTGGATTCGGTGCAATTTAATTATCTATCCTTATTAATGAGTTCTATTCCATCGTGTGTCCATAATGCAGCAATATGCATGTCTACATTTATATAAAAACACACGATTTTGTTGATAGCTTATACTCGGCGACGTCCTAGTATATAAGCACCAGCGTTACGTATTATATACGTTCAAAACGTTGATATGGTTTATAACTCCATTACAGACGAAAACTTAAACAACAATTTTACACCTTAAACATACCCTCAAATGGCAATACATATAAAAGAGATTTTATTCAAAGGGAAATTTAAGGATCAATGGAATGTTTATTTTTAACAGTAAACATCTATAGAGAGCACGTTATGGTCGTCCATTTTTTTCGAGGCCCGTAGAGAAATAGCGAACCATTTTTCACTTTAATGAACGATATAATAGAAGTATATGGACTGAGAGAATAGATAAAAGAAAATAGTTTCTGAAGGCCCAAGTAATGAAACAAAGAAGCATGCTTTGCAATAACAACATGCTAACACATTTAATGTGGAATGTTTGAGAGATGGTGTACACGTCTATAAGGAAGTGTTACAGTTATGGATATTGGGCTCATTGCTAAGAAGTTTCAGAGATGTATACATGTATATGAATTCATAGGGAGTGTCTATATAATAGTTAGATATTATCTCACTAGGACGTGTGAATATTACATCTTATCAAGTCAAAAGGACCCACAAAAACAGGACGATGTTGATCACACGTCTGTTGCCTCTAGTGTTGGTAAAAAAGGAGAGCGAAAAATAGTGTCACATGACTTACGTCATTCTGTCCAGTTCAGAATATTCGAACTTGTGCTTCTTTTTGTATTGTCCGCGACAAATCCATTTAACAAAGGCACGTTACTAGTTAGACGTGAAGAAAACGTTAGAAGTATGGTGACATTTAATATTCCCACCTCGTTTTTAAAGCGCGCAAAAAATCAAATTATGTAAGCGAAATCGTACATGAAACATTTATGATTTAAAATAAATTAGCTTCGATCTAATGTAATCAACGTTTTATGAAACAACATTTTTCCAAGTACAAATGTTTTCTTATTGTAATTTTCTACCTATTCTCTGGCATAACATTGTATATTAAGTTGCGCCCACGGAGTTATATTTTGATTATGATGAAAATATATATAATCAAAGGATTATTAAATCATTACCTGAGAAATTTAAATCCACGTTTTTATGTCAATTTTATATAAAAATAGGAACTACTGAATAGATTTCAACCAAACTTGGCATACAGATGTAAAATTCACGGAACGCGATCATACAGGCCATTAGAAATAAAGCATAAGCAAAGAAAGGTTTATAAAAATAGTAAATTTGCTTTTATAATATCGTGGCGGCATATAGAGTTTCATGAATTAGTAAAAAACAAAAGCTTAGAATAGCCATCAATATATATATATATATATATATATATATATATATATATATATATATATATATATATTGATATATATATATATATATATTGATATATATATATATATATATATATATATATATATATATATATATATATATATATATATATATATACTTGAAAAATGCTCGTCAAAGAGGGGATACAATTAGTTGCCCGAACAGAATAGTTTTGCACCACTTTTATGTTCTCTAACAATAATTAAAATAAAAGTATAATGCTTCTGAATCTTATGTCTAGAATTCTTATTACAATTTTGATCAAACGTCATTACGTCATTACATGATTTTCATTCTAGAAAATGTCTAAAACTTAAGGTTTAAGCTTAAGGTGTCTTAAGAAACAATTAGAGTATTGCTTCATTGATGTCTTATAACTATGGATCAAATTCATTGCAAATCTTATATATTTGAATTTTAAAATTTAGGTCGTGACCATATTATGCCCTCTAAACACATTGAAAATACTTCAAAGGAATTGAAATTATGGGGATATTTATTAATTGATGACTAATACCTATTGTTAAAATTAAGAAATCGTAGGTATCTGAATTTTCACGAAAAGGCTTCCTCCGTCTTTGCCTTATTTGTATAAAACAAAATTCAATTATATATATCCCATATTACCACCCCTTACGCTGAGCGGCCTTATTCTAAAATTTATAATGATTGGTTCCCCTACTTGGCCACTCAGTCCTTATTTTCTATGAGCGATGTTTCTGACAAAAGAAGAAGAAATCACTGTCTCTTGGAGCAGCAGTGAAGCGTTAGAACTGACTTGTATTATCCTCTTTCCTTTCTTCTTACTAATAAGGATGCTGGAGGTAAACGTATCTTCGGAGTTGACGTTATTTGCCTGATAGTCCAAAGTCCCGAACCTTGGAGTAACTCCTAAAGAAAACTATCCATCATCAGGCGTAAAATACCGAGGCTGCTGTATTGTCATTTGGTGAATGAAGTCTGCGCAATGCAGTAGTTTCTGGTGGTGCCTCTCGATGCCAATGAGAACTTCTACGCCTTTTCTTTCTTCAATGATTTACAAAGATAATCTATTTTTACTCATTCTCTCTGCGTTGCGCTCTAGACTCCGCTGCTGACGTCTTCCACAAATTCTCCAATCCCAACATGATAAGTTACACAACAAAAGAGAACCTGAACTTCTAACGAAGATCCCTATTATCAGGTCTCATTTTCAAACATTAGGGAGTCTACCTTTCAACCGTCAAAAGGTTGAAATCTATTTATAGGAGGCCAAACCTGACCTGCTGTTTCTATGCGAAACTACTTAAATATCACCTCAAAACCCGACCCTTAAAATCGGTTATGGAATTTGCGCCTGCATCAAGGAAAGTTTTTAGGTAGTATGAACACTCCCCATGAATACCCTAATTTGCCCTATATTTGTTTCTGTGTTGCATTTACGTACATCACCGCGTTCATATTTGCTCGCTATCGCCCCCTCACCGTTGGAGTTACTGTCATTGAAGAAATCTCTGTCAAAATTGGCAATACCCTATCTGCTCACCTTTTTAGTAGCATTCATGTTTGTGGTGATTTGAATGTTCATAATATTGAATGGCTAGTTCACTCAAACAAGACTGACGAGGAATGGAGGTTTTGTCATACTTATTTTCTTGCTTACGATCTAACACAGATTGTAGACAAATTTACTTTCCTACCCGATGCTGGCGGCCATTGTTAAAGTCTTTTTTTTTAATCTTTTCCTGAAAACTTGTCTTAGAACTGTGCTCATCCACTGATCTGTGTCCATTGAGATATTCTGATCACACATTTCACACACTTAAGATAAAAGAAGTTTAACTAGACTTCTGAAGTCTCTCTCCATCGCATCAGTGGTTGGCTCGGACAGCTTAAAATCCTACATATCAAAAATTCTTCTGCATTCCATGTTTTAAAAGAATCTATCCTGTATCGCATCCGACTGAACTGATTGGTTAATCGTTGATATTGAAAGCATAATACCCTAAAAAAAATTCCAACAGAAACCAAACTGCCAGCTGTAGTATACCCCAGAATATCGTGCTGCCATTGCTAACATAAACCACTATTTTAATTGCTTTCAACGAAATAGACATTATGAAATAAAAGCTGCCTTTAGGACTGCTAGCAACCACTGCAAAAGAGTTATAGTAAATGCGAGAGAATCACATACCCACTTCGGTACATCTAGAGTGATTGAGCAACTCGTTTTGGCGTATAAAATACAGAGCCCTGAATAGATTTGTGACCTCTATTCCAACCATCATCAATGGACCAGAGGTGATTTCCTCAGCATCTGATAAAACCGCACTTTTTTGCAAAGAACTTTGCATGAAATTCCACACCTTGCGATCAGGGCCGCCTACCACCGGAATTTCTCCCTGTGAGTGAAAACACTGAGCGATATACATATATCTGTCAGGGATGTTGCCAAACTTATCAAGAACCTTGATGCAAGCAAAGCTACTAGTCCTAACAAAATTCCAATCATAGTGCTTAAAAAACTGAAACCGGAACTAGCTCCTATCCTTACAAAGATATTTCATCGTTGCTTAAAAGATAAATGTGTCCAATCACCTGAAAAACTTCGCCAGTCTGTCCAGTATATAACAATAATGGAGATCGGTCTTCTGCATCTCAGTACAGAACAATCAGTCTTTCGTGTGTCATGAGTAAGTTGCTTGAATCTGTGATAAACTTGAATCTGGACCTAACCATCCTCCTGATCTTCATCAATGATCTCACAGATCACATTCTAAGATCATTCGTCGACATTTATGCAAATTACACAACTATCTATGGCAACACTTCTAAGAGCAGTAATAATCAATATCCTTCTGATTCACTTTCTTCCGACCTGGAGCACGTGGTGCAATGGGAAAAGGGTGGCCGGTTATTTTTAATGCGTCTAAAACAAAGCCCAACTTCTTTCACCACTACGCTCGAATCCTCACTTCGCCCCAATTGGTAAGAGTGGATCTATCCTTGAATAAGCCCTGCTTTGGACTGACCTTCACTTCAGATTTTAAATGGAAGAATTACATCAAATCCGTACCTAAGGTTACTGGAAAATTGGTTAGATCATTCTACCGCTCTAGAAATTATCTCACGTCTGATGCAATCCTTTACGTAGATAAGAGTCAAAGAATTAATACGATAGAGTACTGTTACAACATCTGGGAAGTGCCGCTCAAAGCATCCTTCTATGGTTTGTCAGAGTACCACACCGATTTCGAAATCTAGTGGGGGAAGACCTCTTCTCTTTGATACATTCACTTTCTCACAGAAGTGATATCCCTAGTCCTTCTTTGCTGTATACATATTATCATGGTGGCTGCTCGACTGAGCCCACATCTATGGTTCCCACTGTAATACATTCACAACAAAATTCGTTTAGCTACAACCACTCTCAATAATTAGATTTTTCTCCCTTTGTTTACCTAAAGCAAAACTAAATTACCAGGAGAAAAGTTTCTTTCTTAATACTGCCTGTATGTGGAACACAATACATCGGGACTGCTTTTTAGCTGACCACAGCATAGTCGTCTTCAAGTTCAATGTAAATAAATTCTATTTGAGCCGTGTTCTTAAACAATCAAATTCTGTCCAGTTTAAACCAAAATACATATCATCACGGGGTTGTCTCACCATAAACCTGAAATACGTGCTAACCATTATCCTTGAGTGTACTTTGAGCCTTGATAAGCGGTTACTCATTAGTATAATATACATATGTATATATATATATATATATATATATATATATATATATATATATATATATATAGTATGATGTATATATATAGTATGAAAGTATACATATATATATATATATATATATATATATATATATATATACATATATATATATATATATATACAGTGTCGGACACTTCATAATGTGCCGCTGCCATTGCTCACATAAACCACTATTCTAATCGCTTTAAACTAAACAGATGTTCTAAAAACATATCCGCCTTTAAGACTGCCAGCAACCACTGCCAAAAGGTTTATATCAAAAGCATGAGGTAGACCCTTTAAACATTAAAAGTTACATTTGAAGAATCAAATATGTATAGTTTAATTACGTAAGCCGAGTATCTTTTAATAATTTTATCTATTCATTTTTATTTTTGCAAATCATTGGCATTTCGACAATTTACAAGCGAAATAATTATTTAGAGTTTTCCTGCCGGGAATAAATATTCTATCATTTTCTGCATCGGTGAATCTTATGTTTTGACTGATATAATCAAGATGACCGAGTAACAACACAAGAGACATAAATTTATACGGAAAAAAAAACACAACAAACTCCTTTTCAGATCCATCACATTTTCTAAAAAGTCTCCGCTTCAGCTCAGAAATAGGTTCTATTAATAACTAGCAAGACCTGTGCACGGGCGTTGCCCGAGAAAAATCGAAAAGCCAAAGTAGCTCATACTCCCACCTCTGAACCACATATAATTTATTTTGCTTCATGTGGCATAACGGTAAGAGTGTTTGCTTATGGGCTACGAAACCATGGTTCAATCCTTCGTAGAATCATAGCAATAACTTAAAAATGTACCTGATGCCTCCTTGCTAAACAATCAGCATTATAAGGTGAGGATCAAGGGTAAGTGGAGTAATCCTTGGAAATAGGGTAGTAGCTAATCAAAAGGGAGTCTTCGAGTCGCCCTCGACTATGGTCGAACGCTTTACTTGTTATACATATTACTTTTAGTGTTTTGCATGTATTAAATTTATGAATAATAATGAACATCTAAACGAAAGACTAATAGGCAAGTATATGTTGAAGGCAGTGAACGTGACAAGGAGCAAGTTTATTAACACCACAAGAAACCATACTATGTAGATTAAATATACTGAAAGTGTATCTAACCAGAAGTCTTATATACACAACCAGTCGATAGAGGATGATTGTGATAGAAATAGTTCGGGGCATAAAAAGTATAGTTCAAGAAATCAGTCAGGTTATTGTGATGGCAGTTTAATTGTTACCCCAAGCAGTGTGTATATCAGATTGGATATGGGCTATTGTATCAAATAAAGTTATTAACCTGACCAAAGTTTGCGGCGGTCATAATAGGGATTATATAGATAACTCACCTTTAACTAGCATGGATTCAGAAATGAGACTACTTTTGGTGTAATATTTTACCGTTTTACAAAATTAATGAAAAAAGTTTAAATTAATTGTTTATCCTTTACGAACCTGTCGGTTAATAACTGGACTAAATTTTGAAGTTCATTTGTTTTGGATTCTAATATCCCTTTAAGTGCACATCTTTGGATTTCTCTTGCACTTTGTTCACCGAGTATATTGTCCGGGTAGTTTTTTAATTTCTTATTCATGAGCCCGTTGGCCTCTATCATTACTGGAATAATTGAGATCTTCTAAAGATTCCAGTTTGCTCTCATGCTGTACACAAGACCTTGGCATTTAGTTATGTTCTCCTTCCTTGCTCTGCTTAAGACAATATCATCAGAGATAATGACTTTAACTATGGTTGCTACTCACTCTGTGTTCCCTGACTGTTCTTGGCCCTTTGGCTAAGATCAAAGTGTAGTATCTGTTTCGATGGATACTGCACCACATACTGGTGTTGTCTTGGCCTTCGAGTCTTGATTTACGCCGGTCAATGGGTCTGTCCTGTGCAGTTCTAGGAGGTGCACCCTCCCAGGCTTTGCCTCCCCTCTTTGGGGAGGAGTAAGTTTATTGCTTACTGTCTGAGGCGCCTCTACCGGGGAATGCCGACGGGGCTGCCCAAACAATTTTTAAACCCCACTTTCCCGACCCGACTTTGGGTCACATCTTACTTGTGGGAGTAAGATAAAAACTGGCCTTGTGCCTAACTCCTGGAGAGGAGTAAATCAATACTCACTCTGTGTTCCATATCACTATGTCAGGTTTATCAGCTCCGTTTTCTAAGTATATAGCTGTAAGAATTGCATAGTCGTAGTGGGTGGTGTATGACTTGTTTTTTTTGTGTGCATATGTTCCCAGAACTTGCTACTGCACTCGATATTCGAGTTTTTGCAGATGGTCGAGTGGAGATATTTACACACTCCATTGTGTCATATTGTATAGTAGCTGCCCCTCAACAGAACCTTAGAACTGGATGCCAGATGGCTCACACTCTCAACTTGTGTGTGGCAGAACCTGCACTTGTCGTTGCTGAGACCATTAATCTTTTTAAAAGCATTGGTCACCAGTCCTTGATCTTGGCCAGCCATTATCCTGATCATAGTGGAGCGATCTTCTTTTGAGCTAGTCTACAGAGACTTCTTACACTAACATAAACTTATGTGATTACTGAATTATTAAAACCAGTTAAAAAAATTAGTTTGTGATATATATCTGATGAATTAAGAGACATTACCAAGATCAACATCTCGAGCAGAACTAAATTGAGGTATAAGGTGCCTTGGTATTACTTAACCTCATAACTGATAATTATATGATTTATGTAGTTGGAATCGGTAATTATATGTAAATTGAGACGATTAGATAAACGGTATGTAATTAGGAAGGGTATTAATTGAGTCCTAAGAGGGCACACGACAGACACTTAATATGGAACTAGGAAACAGTTAAATGCAATGGAGACGTATTTCTGTGTTGCAGAGACCATAATTGGAGTGGAGCAACGTATGCAGATGATGGTGCAATGGATATCGGAGAAGAACCCACCAGAGGGTACAAACGGTTGGAGTAGCCCTTTTAAAAAAGAGAATAGACGAAACCTTATGAACGTTTTTTTGTGTGTTTAGATATCAACAGCGTGATTCATATTTACTTTTCTTATAATGACTTTTGCATGGAGTAATATGTTTACTAGAAGTCATATTGCAGTCATGAGTAACAAAGACATCTAATAATATAACTTTACTTGCGTATAGGATAATGATCTTAAGATATAACTTCAGAATCAACTTTGAATATGCTGAATTAGCAGTGTCGGACAAAATCACGGGTTACGATTTGGCAAGGCATAGCACCCTTCAACAACGGGGTTAGTGGTGAAGATAATGGAAGCAGGCTGTTGGATATGAATATATGCAGGTAAGACAAACATTATAGATATATACATTTTAAGTGGTGTCTTTGCAGAGGTTATTTTCACATAAAAAAATGGAAAGGACTTAATGACCCCGAGCTAATAGGATACTGTGGTTTCTAGTAGAAAATGCTATCACTAGTACTGAAATAACCCTAGAAACATTAGCGAGCGAGCTAGTTTGAAATAACTAACTAACTAAACTTCACTAGTGTAATACATACAATGTATTATTACCAGGAACAGCATAATAGGCGATTTGGACTAAAGAAATGAGCCAATATTTCTCATGAAAATTCTCAACTAAAATCTAACACCGTTCTTTTTAATAGAAAAAAAGAATAAGTGAAGAAATAATTTGAATCCGGGGTGAGGACAGTTTGACTTGTTTTACTAAATTACAAACTTGTTATGAATAACATCATCGACACATATATGAGATTTGAATTATGAATGGCACAGAAGATAAGTAAGAAATATTGATTAATCATGATAACAAAAAAGAAATTATGAGTGAATGGGCAAATTTACCAACCCGTAAATCAGAATACCCGCGGGAAATCTAAGCAATTAAAAATCCCTATAGATAACTCTATTCGGAGAAGCAAATAGCGAAATTATCACCTGACGCTGAAATCTACAACAAAAGGCCCCACACTGAAAGGAATCAGTCTGTTGGATACACGCACGAAATTCGCACCAGCACAAAGGTTAACTTTATTCAATTATCTGAATGAAGTTACGAACATAAACTTAGTCGCTTCTATCCTCCCTCCAATAGATATTAAGTCTCATTGAACTTGTATACTTCTTCCATTTTTATTTGCTGTTAATAAATCCAGAGCTTTTATTTAGCAGACAAAGATTTCTTCTTCTTTTGATAAGCGATCAGCGTCATTTTCTTCAGCTCAGTCGACGACAATTACCACGGTATATTGACCTCCTCTTTCAAGTTGAATGAAGTTTTCAATAAAAATAATCGTATTTTACGCCGTGACTGAAGTGGTTAAGGAGGTAGGCTCTCATGGAATATGGAGTACGCATACCTGGTTTATGTTCCATCAGGGCAATTTCGAATAATACCTTAAAATACGTAGAAATCTATCGATTTTTCTTCTATCCAGCTATAGCTTAAATACAAGCTTTAACTACACTGTCATATGGAGAGGAAGTAAACACCCAGAAATAACATTTTAGGTAGATGTCTACGACATCGATTACATCATCGATCTGTACTGTCATCGCTTGTCTAGTGAAGAGAATTAATCGTTTTCTCTACAATTCACAAAGAAATTCGTAAGGTGGGTCGGATATATTTATATATATATATATATATATATATATATATATATATATATAAACAATAATATTTTCATAAATAAATATTAATTATTTAAATACCTACAGACATCGATGTTTCATGCTAACGCAATCTTCAGTGTAGGAACTAATTCTCAACGGTCGGTAGGCGCGAATCCCGATTAGAAATCACCACTGATTCGTAGTCGGGGATCTTACCCATCGGCCATAGCCAATTAGTTAGTAAATATAGAGGAACTTTTTAAATGTAAATAGCGAAATCGGCGGCTATGTACCAGGCAGTATAGAGTGATCTACGAAACGGCGTTCGGATCGTGCATATAGCTATTTGTACTGCTTGTTATTAAGGCTACTCGAGAGTGCCCAGCCTTTGTGGGAGGGAGCTGATAAAAAATATATATATATAAATAGATAATATAAAAATCAATAATTATATTATATCCTATCGAGATACGGTGAAGCTCAATATAGTAGATAGTTTCATTACATAAGGATAATGAAGTGATCAAATATATAAAATTTCATAGTTTATAAGTTTATTAACTCATCAAGTGTTAAAGCAAGGAATACAAATACAAATTGGTGTTTAAACCATGGCTTTTCAAAGATAACGTTATTATCGTCAGAAGGGCTGACCAATAACAATTGAATATCAGTTATTTGAGGTAATTATCTTGAAAATTCAAAAATAAAAATATATTTTCGGAAAATATTATAAGGAATTAGATGTCTCAATATAAGTCATAAAACAGATCAAACACGATTCAAATTATGGGCAGAGAGTTGTATCAAACGTAAATGATACACACTCTTTAATGAAAGAAGTCAAACAATGTTCTATGTTTTTTCAAAACCTTGAGTGCCCCCAAAATTTGTATTTTATAATAATCACAGGGTGTGTTTTAAAAGTTGTT
The DNA here is from genome assembly GCA_963556195.1 of Sepiola atlantica. Lineage (NCBI taxonomy): Eukaryota > Metazoa > Mollusca > Cephalopoda > Sepiida > Sepiolidae > Sepiola > Sepiola atlantica. The sequence continues at coordinate 35,388,343 of OY744515.1, forward strand.
AATAGTTGAGTAGAATTTAGTTATCACCGATAATCTCAGATACCACGGCCTGAATGATGCTTAAAAATTATTCAGAGATTAATAAATTATGTATAAATCCATGCCTTAAAACATACTTGACATCCTTCAAGTGACTTTAAATGGTTCAAAAGAAATACAGTTATTAAAACCATTAAGAAGAAGGGAGCGGGCCTCATATTTATTGAGGTTAGACAGGCGGTATCGAAGCAGGAAAGACAGCTGGTTAAATATTAAGGTTGCATAAGGACATGGCTTATATCTATATTCCTAACACTTTGTCCCCCACTCTGTCATCCTTATTTTACTTAAATTTAATTTTTAAACATTAATTTGCGCATAGTTGCCTAGATGTTACTCCCCCATATCTTATGTTCTCCTCTCTCCACCTCCTACACCGTTTCGTACTTCACATACTTTTATTTCCACTTGTTGGGCTCCCTTACATTTTACGTCCCTTCCATCAACCGCTTTCACAGTGCTACTCTTACTACACTCACTCACAAGTTTGAAATTGAGTAAAGTGGTGGAGCATCCGGTATCGACAAGTGCCGTCATTACAGTATTATCCACTGCTACTTCTATCATTGGACGAGGCCCATGCTGCGCCCTTTTTCTGTTGCCAGGGTACCTACATGCACAGAAGCTTCCCTTTGCTCGTTCCCCTTAGTCTGTCAATAATACATCACAATGTGCCCACATTTTTCACACTCATAGTATCTTACTCTCGCTCGACGTGGCCTCGTGTAATCTTTAATTAAATGTGGTCATCGACATTTAAGGCACCGAATGCTTTAGTGATTCCCTTTGACACTCATTTATCAGTGTAGTGCACTCGCTTCCACCGTCCCAGTCTCTCGAATTCTTTTACTAAGTAAAAGCCGTGCAGTCGGTCTCAGTTTACTGACGTTTGTTCTCTCTACGTGAGGTAGCTGTTTCAGTGCCACAGATACGTCGTCTGAGAATCCTTTAATGAACGCAAGGTTGGGCCGTTTGATCAAGCCATTTCTCTAGGTATCATGCTAGACCAGTCAATCTTTTCATCGCATTGATGTAAAGGTCCACCGATTCTCCAGTCTACTTGAATTGTTTCAGTTTGTCATACGCTTCGAAAGGCCCTTGGTGAACGTTACCACTAGTTGAATCTATATCTGTTCCGCATCTAACTGGTCGTCATTACTCATCTCAAGGTAGAGAGCAACGCATCTCCGTGCAGAAAAATCGGAATGAAACTAGCAAGGTCTTGCACCTTTTGCAGCTTTGCCAACAATTTCATTTTTTTCATCCTCCCGACTACATCACCCATTCCACTAAAAGGCGATATCACATCATTGCTTAACTTTAAATTTCCGAACTCCATACTCTTATCTTCGTGCCGAAATAGCTTTTAATCCGAATAATTGATTTAACGTAACTCTTCTTTGACAACACCGTCACGGACAACCTTAATCTCAATATTAATCACAATATTCACTCTCTGCTGTCACTAACACAACTGCTGTCTTCTTAATACGTTCCTTCTTCAAGAAGTTGCTCTCCTTATATGCAAATCCTTATATGCAAATGAGTGCCACCAATAAAACACTACTATGAACACAAGTTCTTTTTTCCTATGAAAATCGAGTGCCCACCATGCGAAACTGTCCACACACTTCAAAGTTCATAACCCTAGATTTTCTTTCCATTTTTACAGTAGGCACCATTTCTTTCTTTTATAACTTAAAATACAGAAAGGCTGCTTATATATATATATATATATATATATATATATATTAGCAAAAACAACCCGCCGTCCGGACGGCAATTACTGACGCTGTAGTCAGACACCAAATAAGTAATTTTCATTTGACATTTTGGTAATTTAGAGGTCAAACAACAAAAACATTAATTGATATGGTCTTTAAGATATTCAACGTCGATAAATTTTATTTTGTTTTAGCATACAAATGAAAATTAATTCCCCATCTAAAATGGTTATATAATGAAATGAATAACCATAAGGATGGGGCATCGATTGGTCAAAGTAAACGATTTCATATTACTGAGTAATTCAAAATAGGTACTCTGTACTTTTCATTTTTATTATATTATAAAAGACAGAAAAAATATGAAAAGAAAAATACATTTTTTTTGTAATTTAGAAAGATTAGAGGAGCTATGACAAATTTTTAATACATCATCATCATCATCATCATCATCCTCATCATCATCATCATCATCATCATCATCATCATCATCACTACTAACATGTTAACTCCTTCGCCTTTTGGCTAGGAGCAGAATGTAGTATCTGTATTGGATATGCACTTTGTTTTTATAGGTTTTCTGTCAGTGAAGGAGAACTCCTTCTAGACCGAGGCAATTGAAATGTTTGTTCTAATTCAGAGCGCCAATTTTGGGGGAGCTAGATTCATTCCACGTTAAATATTGACATTGTGCCTAACTCTTCTCTCGTGGGAGGAAGTAAATAGGAAATGCAACAACAACAACAACAGCAAAAACAGCGACAAATTTATTTAAAAAAAGCAATAAACGCATGTATTTAATTATTTATAGATTAGAAAATTCATTCATTAGAAATTTAAAAATAAATAAATATGCAAATGAGAGGTTGAAAGAAGTATATCATGATGAACGAACTACATACTCTGACCCCTCCCCCCAAGGACTTAACTTCATGTCACACCTCCGGAAAACCAGAAAGTGTTTGTATGAGAGCTTCTACAACTTCATCAGTCCAAAATGCTGCACCTAACTCACATGGTTGCAGCCTCCGTGTATTATTATATGTTGGGAGCAGTAGAGACAAACACGATGCTTACCGTCTGCAACACCCAGAACGAGCTGATTGCCAGGATATAACTGGTGTTGAGACGACCCTCTAAGAACACCGTGAGGGCCATGTGCTCCAGGTTCAGCTATCGCCTAAAAGCCGTGGTGGGGGCTCAGGCGGCTTCTTCGGATGAGCAACTATTGTCCAAGAATGACGTTTTATTTTCAAAAAGTGCCAAATTCAAATCCACTCTCTGTATATGAGTATAGCTTTAATTCAAGCATATTTTGTTGAATACTATACACATACTGTGTTTATTTGATATTTTTGTTTCGGTATTTATTTCAGCAATACTCAACACATTAGAGGTAGTAGAAGTATAACATATACTTATAGCAAGTAAGTCATACAAAAAGATATGTACTTCATTCCCGAATTAAATCATCAGAACAAAAAGGGTTAAGTAACAAACTTAAAATTTATAAACTAAAAAATTAAGTGAAACTTTTAATAAATTACAAAAACTAAATAAAAGTAAAAACTAAAATTGTCAATATGTTAAAATATAGATCTTGAATCTCATATATTAGTGCGTAATGTAGAAAAATAAGACCAGTATATAAAATCATGCATTCAGCTTTACGATTTTCTTCGGGAATGTTACCGAAACATTTCCGTGTAGCTCACTTGTCATAAGTATATTCCATACCATATATATATATATATATATATATATATATATATATATATATATATATATATATATATATATATGGGAAGAGAAGGATGAAGGTAATCCGACGTGATGGGAAAATGAAAAAGGAAAACCAAAAAATGGATGTTTTTTATGTGTACATCAACGTTTCGTCTTTATTTATAAGACTTCATCAGGATGATAATATAGAGAAAAAATGTCATGCAAGTACAGATACATGTAGGGTAGACATATTGGGAGGAAAAATAAAATGAAATAATGGCCACTACTGGGTGGACGTCCGTACTTCTCCAACAAGTACGGACGTCCACCCAGTAGTGGCCATTATTTCATTTTATTTTTCCTCCCAATATGTCTACCCTACATGTATCTGTACTTGCATGACATTTTTTCTCTACATTATCATCCTGATGAATTCTTATAAATAAAGACGAAACGTTGATGTACACATAAAAACATCCATTTTTTGGTTTTCCTTTTTCATTTTCCCATATATATATATATATATATATATGGCACAAGGATGAGCGCCTTGTTGGAGGATCTTTAATTCCTTACATTAAAAAGCCTTGTGCCTGACTTTTGTTGCGTTCATGTGGAAGCAAGTAAAACCGAGACAATTTTGTTGCATTAAAACAGTGCGGAGATAGTCAACCTTTCGCTCAACTCAGGTTAAAAACTTGCTGATAAAACGCTGGGGTTGACGGCTGTCGGGTGTAGGACCCAATAAATGTTGGCAGACACCGGCTACGCTAAAGGTTAAAAATTGGAACTGGCGGTTAACGTAATAAGAGTGCAATGAGTACACTCTTGCCCTCTATTTCTTTCACTTTGTCTCTTTCTCTTTGATCAGCGTTGTGTCTTTTTCCCTCTCTTCCAAGCGTTTTATACTATATCTCTCGCTCTCTCTCTCTTTCTCTCTCTCCTCTCTAGTTTTTGTCATAATAATCATGTTGTTTTATTTTCAGACGGGACATATGTGGCCGCGAGCAGCTCCGATGACTTTCGAGTCAATTATGTTTATTCGAAATGAATAAGAATTTATATATATATATATATATATATATATATATATATATATATATATGTGTGTGTGTGTGTGTGTGTGTGTTTCTCTCCCTTTCTACAAGCATTCAATTTTCAGACGATGGTCCCAGCCCAGACAATTAATGTTCTAGAGAGAATTACTGACGCCAAAATTCCGTCTAACCAAGCAACGGGATTAACCCCTTGATTGAAGGGAAATGTAGCTATTGTTTCACAAGGAGTGTGTGTGGTTCCGTGCCAGGACGATAAGAGCCTTTCCAGAGACGTCCTCATAGCAGCCAGGGAATTATCTACTGAAATATAGGACTACATTCGTTTTGTGACAAAACACGATCCAAGGAAGAAATCCACTGAACGATAACCACATTTGTTAGCGAAAACGAAGATACAACCCAAGGACAACACGGCTATAATTATTCCGCAAACGAGGAATATTCCACCCAAGAAAGACTTTTACAAAACAAGAAAAACACAATCACATAAAGGACAGCCACATCGACCCAGAACGATCCCCACATGCATCCACAGAAGAACAACAAAAAAGAACACACCGTAAACCCCGAAAAGCTAAGGTAATGACAATTTCCTCTGCTTTTCTTTACTCTGATAACATTTGTTGGTTAAAATAATCTATAAAACGTATTGGTGAATAGAGCTTTTTGTTAATACGTCTGCTACTGAAAGGAATATATAGAGAGATACAAAATAGCTAACAAAAACCCAACTCTATTACACAGAGTTCTCTCAGGTGGATCAAAGATCGCTATATTTGCTGGGAAACCGTCAGATTAATGGCCATAGATAGTGGCTTTCAAAAAGAAAGAGCAGATCAACAGACTAACAGATCCAGAGCTAGTAAACCTGGCGTACGAATTTTCGAACGGTCTAGCATCGGAATAGATCGGGAAATATCTAGACCAGCATCCACATAGCACCAGTAAAGAACTGCTCGATCAGTTATCGGCACAACATGGCGGGTCTACAAATGTTGCCGACGCCGCTAGAGCTGTAATCAAAATAAAGCTGAATCGAGGTGAGGTACTCACGAACTTATCAAATATGATGTACCGACTTGCTAAGTGAACGTATAAAGATGCTGAGTTTAGAGAAGGTTAATCCGTGCAGGTGTAATTAGCTGAATTCTTCGTAGATGCTATGATTAACCATTCATTAAAAAGGATGTGGCCAGATCAATTCCGGCAATGTTATCGGAGGACTTGTCTGCGGCGAAACAAAGCGAAAGGCTCTATGAGCCTCTCCGAGGTGGCCACAGGAGGAAACAGGCTACCCTAATGATATCTTATTAAATGGCATTAACTGGCAGCAGGGACCAAGGGGGCCGATACTAGATTAAGGGGACCCAAAACAGAATCATACATCGAGAAATGGTCGAAAAAGGGCCACGGTTGCTATAGCTGTAGCAAATCGGTTAAAGGGGCAAAGAGTAAGTTTTTTATGTACACATCAGCAGATTAGAAGAGACCGTAGCGAGAGCATTTTAGCCATAATAGGCTAGAACGGGATTGCCCATGGACACCTGAGGAAGAAGTAAATGACTTAGCCCAGGAAAAGAAAATACCAGGGTATCCTAGAAACCCATCTACTACAACTGGCTTGATTAGATGTCGTGTACACGGACATGTAAGCATGTCAATTCTTCGAAAAAAGAAAGACCTTGGGGAAATATTAACACCAGCAGATATGGGTGTCAGAAGTTAGTGAAGGCGGTTAGAGACTGGGCCACCAAAGAAATGATAAACCGAAAACCAAATGTCAGAGAAGTAGAGAAGCCCAGGGATACAAACTCCTCAACCAGAGCTCCAAAATTGGGTGCATAATGAAAATAAGGTGTAGACCGATAGAGACACTAATGGACACTGGATCGGAGGTTTCGTTACTAAAAACATCAGTTTTTAATAAGTTAAAAATGGAAAAGGGAAACTGAGACATTCTAATCGAACAATTACCTTGGCAAACGGGAAAGATATGACGTTAAATAACATGGTCCATTTACCCATTAAAGTCAGGAAAATGAAAGTTTATATATAATTCCAGACTTGGACCGGTAGTTGATATTTAGCGCAGACTGACTAAAAAGGAACCCAGCTCAAATAATCTTTCACCCTAACCAATTAATGGTAAGAGGGGTGAATACACCACTCGGTAGTAATACCCGTGGTTAGATCGATGAATCTTTAAGGGAGAAAGAAGAATTTTCGCCATGCACCGCCACTGTTAGATCGGTTCCTAACAAACAGCTGAGAAAGGGTCTACGTCGTCACCGTTATCGGACCCTAGTCAGGAAAGGGAAACATGTGATAGAGGCAGTCAAGTTGTCCCCCACTAACCAACACCACATGTGGGTCGTATGCACCTCAGAAACAATGTCGCTTTTCTACCGAACTTTCAAGTTAATGAGTGGCTTAAAATGACCAATCCTTCTTAAAAAGCTAATCACTCCAAAACCAGAATAGAATATCTGGTAAAACCCCAATTTAAACGTTTCACGAAATTAGTCACCACAAGCGAACAATTCGTGCGAGAGTGCATGGAGGGCAGTAGGACGATTCACCGGCAACACAGTTCAAGGCGTGAAAGAGTGCACTGGGGGCGGAGAGAAAATGTCAGTGGCCCATAGCGCTCAAAGCCGAGAGAATTAAAACAAACAAATAATGTCTGAAAGCAAATGACTATTACTGAAAAGAGGAAGAAACACATTTAAAGTATCTTCCTTTTCAGGAAAAAACATGAGAGGGTGAAGAAAGAAGGAAATAATAAATTCGAAATCTAAAACAACTATTGCTAATGACAAGAGAAAAAAGAAGACTAAAAATGATATCATTGCGACAGGAAAACAAGACTTTGTGACATTTGTTAATTGGAGCAAAGTTAAATGTCAGAGTAGCGATTGTGGCACAAGGATGATCGCCCTTTTAGGGGGATCTAGAATTCCCCACAGTTAAAAGCCTGGCACCTGACTTTTGTTACCCTCGTGGAGAGCAAATACAATCGAGACACTTTGCTCGCATTAAAACAGTGCGAAGGCAGTCAACCTTTCGCTCAACTCAGGTTAACAAATTGTTGATAAAACGTTGGGGTTGACAGCTGCCGGGTAAAGGGTCGCATCAATGTTGGCTGACACCGACTTCGCTAAAGATTAAAAATCAGAACTCGCGGTTAACGTAATAACAATGCAATGATCAATAATTATCCTCTTTTTCTTTCTCTTATTCTCTTTCTTTTCATGTGGATTGTGTCTCCTTCCTTCTCTTGCAGACGTTTTACTCTCTCTTTCTCTCTCTTATGTCACGGTGAGGGAGAATAATCTGTTGTTTCATTTCCAGACTGGACGCACGTGTCCTAAACCAACTACACTTACCTTTCGAGTTTGATTTCTTCTTTACGGAATGTACAACTAAATGGTATATATTTTTTAAGATGATGGTTCGCCCCTTTAATCACAAGCGTTTAATTTTCAGCCAATTGTTCCATTCTAATAATCATTAATTATTACAACTACAGGTGTTCATCTACAACGTTCGGCCTTTTGGCTAAGATCAAAGTGTAGTATCTGTTCCGATGGATACTGCACGCCTGTCCTGTGCAGTTCTAGGAGGTCCACCCTCCCAGGCTTCGCCTCCCCTCTTTGGGGAGGAGTAAGTTTATTGCTTACTGCCTGAGGCACCCCTACCGGGGAATGCCGACGGAACTGCCCAGGCAATTTTTAAATGGCCAGAGTGCTCACCTCTCGAGCGCTGGCTTTTAACCCCACTTGCTCGACCCGATCTTGGGTCACATCTTACTTGTGGGTATAAGATAAAACTGGCCTTGTGCCTAACTCCGCGAGGAGTAAATAAACATCAACAACGTTGACCTTAGTATAAACAACTTTTAAAATTAATTTAAATTCTTTTATCTTCTTTAGTACTTTCTGAACATTGACAAAACGCTTTCATAGGGTTATAGTCTACTATAGCTTGGACTCCCATTAGACTGTGTTGAATTACTGTTGGTTAGATACTATCTGTTTTACCAATGCTGCTAATATTTTGTGCTTATTTTGGTTTAATTAAAACGTAAATTCTTCAAATGTATTCTTGATCAAAACCTTTTTCGTGACCCAATGTCTCAAACCACGTGAATTTACCCTTGAACAGAGACAATAATTAATAAATAAAAATGAAGGATATTCAAGCAAAGAAATAAAAAAAAATAGGCATGATATTGTTAGAAGATATCAGGAAAGTGGACAAAACAAGATATAAAGTGGTGTTGGTAGACGAAAAACATCAACAAGAGAAAAGAACAATTTCATCAAAGTCACCAGCTTGCATGACAGAAGGCTAACTGCTCCAATAATCATGGCACAACTTAATCAATGTCATGATAAAAAGTGGACGAGACGCTGTGACCTTGGCCGATATGGTAGAATTGCTGTCAAGATTCGTTGATACAATGTAAAATCAAGGTAAAAGAGCTACAGTGGGACAAGGCATATACAAGATAGACAATACAGTAGCAGATATGTCTTTTTGGCTGGCGAATCAGAGTTCGTAATCTGTGTGTCAAATACGAAAGGTTTATGTGCGGCGAAAAGTTCGTGAATGCGTTGCAACCCCATGTATCACACAACATATAAAAATTTGTTACGATGTCGGGTATTTTGCCAATTGTACAATTGGAGACTTACACTATGTGAACGGAAAAGTGAACCAGACGGTCTATAATGATATAATACAAATATAAAGTGGTCGACCAAAATCGCCCTTTTCATTAGTTACTACCCCTAAGTGTAGACGATAGTACTATTCCTTTCTCAAGACTACTCCACTTACCCTTGATCCGCACCTTATAATGTTGAGTTACAATTTTATCGTCTTCAAGCACTATTTTTTTACGTCTTCGGTATGACCCAACTGGCCAATTAGCGAACACTCTTTCATTATGTTTACATACTAAAATATATTCAAAACGTGAGGATATAATTTATTCGATTTGTTTAAACCACACCTACAATATAACACTGCTACTCATAATTATTATAACTACAAGAACGTATAGGATCTCAAACAACTGAATAGTATTGCACCAAACTTAACGTAAATAACCTTTGGTTTACATGATATTTGGTTTCGTTTTACGACCTATTAACCAATGTTGGTTTATTTGATGCCGAATATCGTCATTCTTGGGACTGATTGATTACTACTTATACTGCAGGCCAACTCTTGCCAGGCATCAGCTGCTAAAACGATACATGTTTTCTATATACATACGATTGGGTTTTAGATACATGTTTTTGTACGCGTATATTTTGTAAATACGTTGTCGGTAAACAACGATAGATTCTATTTCATTCTGGCAGGTATTTCGATCCCTGGTCAAAATGGACATGGGGTTAATAGCAACTAAGCGGGGACTCCAAACTATCGAAATCCCCCAAATTTTGTCACATCGAAGACCGGTTGAAAAATGTCATTTAAAATGTTTTGATTTACTTTTATGCAACTAAAAAGGGCATATTGCCTGAAGCGTAAAAGACTGCTGTGTTAATGGCTAGATTTATAGGAGACAACCTACATGGTTAGTTAGTCAGCAAGATTTTTGATGACATTACATTTAAATTTCTGCATACTGGCGCTGTCGGCGAAATAAAAGTGTAGGAAGGAAATTCCAAAGACAAACAGTGCGATGAAAGAGTGGGAAATGCTTCGGTATCTAGAGATCTCTACAGCGAAAGTGTAGGATTAAGCAACTGGTCTGTGGTGTAAGTGCGGTAATCTCATCGGAACACATTCGTTTTTGCACTCTGCCCAATAGTGAGAGGCTAGTGGTTAATTAAGAATACTTATGACACATAAATGAAGCCCAGGCAGCTGGCATCCCAATCACATAAGCTCGACTAAAAGCCGCCGTTAAGTCAGGTTTTGGTCAATAACTTTTAAAAGCATGTAATCGCTTACCAGATGTATAATTCCATTCCATTAGGTCTAGTTGAGATATATTCTCGATGTCACTGGATAATTCCATATTCTTTCAACTGAAATAACAAAAATACAAAGATACATTAACAAATAGAGAGGGTTTTGTGTTTATTATTTTTTAGAGTCTTGTTTAATAATATCAAGGACGGTGAAAGACTGAAGTGTCTTTATTTATTTATTTATTTATTTATGATGGGGTGTCACTAATTACCGCCAAAAGCCACTCGAGGATAAAGGTTAATGGAATAGAATAATTATCAGTTAAATGATGAAGAATCTTATGAGACTATAAAAAATGATTCATGGAAAGAACTGAGTTTGGTTATTAATCTGGACGTTAGATTTTAGCGGAGGCCGGTTTATAATTGGCTGAACACATTACCGTGTAACTGTCTCCCGGTTGGTTACAACTTTATCGTCTTCAAATCGAATGTCGACAAACTCGTGTCACAAACTTCCCTATAAGCAATCAACCGCAGTTCATACCATTAATCAATGCTACTACTTCCATAGTGTTCCCAATCGTTCGGCTATCAATTATTCTAGTCTCATTAACGCTTGTTTTCGAGTAGCTATTGATATTGATAAGTGGTGACCACAATACTAAAGAAGAGATCCACTCTAGCTTTTTATCTGACAAGTATCAGCTTCCTGACGTCACTTCCGGAGGCCATTTTATTTGTTTCCTAAGCCACATAGCCACCATTTTATGAGAATATTTACGAAACTATTTTCAAATAAATATTTAAATACAACTCTTATTTTTTCCTAAACTAACAAAGATTCTAGTAAGTATGGTCTATTATCTTTTGTTTTTCTATTTAAAACAGATTTAGAAAGAGGACCCGAAGCTCATTATTTGTATTTCAGTCTAGTGTTTTAAAATTATTTTACTTCCACACAATTTATTTAATAACGTCTGTAATTTAATTAAAATTATTTTTCAATATTTTATTTTATTATCGGTTACTTAGTTTCTAGATATTATGTCATGAAAAGTATAATTTTTACAGATATTAATCTGTAAAAATTATACTTTTCCTTACATAATATCTTGTTTTCATCATACATGACATAATGGGTCACTGTCCAGGCGATCCATAATAAAAGCCTAGCCAACATGCGACTGGGGTCCACGACTGAGGGCGGACATGTGAAGACCTAAAATAGTATTAAATAATAGTTACAGACAAAAGTTTTAGTAAGAAATTTTTTAGTAATGTTAAGTAACTAGCAACTATTAATATCATTAAAACGCAGCTTACAATTATTGATTTGTTTCCATCAAATCAAATGTAAAGAGAACAAAAATATAAAAAAACTAAATTAAAAAAACTCACTTTATTAGCCATGAATTAGACACATTTTTAATATTTAAAACACCATGAGTCAATATAAACAAATTGAGTCATGATTTTTGAAATATCAAAAAGGCGCCTAATTCATTTGTAATAAAGTTATTTTTTGTGAATTTAGTTCTTTTATATTTTTGCACATTTTACATTTGATTTGATGAAAAAAATCAATTATTGTGAGATTCTTCCTAATAATATTTATAGTTACTAATTACTGGACTTTTCTGAAAATAAAAAAAATTGATTTTCCATTAAGTGAGTTTCCTTCTTCTGTCTGTGGAACACATTACTACCGAATTTCTTACCTCTTGACTACAACATGGTCGTCTTCAGATTTAATGTCAAAAAGTACTTATCATAAAGTATTTTCATATGTTATCAAGTTTTGTTCGTTTTATTCATCATTTTAAATCGTCTCATAATATTTTTCATCATTCATTTGGCAATCCATCTATCACGTTAACCCTTATCCGCGAGTGGCTTTAGCTGTGATAAGTGGTAACTACAAAGTAAAACACATTTAAAAAATTATTTCATTTTTGAAACAACATGTATATTATTTCTCACAAAAATGCTCTTCCGTTGTGACATGCTAATGACAATGCGTACATAATAATTTAAAGAAGTAAGAGAAACTCAATTAAAAACAAAAGTCTCGGTAATCAAGTTATTGAAATTGAAATCAAAACAAACCGCACGATGGTGTCATACAGCTTACTATAGCGAGGGAGTAAAAGGATTACACGAATGGCAGCGTCCTGGTCAGTCTGTTTTTTCTCTGTTAGATGATTCTGTATGTGTGTGCACATATCAGAGAGAGAGAGAGAGAGAGAGAGAGAGAGCGAGAGAGAGAAGAGGAAAGAAAGAGAAAGGGAGGAGGAAGAGTAACAAAAATGCGTGGCTTCGATGCGACGGCCGGTTGTTCGCTTTCTTTTCTCTTCATTACTGACTGCCTAGAACTGAGCGTGAAGCAAGTGAATGCTCTCATACGATAAAAGAAAAAAAGGAACAAAGAGACGAAGAAACTAGAGGACTTGAGCAGACGGATTATAATTTTTTGGGTGCGCTGATTTGTTTTAGTTGATACAGTGGGGCGAATAATGTTGAATCGATACAACGTACACGAAGTCGAGCAAAAAACGTTGGATAACACGATGGACAAAAAGTCGGAGACTTTTGGCATCGCGGAAAATCTCGTTCGTAGGATTTTGAATTTCGGACATAGATATTGAGTAACTTTATTATGATTTTAATTCACAAGAAAGACCGAAGAAACAAGTGAACATTAGCATGGTTTAGAACTCATCGGAATAACATTTTATCACTACTCCATATTAGATTACTTAATTTTTTTTTCATTTTATGTTGCTGTAATAAATGTATCTGTTTGTTTCTTGTTCATTGCATTCGTGTCGATATATTATTTCCAATGATCTCATCGTTGCTTTGCTCCTCTGTTGAAAATAGCATTATGGCATTCGAGAAATTCCCTTATCGAGCCAAAGCTTCCAGCAAAAATATAAATATTTTATGGTACGTCCGGACCATAAGGCGACATAATACCCATTTGTCTGGGTCGTAACACCGTATACAAAATAATTAATATAAAACAATATACAATTCTTGTAAAATATCGAAAGATCGGTACTTCACGTTTTTCGTTACAATTCTCGGTTGCTTAAATATATTTTAGATTTGCTAACAATTGTTTTCGATACATAAACTGTTGTTATCAAATTAAAAATATATTTAAGTAATCAATAATTGTAACGAAAAACGTGAATTTTCTGATTTTTTCGATATTTTATTATTTATTATTGTTTTCATTTAATTCAATAATAAATTTACAAGTGAGTTTATTTAGATAATTTGAGTAGAAAACTTACTCGATGAGTGAATTGTATTATTTTCCAATTAATGTCTGTGTCAACATTCTATTCATTTTTATTTAGTTAAAAAGATATTTTCAATTTTAATGTATATTTTCGATGAGTTATCTTTCTTTTGTTTTCATTTAATGTGGGATATTTTTCCGGAAATTTATCGTACTAGAAATGAACAACATTGGGATTAGATCACTTTCTTCGAGACGGATTTACTCAAGAAATATAGCGGAGTGTATAAACGTAATCAGCGATTCATTCGGAATGTTTGAAAAAAAAAATAACGTAGTTAATTAATGAATGAGTACTGAACATGTTATTGACATCGGAGAATTACCTGATATGTGGCAATTAAAAAAATTAAATATAGTCAACTTGTTCTTATTTCAAATTACCAGCTGTTAGTCAATTTTAAGTACCCCAAAATAAGCAAGGAAAATTCATTACGCTTAGTCACTTGGTTTTCAGCCAAATAAACATCAGGTTATATTTCATCATTTTGCATCCTACTCAAAACAAAATGGCACCAGACGACAGAATAGAAGTTACAGTTAAAAGTTTATAAAGTTACATTGTTCAGTTATTTCTTCTTCTTGGCACAACATCAGAATCAATGATTCACTCACAGGGAATCAATTCATCGATAATGACTTAGATGAATAACAACTAACAAAAATTCACAGCTGGCAACATTAAATGCGTTCTAAAACAAAAGGCATTGAATAAAACAGATTTCATACGTCTATATAATCTGTTGCTCAGTCTTTCCAAATTTCAAATAAAATGATGCAACTCAATAAAACTGAATTGACCTTAAAAACAGGGTACATTCATTAAATTCGCAGAGTGCAAAATATGGACCGATAATATTTCAAACGGTAAAAGATGACTAGTCGAAAGGCAAGAAAAGGTAAGAAAAGAATGTAAAATTTAAGTAACCATTTTCGTCTAGGACATCAAAGAGAACAGACATCAAAGATTAACGATCCGCAGTTTCACCTTAGCTACAACCGGACTAAGAATTATAAACCCAAAAACGTAACAAAATATATTATTTCATATAGTAAAAACCCACTTATTGTTTGAGTTGTTTTAGTCTGTGTAACTATTGTGAGTCGGCGAAGTCTTAAATTATGGATGGGTCTTATGGGCGTAGGCGTTTTCGAGATGATTCCTTTTAATGACACTTAAAATATACATTGTTATATAATAAGAGAATATAATCTGTGCTTTGTGTGTAAAACATGTTACTGTAATTGTCAGAGAGCTGTTTCTTCCGTATGAAATCACATTTCTTTCTTGTTCAGAAGAAAAACTAGTTTATTTTAAATCGGTTTTTTCGTTGTTTGTAATTATGTAAAACAATTTTTTAAATAAAAAACAGATGAATATTTCACAAATATAATTTAAAATGTTATTAAAAGTGTTATAAAATTTTTCTTTTTAAAAAAAAAAATTTCCAGATAAAAAAATTCAAAGCTAAAAAAGTGCGACGTGAGAATTATAAACCGAACGTCTTTTTAGTTTTGTTTTTTATCTGGTAAAAACTGTGTTCATTTTTTTAGAAAATGAATAATTAATGAAGAATGATATTTTTGAAATATTCATCTTCTTTTGATTAGAAAATGTAGTATTTGGAGACGTAATAACAACCATTAAAAAAGCCGATTAAACATGAACTAATTTTTCTTCTTACGAACAAGAAGGAAAGTGTGATTTAATACGAACAAAACAGTACAATAAATATTTAAAACAAACAACTAAAATTGCATTCTCTTATCATATTTGAGCTCTAGTTTTTATTGGCTCTGATATATATATATATATATATATATATATATATATATAGTCTCGGAAGTTTCTCAACCATTAAAACTATATTAAAAAAAAAAAAAAAAAACAATTTATAGTCCCAAGTCTTCCAGTGGAAAATCACTCATGTAAGTCAATTTATTTTTTAGAGTTAATAAACTAATATAAAGTTTATTTCTAACACTCTTTTAAGGGATCATCAGTTGTTTACCATGAAAAACTGTTTCGGGAATTTATATATAGCTATCTAAATGAATAAATGCGAAAGTTTTTGCCATCTATGCTAACTGTATTTACATCAACACACGGTAGGATTATTTAATTCTAATGCTATAAGAATATAATAAAATACCCTTTATATAACCATCTCATAATCACTCAAAAAAATCTAGATTTTGCTAATTTGCATATCTATTTATTTTTAAGTTTTTAATAAATTAATATTCCGTAATATACCTTTCTACTTTGTATTGTCACATTTTCTTCTACATACGCAGTCGTTTTAGTGCTGGTACTATTATTATAATTATAAATCAAATAAGATATAGAGATTTTATTTAAATAATGATAGCGTTTAACAACTTATTTAGAATTTAATTTTCAAGGGAGATGTCGAACAGATACTACATTTTGATCTTAGCCAAAAGGCCATGGAACCATGAGAAATACTCTTTTGTGACTAGGCATTTTAAATTTAAAAAATGATTAAATTAGAATATTTTTTTAATGGACGGTGTAGTGTAGTATCAGTTCTGTTGTCATAAGACTGTCCTTCCAGGAATTACCTCCTACATTTTTAAGGGTGTGTGGGAGGAATGCTCCCATAATAAAAAAAATCATTCAAATATTCAAATATCTGTCTAATTTATAACTTCTTTTTTATCCGTCTATAATTAATTAATGTTTGCTGTTATTCATCCATGATTTTATTATCTTATTTTTCCTGTGTATCTACAATAGTTTTGTGTAAATTAACAGTTATTAATGTAATTTAATAAAAAACTAAATAAATTACGAAAAAAACGTTCTTAAAACATTCTAGCTAGAAAGATATACTGAGTTCACAGAAAATGGGAAGTGATTGGTCTCTCTCTCGTTCGCTAGCTCGCTCTCTCTCTCTCAAGGGGGCACCCTCCCTTAAAAATAATTAAAATTAAAATTTGGCGTCGTCATCACTACCTGTCTCTCTTCTCTCTCACCCTCCCTTTTTCTAGCAACGATAGATTGTCTTTTTTTAAATTGTTTTTGAAGTACATGATTTATTTACGAAATAAAAGAGCAACATATATAAATATAAAGTATGAGATAAACACGTCTTTTACTAAAAATACAAACCAATAACATTAGACTTTCTGTTTTAAATTTAAAGTTTTCTTTCGCTTCTTAATAAATCCCCCTCCATTATTAAATAATAAAAAATTGGCATGCTGACTTTTTTAAAATAAGCCCTAGTTTTTAGGAAAAGAGGTATTTTCCATTTCATTTGGCGTCAATTTTTAAAAATCATTTAAAGTAAAATAAGTTTCGGCATTACTGATAATAACCATATATATATATTTTTAAATTAAACCACGTTTTAGTATAAAAAAAGAAGAAAACGTTAAAAACCCTAAGTTATATTAAATGTCATACGTGAAACACTGAAATAAAAATTATAGTCGCCATCTGAACAAGTCAAGTAAGAGGCTAGATAAGGAAGAACGATTACTCACGGTTATAAACATGTCTTTTTTAATTAAAAAAATTTGAAGGGAAGTTATCGTTCTTCATTAACTTACATACTTATCTTCGTTTATAAAGATAGCGACTATATTTTTCAGCCCACGTCACATTTCGGCATTTTACGTGTACAATAAAACTTGCCATACAATACTCGCAGGCATTACGTTCTTTTTTATGGGGTGATACTCCCAGGTATTGCCTCCTCTATCTTGGAGAGGGTATTTCCAGCCAAGCATAACCACATCCTTTTTTTGGTGTGTGTTGGGGGGGGAGATACTCCGACGCTTTACCTTATCCTTTGAAGATTTGTGTAGTATATTTTCATTCCTCATAATCCATCCCTCCCGAGCCTTACTATCACTTTTTGGGAGGAACTGGGGCAGTATAATATATTTTCTTAATATATTTTCTTTCCTCACGATACCATCGTCCCATGATGACTTTCTCCCTCCTAGAGGGTCGGGTTGTTTACTATCTATTCTGTTTCATGATATTATCCTGTCAGGCATTAACTTTTCTTTTGGGGCGAGGGGTTAGTGTTCGTTCGTCATGATATACTCCTCTTATTCATTACCTCTTCTTGTCAGGGAGTCAATGTATGCAGTTTATTCATTATGATACCATGCTCTCGACCTAGCAAAAATATGCGACCGGAGGGAGCATATATTTCTTAGTCTCTCTCTCTCTCTCTCTCTCTCTCTCTCTCTCTCTCTCTCTCTATATATATATATATATATATATATATATATAACCTAATGTCTGTGCGTATGTGTGTTTTTGTGTATTCCATACAAAAAGAAAGGTTCGATAATCTACATAAAATATCAAAATGTATTCTTATGTAATATTAACCGGGGAAAATAATGGAAGTATTCCTGAATCTCTAAGTGCAGGCCTAAGGGAGCTATGGGTTTTCAATGTAATTATGTAATAATTTTAGAAAGAAAATTCTTCAAAGGGAGGGGTTTTCAAAAACTCGGAAGGGTAGTGTTAGTAGTGCTCTGGAGTCATCCATAATTTTATTTGGGTGGTTTAATTAGTGTTCCGGAGGCATACTAGATTTTATTTTTGTTTATTCCCCACTTAAGAAAACGGGAGCAATAAATGAAAGATTACAACATTACATTTGGTAAGAGGTATATAATAGTCTGAAAGTGCTCAACATACTAGATAGAGAAGGTGTGTTTAAATACAGCGTTGTCCGGAAGAAAGAACATATCTGTCTTTTGTTAACCTGGTGTTGCCTGGGAGCCATAATTGTAATATTTAATAATACTGATAGATGAGTACAGACTTTTAAAATTTCAGATTTACATATACTGCTTGATGTCATCAATTGATTGAACTGATTTTAATAATTAACCCATATCATTATTTTTGTAGTCATAAAGGAAGTGGGAAAAGCTTATACACTCTCACTGTCCTCATGGACATTGGTGAAATATTGAAGATGCAATTTTTCATATTCACGATTTCCTTCGCTATTACGTACTATTCCGTTGTGGCTGCCCCAGATTCAACTCTAAAGAGACTGAGGAGAGGGAGATAGATAGATAGAGAGAAAGGAATAAAAAAAAGTATGGCTTATGTATACAATAGCATCACCATTTTATATTTACTCCATTGGATAAACTGGGTGGTATGCCATACTTAGAGACAAAGGCTGTGAGTTCGAACGTCACTCGGAACAGAATTATTTTTACTTTGATTTCGTCCCAAAATAAACTTAGACAATTCAAATTATAATATTAAGTAGATTGTAGATTTTTTCCTGTAATCTTTGTAATTTTCAGAAATTATAATTTCAGGCAACGCAAATTATCCCTGCTAGAATAGTTATGAAATAAATATTGAGCTTTCAACCTGCTTTTTGTATAATCTTAAATGATTCAAAATAACTTATATGTATATAATATGCTTTGAAAGTCATATCAATGCATATATTTAAAACAAAATAACGCGGTAAGTAGTTATTGTTATATTTTAACGATATTTCAAGGTAATACTGTGTCATTGTTCGCCGCAATCTTCTATTGGACGTCTTGAGACTCTCACCCAGAAAACACGAGCCAATAAGAATGAGAAGTTCACCATCTTTATTCAAAACCTGCCCAGGATTTTCTTAGACGTGAGTTGGAACCCAAAACTGCTGCATTTTCATTGAAACACGCTTCTCCCCTACCAGCTCGGTGGTGGTGGAGGTCCCAACAAGCTCTCGAAACACGTATTTATCCGACGCTGTCTAGTGGGAAACGAGATCGACCGTTGTCGGTGACATAACTCACCTGATCTCATCCACCCTAACTCATTATACCAGAATACCTCTTTATCAAGTTATTGAGAACAGTCTTTTCTTCTATATTCTCTGTTTTAATAGATGACATATTTTTCTTACTTCACCATTGATTACGTCAACGCACGACATTATCATTTTGTGACGTTATAATCGATTTTCATTGTATATTTTCTCTGCTTAAGTAGTTGACGTAATCAGCTGGTGACGTCATACATGCATGACTTAATCTACTGTGCACAAAGACAAAGAAACAAACATACAAGAAACAAACAAGATGCACAAGTTTAGTAGTATATACGTATAGATATCTCTCTCTCTCTCTCTCTCTCTCTCTCTCTCTCTCTCTCTCTCTCTCTCTCTATATATATATATATATATATATATATATATATATATATATATATATATATATTTGTGTAACTATACTTGTTACCAAACAAACTATCTATATTAAGAACTTGTCATTCATTGCTTAATCTTTGAATGAAATACAAAATATTTCTGGAAACACACGCGTTAAAAAATAAACATATATATATATATATATATATATATATATATATATATATATATATATAATACAACTTTTTTATTTATACAAACATTATTGGTTACATATGGGCATACATGTTTCAGTTGTCCTCTCGAATAGAGAGCCAACTTCCTCAGATCTGAAGAGAAATTCAGGTCTGAAGAAGTTGACTCTCTATTAGAAAGGACAACTGAAGCATGTATGCACATATGTAACTAATAATGTTTGTATGAAAAAAACATTATACAAAAAACAGCTCTACTTGTTATTGAGAACTTTTTATAAACACGGACGTTTCAATGGATTAAGATTAATAGACAAAAATATAACACAGTACTATATATAAATATTAATAATTTAATATTTATTTATAAATATTATACTAAGCCATTTTAAGAAATTAAAGTTGAGCACTCTCGCGGATGTTAAAAATAGACTGTTAAATAGTTCTAATGCAAAGTTACGATACGTTCGTAGTACACTCTCGACTAGTCTTTTATCTGTGCCCGCTTCTAGGTACATATAGATCTTAATTTCTCTTAAATACGTGACATTTTCCGTTGGCTGAGTGCTTGCAGGTCTTAGGCTCTCTCTGTGAACTGGGTTCGCGCCTCCCGACCGTCTGAAATTTTTACTTTCCTGACTGATGAGAGCAATACGCTTGAAACGCTAGCATCTGTAGGTATTAATAACTTTATATTTATTTATAAATATTATATATATATATATATATATATATATATATATATATATATATATATATATATATATATATATATATATATATATATATATATATATATATATATATATATATATATATATATAGTCTCGGAAGTTTCTCAACCATTAAAACTATATTAAAAAAACAAAAAAACTTATAGTCCCAAGTCTTTCAGTGGAAAATCACTCATGTAAGTCAATTTATTTTTTTACAGTTATTATATTAGTTTGTTTCTAACACTATTTTAAGGGATCATCAGTTGTTCACCATGAAAAACTGTTTCGGGAATTTAAAAACAAGACAGTATTTAATTTCATGGCTTCCCAGCAGAGTTGATCAGACCCCACTTCCCTTAAAAGACAAAAACATAAACGTTCCTTATACTAAATCTACGTCTCTCTCTCTCTCTCTCTCTCTCTCTATATATATATATATATATATATATATATATATAGACATACACATAAACATATATATATATATATATATATATATATATATATATACATATATTCCGTAAGGATAAAACGTATAAGTATTTAAGTAAACACAAT
Organism: Sepiola atlantica; assembly: GCA_963556195.1. Lineage (NCBI taxonomy): Eukaryota > Metazoa > Mollusca > Cephalopoda > Sepiida > Sepiolidae > Sepiola > Sepiola atlantica. The sequence continues at coordinate 35,409,758 of OY744515.1, forward strand.
ATTTATAATTATTTGTCGTTCCCAATCTAGGCTCGGCACTGTAGTTAGTAGTATTAATACAACCGTCAAAATCATAGATTTAATGCATGTTCCTTCATAGGTTGAATACTGTTTAAGTCGGCTGCCTACAATAAGTTTACAACTCTCACTGTTTAGGTCGTTGTTTATGATGACCGTGAAAGTAAAGCCGTCGGCATTTGAGTTATAAACATGACTTGTTCCGGGGTTTCCAATCCTGCGACCGGCTTGAATAATAATTTCTACCCTGACGATTCCGTAAGGATGAAACGTATATGTATATGGAGAAAACACACATATATATATATATATATATATATATATATATATATATATATATATATACTAGCAAATATATGCTTCCTCCGGTCGCATTTTGCTAGGCTGGGATGATATCATGATGAACGAACTACATACACTGCCCCCCGAAGGAAGAGTTAATAACGAACATATACTACACTAATCCTCACAGGAGTATGTAATGTCTGGTAGGAGGGTATCATGACAACAGGTACTACAATACACCTTTCAAAATAGAGGAGGTAATTCCTGGGAAAATATCACCATGACAGCAGAAGGTAAAGTCTGTGAATATAGTATCATAGCAACAGAAAAGATACTACACTACCACCTGCCCCCCCCCCCACACAAAAAGAGGGCAGTCCCTGGAAAGATGGTATAATGACAAAAGAACATATACTACATTAAGCCTCCCTCACAGTAGGATGTAAGAGCTGGGAGGATCACCCCCATCCCCTTAAAAAAAGGAGGAGATAATTCCTGGGGGGACGGTTCTATGACAACAAAACCGATACTACAAATCGTATTCGCATTAAAAGATAATATAATAATAGATTAAATCAGTTTTTCGGGGGGGGGGGTCATTCACTTGTAAATGCCTAGTCATAAACCCAATTTTTTGTAGTTTCTTGGTCCTTTTCTCTAAGATCCCACTTCCCATTTTAATCCAATGAATTTCTGTAAATAAATGTATTTAAAAAAAATATTTTCAACAATTTCGAGATATTTTAAGTAGGAGTAAATGTGGTATTGTGGTGACTAAGATGATTCTAGTTAAGAGTAAGATAGACATTTTTATAACTTTTGACCAATCATGACCAACGACTTCCATTACCCCATACGTTTGATTTGTGCAAATAAATAATTTAAAGTGTAGTATCTTTTCTCAGCATCTAATTTATTCTTTTACTATCGATGAAACTATTGCTTCAAACAATAAAAAAACAATAACAATAATACGGCGTCGTTAACAGGAGAGAGAGAAAAGGGAAGAGAAAGAGAGAAAGAGAGAGAGATGAGAGATGAGATTAGTTTATTTTCTTAAGTAAAACTTATCTCGCGTCTTTTTTAACTTTACTCGGATATCTCTTCATTGCGTAAGATGTAACTCGCGTTTTCTTTTTTCTTTTTTGTAAGTTACACCTCGATTGGTTGTTTTGGATTACAGTGAGATTTACCTCGCGTGTGACAACAGTAAGAAATCAATTCTCATTGATAAAAATAAATTACTATTTTCCCGGGCAATATCGGGTAGCCCTGCTAGTTTTAAATAATAAACTTTTCAAACACGAAACGTTAACATTTTGGTAATTTCGAAGATATTTAAATGTGACTGATAGAAAATAATGAAAGAAGAAACACATTTGCCATTTCACTGGCAATTTAAAAAAATCGAGTCGGTCGCTTTAAAGAAAGAACGACCGACTCGATTTTTCTGAAACATTTGAACGACGTTAGAAAATGTTTGAAGACAAATGCTAAATATTTGCCAAGAAAATTACAAAAAATGCAAAACAGAGCATTTGTTATATAGATATTAAACAAATCAATATAAAATAATAGTTCATTAATTAATTAATTAACTTTAACAAAACCAATATGCAAATTAGTTAACGTTACGAATCTGATATCACACATATATAAACAGTATATAAAACAGATCGTGCACCAACTAATTAAGTTGAATTAATTGGAAATACACTCTTTGACTTTACCAATCGTCTGGGATATGGTTTTCTTAAAGTTAATCTATTAATTAACTATTGTCTTTTAATTCAATGATTTTTTAAAAAATTACCCTCACTATATATATATATATATATATATATAATTAAAAAATTATAACTTAAACTGACTGGATTGTTAGCTTGAGTTATTTGTTTCTAACTTCTTTTTTTTCTCTCTCTCTCGTCTTTTCTCTTTAACTCTCTCCCTCCCCCTCTCTCTCTCTCCTTCTCTCTCTCTCTCTATCTCTCTCTCTCTCTCTCTCTCTCTCTCTCTCTCTCTCTCTATATATATATATATATATATATATATATATAGTATAAAAGTAAATAAAAGCTATATTATGTGTTAAAAGCTTTATTAATCCTACTAGCACGAAAATGCTCCTTCCGGTCGCATATGTTTGCTAGTTGTTTTATTTAATTGCTCAGTAAAATTTGTTTGCTTGTTTTTTACAAAAAAAAAAAGAAAGAAAATCACCCAATCCTTTATTTTAATAAATAAAATACGCAATAATAAAAACAGTTTTGAAACAAAATTTACCCTTTACGGCGTAAAATGTAAAACAAAAAATCATAAACTCACTTATGGTCGTAAAAAGATAATAATATTTGAAGTTTGTCAAATCGAAAAAAAAATGTATCTAAAATAATCACCAATATAAAAAATACAGTTATTTAATTGCTCAGTAAAATTTGTTTGGTGTTTCTTACAAAAATAATCATTTTTTTAATCAATTATTTTTTAAATAAAATAATTTGATTCAATAAATGTGTGCTTTAAAAAACACTTTCTAATATAGTAGTATTAAAAAAAACTCAAAACGTTGTAATAAAAAAATCAAAGTAAATATATCATTTTTGAGCGACTCGTACAATAAATTTCAGAGAATCTTTTGTTTAAATGTTATTAATAAAATAAAGCGCCCCTGTCTCGTGTCCCTCTCTCTATATATTTCTTGAAATAGAACTTTATGTGCATTCCAAATAGAACATTATACTTAATAATCAAAGGGCTGGTTAGACATATACTAGATTAACCCCCTTTTAAGAAAAGAGGAGGTATTGCCTAGGGGGATGGTATAATGGCAACAGAACAGATACTACACTACCTCCCGCCTCAAAATAAAGTAATGGAGAAAGTAATCCCCGGGAAAGTAGTATCATGACCACAGAACAAATACTACATCCCCATCCCCTCAAAAGGAGGAGATAATGCCTGGGAGGATGGTATCATGACAACAGAACAGATACTACACTACCTCCACACCATCAAAAAAGGAGGAAATAATGCATGGGAGGATGGTATCATGACAGCAGAAAAGATACTACACTACCGCCACACCTCTCAAAAATGGAGGAGGTAATGCCTGGGAAGAGAGTATCAGGACAAGAGAACATGTCCAGTGGACTATTGTCAGCTGACCGAGTAAACAGCAGAATTTATTTGTTTGCAATTTTGAAGAATTAAAACGACCAATTTATGAAGGCCGAAAAATATAGTCGCCATCTTTATAAACAATCGAAACTTCCTACTTCCTACCATAATTGGCCTTTTTGTTAGCAGCAAAGTGTAGTATCCGTTTTGTGTTTTGATACTACACCCTTCATCAGTTTTGATCGAGGACACGGGAAGCGAACGGAGATCCTTCGAAACTGAGGCAATTTTTACTTTCAACTCTGGTATTATTTTCTTCAAGTAAAAAACTTGAAATTGTATCCAAGTAGAGGAAGATCAGTTGTTGATAATTACATAACCCATCATTATCTAATGAAAAGTCGTCTCCGCGTAAATATTTACATGTTCGTTCTTAGCTCGACTCTTTCTGAATGTTTATAAAGTTGTCGACTATATTTTTCTGATCGACTTTTCATTTCGACCTTACACGCATACGATAAAGTTTTCTGTAGTTGATGTATTTTACTGTAGATGCCAATTTTCCAGAAAAATACGAACACCGAGATATTCACATTCTACAAGGGTCACGTGACCCAAATATAAGCGCGTGTCAAAAGAAAATTGAATCTGTTATAAAGTGAAAACATAAAAATTAAAATGAATATAATGTCTTTAAGTTATTGTATTAATAATTTTTATCATTATAACTGTGGAGAAAAATATTCTAATCTAATTCACTTAATTCCTATTTAAGTCACGTAGATTAATTCCAGTTAAATATCTTATACTTATCTTTATTTTAACCCTGTTTAGTAAAAGACAGTAAGTTGTAGCAAGTTTCATCACACGTGTTCTTATAGTAAATGTACATCTAATTCGCTTAATTCCTATTTTAGTCACGTAAATTAATTCGAGTTTTATATCTTAAACTTATTTTTATTTTAACCCTGTTTAGTAAAAAAAACAATGAGTTGTAGTAAGTTTCATCGTACACGTAAAACGTCAACGCCGAGATGTTTACATTCTACAAGGGTCACGTGACCCAACTGTAAGCGTGTGTCAAAAGAAAATTGAATCTGTTATAAAGTGAACACATAAAAATTAAAAATTTCTAGTGAGTGCTTTAATCTAAAATTGCAATATAAAAAAATAAATTCTCATTAACTATACACCGAATAAAAACGAAAAAAACAAACAAACAACGACGATTGATGTCTCCCGGCGCTCCACTAACAATGACATCATTTCGGGTGTAATGACTCGTCATTTTTCATTACATTACATTCCAAGTATGGTTTTAAAACAGGCTCGTTTCTGAATAAAATGTCTTTAATTAATTGTATTAATAATTTTAGTAATTTTACTTTGGAGAAACATATTGTAAATGCATGTAAATTTGTAAATATCAATTTATTAGAAGTTTAAAACAAATGAATTATGTAAATTGCAAAACACACCTGTTGTTTGAGCGAGTTTTGGTAGCACTATATATACTACTTGACAGAGTAATATATTGAGTAACATACTGCACATATGCTGGGTTCGAATCGCAGTCTCGTCGTCAAATTTGTTTATACTTTATTTATATGTTATTTAATCTAAGTAAATAAATTAATAATTTCCCAATGTAATTCTTAGGTTTACAAAAATTCTCGCTCACTTGAAAATTAAGTAAATATAGATAGTACATTAGTCTGAAATATTATATACTATACTATTTCATAATAAGTACAATAGTCTTAAATAGTATAGTTTCGGCTTCAGACAGACATATACATAATCTCCATTATTAATAGTTATAACAGTTCGGTATATCATATAAATGCTTTAAATATACAAAAGTTTAGAGAGAAAATATGTATTCAGATCAGAGAAACAATACCAAATGAATAAGGATAGATGATTGAGAGACGAAAGAAAGAGACAAATCAAAGAAAGAAAGAAAAACAAGAGAAAAGTGAAGAATGAAATATAAATCATGTGCATCTTTCTGACATGATCTTTTTCTCTTCCTCTCACTTTTCTTTTTCTTTCCTCTGTTCATTTATAATGGCCAAATCAGCTAGCCCTGGTCAATGTGCTTACCTCCATGTTCTACTCCGATCAAGACCGGCATAGCTTAACGCTCAAAATGAACGTGAGCATGCAGTGTTTATTAGAGCTATACTTGCTGCGTGGTCAACGTAAACAGAGATGATGGGAAGCGTCGAGTTCACACTCGGCGCTGATATCTCGTCACAAACAAGTAGTCCAGGCGTACTTTACAGGGAGTAACGACTGATTCACCTATTACTGCTTTGTCTTTTATAAAAGCTCAAGCTCTGGTCACTACTTCTTCGAGTTACAGATCATCCACCATAGGGGAGGATCATATGGACATTTTCACGTGGGCAGAAAGCACATGGACAAATACATATGACAAAGCATAATCTGGTATTTATCCAAAAATCCCGCAAAACCGCCAAATATCCATCACGGTTTCAGCCGAAAGCAACACACACCATTATTCTAATGTTTCGGATCTCTGTTCCGTGATCAGTTGTTGAATAACCGCAGACGTTTTTCCAGTTAGCCGATGATGGATAACAGTCCTAAGCCGCTTAATCCCTGATAGGTCGCACACTAATTCCAATATCTTGATCCCCTCAACCACAGCTTTACCCCTGTCAGATTTGGAAATCATTTTCCCGTCGAAGCGGCTATCCAGTTCATATCGAAATAGCTTGTAAGAAACTGAAAAATTCTATGCAGCAAAATAATGTCTCGACGAGTGTCTAAAATTCTGGAGGACCTCTTGTTAAGATAACACCCGAACAACACTTACACAACTTTCAAAGGCACGTTTTTTCGTCTGTCTCACTGTCGTCGAATCTCGTCTCGTTAAAACGGGTCTATGTCCATGTATGCACATCATTAACACACAACAAATTCCCACAACTCTGTGCAGGCACCGTTTCCCTATTGTAAATAGCCATGAAACAAGAAAAACATCGCGGTCGCTTTGCGCTCGGTACTTTTTCGTTTCTAGCAGCAGAGATATGTATTCCCCATATCTCCCGGTCTCTCACCTATGCAACGTTTATATTTCCACATAACAAATAGACTGAATATTTTAACGATGTTCCTGAAATGAGGTAGTGTTGCTGTTTATACTGTCTTTCGGACTGTTGCTATTTACCCCCTGATTCGGACTGTTGCTATTTACCCCGTGATTGCGACTGTTGCTATGTATCTCTTGTTTCGAACTGTTGCTATTTACCCGTGATTACGACTGTTTCTATTTATCCCATTGATTCGAAGTGTTGCGGTTAACCCCTTATTTCAGACTGTTTCTATGTACTCCTGTGTTTCGGACTGTTGATATTTACCCATTGTTTTGGACTGTTGCTATTTACCACATGATTATAAACTGTTGCTATTTACCTTTTTGATTCAGATTGTTTCTATTTACTTCATATTTTAGACTGTTGCTATTTACTCCTCGTTACGGACTGTTGCTTAATACCCCTTTTTAAGACTGTTGCTATTTACCCCTTTGTTTCGGACTGTTGCTATTTATTCCCTGTTTCGGAATGTTGCTATTTGCCCCGTATTTTGGACTGATGCTATTTACCTAGTGCTTAAGACGTGTGCTATCTACTCTGTGTTCGGACTGTTGCTATTTACTCCTTATTTCAGACCGTTACTATTTACCCTTGTTTCAGACAGTTGCTATTTACACCTTGTTTCGGACTTTTTCTATCCACCACTTATTTCAGAATGTTACTATTTACCTCTTTTTCAGACTATTGCCCTCTTCTATGTTGCTTTTATTGTTACATAACGATGGCCGCGTTTGTAAGAAAGTTTGAATGACACATGAAAGATTCAGTGGGAGTAAACGAAACCACGTGACTACCGGCCGGGGGTTTTCTTTCTCTTTGGCTGGCGAGACTTCAAGCAGAAAAGACGTGTCTAGATGCTCTTTCTAATGGGGTAAGGCAGCACGCATAGTGTGGCCGGGTCTAGAAAGACGCGTTATCCGTCTATCAGTCTGTTTGTCTTTCTCTCTCACATACGGGCATACACGTAACCTGTCTCTCTTATATTTTCTGTGACTGTCTTTATAAATAAACTTAAAAAAAAAAAATCGGCGTCAAAGTGAGTTTAACAGCAAACAAAAAGAGACTAGGTTTACGACGACAACACGTGTGTATAATAGTTTATACACCCATCGGTAAGTGTCGAATCCTGTAATCTCCGTTTTTTCTTCCGCTAATTTTTTATCGGAGTTTTAAGAGAATAAAATATAAAGTTCAATTTGAAATTCCAAAAAGGTTATCGATTATGAAAAAAGCTACCCGAAAAAGTCAACAAATTTAACTGCCTAAACACTGCGAAAATGGCACCAATCAAGATAAAGAAAGCAGATTAAAAAATGGGAATAATGTAAATAAAGCTGTATATATATATATATATATATATATATATATATATATATATATATATATATATATTTATTGAAAGTTACTCTTTCTCTCTTATTCTGTCTATCTATATTTTATTGTCATTTCTTTCTCTCTCTCTTTCTTTGTCTATTTTCTTTTAATAGTTAGCAGACAATTTTATTTTTTAATCTTTATTCCTTCATATTTGGGCGAGTGTAAAATAAAAGTATTTTGTAAAACCATCTGAGTATTTATGTCCAAATTAGGCAAACGTTTCTTGATTGAATTAAAAATTCAACAATTACTGACACCGCTTTCATTAACTCCACACAACCATTGCAGAGACACATGGAATGGGAAACTTATCGAAAACTGAAAGCGTCTTCAATAAATATTAGAAAAAATGTGACATGTTTGGTCACCAATTTAGCTCGGGTTAAATTGTTTTAATCTGGAAGAAGCAAAGTTAAACTAAAATGTCGACACAAATTACTATATTTTTGTTGTTGAAAAAACCATAACAATGGTGGTGTAAACTAAATAAAATTTATTTTAATCTTAGCTTCTTTTTTTCATCGTCCGATGGAAATGGACTTTTTGGTCAGAAAATCACGTTATGTCTGTAGGCGAGGTGACATAACGTGATTTTCTGACCAAAAAGTCCATTTCCATCGGACGATGAAAAAAAGAAGAAAAGAAAAACACTCTTTGAAAATGAGAAGTATATTCTCGAATGCTAAGTTTAAAATAAATTTTATTTATTTTACACCACCATTGTTATGGTTTTTACAAAAAAAATATAATACTATTACGAAACAATGGTTTAAAAAATATGTCTAAATACCCTTTCTTACTATATTTTTGCTTATTATATCACCATCTCTCTTTGTCTCTCGCCTTCGCTCTGTTCCACATACTGTTTAAATAACTTGTAGTGATATTTCCTTTTGTTTATAAAAGATAATCGCTTATCGTAAAATACATTTTATATGCATCAAGGGTGGTCTTCAGTGATGCATTGTCTTCATTGCAGATTTCGGCTTATGCAGAACACCCGACCTGCCACCTAACGCACCAGATCGCCTCATTGAAAGCTTTTAGCTACGCACGTGGGCATTGCAAAAATCTCTCCTTTTTTTGACAATCTTCAACCTTTCTTTTAAAGACACATCAGTAGGCATCAGCCAATGAGAACTGTTCCCACTTCTCCCGCTTCTATACAAGCCATCACTTCCCCTTCGTTGTTTCGTCTTTCTATTTTCCATTGGTTTGTCTTTAACTACCTAATAAATCTAAATTGATTTTGACAATCTTATAGTTAATTGTTAGCAAAACATATCCCATTATTTAAGGAATTCTATTTATCTAAAATGTTCAACCAGTTTGTTATGAACTAAAATCAATATATGTGCAAAAAAAAACGCTTTACCGAACTCACACTTGTTAAAGTGTGAGTTCGGCACATTTTTCTTCACGAATTAAATAAATAATTACATTAACACAATACAAACGATAGTTTGTTTTCAACTGAACAGTCCTACGTACCGCTCAAAAAACGAAACAAAAAATAAATAAACATTCATCAGTATGGATTAAGAAAAAAAAACAATGTTATGTATTCGCATGTTGCATGAATATATACACAGTCGGACAAGAACAAATATTCAAAGCCCATTGCAATCGTCATATTGGATTGACACACTCTAAAGATTGTTATTTTCTACTTAACCTTTTTGACAATTAAAAAAAACTCTCTTGTTTATATTCCAATTGTGAGTTGTAAAATTAGTTGTATTCCCTTTGACTAAGCAGATTATTTGACGGAAGCGAGTGATAGACATCGTATAAAATAAGGGTGCAGTTCAAACAAAGAGTGAGAGAAGTAGACAGAAACTTACTAAGAAATGGGTCACTTGGTTAAGAAAATTGCTAATTACGACTAATTAAGATCAAATTAAATGGGACTTTTAAAAACATAACTCAATCCCCAAACTAAAGAATTTTAAACGTGTATTTTGTGTGATTAAAATTTATAAGAGTTAAGGCTTATGGAAACAAGCGTTGATTAACTTAGCGTAAGTATAATAATAGATATTTAGTATACTTTTTGTAAGTATAGTGGATGATAATGATATAAACGCATTTGTCTTGACTGTTTTTGCACATGAAAATAAATGTTCAAACTAAGTCATTTATATTAATGGTATACATATAGAAGGTATATACGATAAGAAAGGATATAAACGTATTTGTGTTGACGTTTGTCACACAGGTAAAAAAGAAACAGATGCTGAAACGGATTCATTACGTTCAGTATAACTATGGTAAGTATGGCAGCCTCAAAGTGATGCGAACGAAGGAAAACGAATTTCATTATTTTCTAAGGTACGTCAGCACTATTATTTTACATGTGATCTACGCTAGAGCTTTGTGGCATGGTAATAACAAATCAAAATATTTCTTTATTCAGAAAGATTTACTTCATATGTATTAACTAACACAGTTCCGAAGCTCCAAAAGTTTCACGTCAGATCTCCCTCCAATTTCCGATTCTCATAGAGACCATATTAATTCAAACCTGAACGTTATGCTGACCAAATTCAAAATTTACCAACATTATTTTGTCTAGAATCTTTGTTCATCTATATTTATAAACGGATAATCCATGCATCCGATTAATATATTAAAACATGTTTAGCATCAGTTATCTGTCTCGTTTCAAAATTAACATAAGTTCACAATAGCACAAGCTGCGGGTGAATAAACTTTACTTTGATCTCAGACCATAACACGATTTTAACAATAGCTCACCATTTTAAATCTAAATTCTTGCTTTTAGGATACTCATTTATTACTTGTAAAATCTGATCATTTTAACTACTTAATCTTAATTACGGCCAAAATGAATCCCACCCCAACTTTCGTTTATTTCATGATCAACAGACATTGCCATCTACACAAATTGCAGCTCACCGAGTTTACTTTAACCCTAAGATCTTTACATGATTGACATAATAGGTGACAATGTTAGTTTGTTTTTACTAATATGTCACCATTTATGAAGGTCCGAGAGCACTCAAGGATAAGGTTAAAAGAGATTGTTAGTCGGACGATGATCTCCACCACGAGGGGATTGGAAACAATGGGTTGAATCGGGAGATTACTTAAGAGGAATTGATTATCCATAAGGACGGCTCATCAAGTATTTATTTACATTAGACTTTAAGACGACCATGCTGTAATGAGGGGTAAGCAAACTCGTGTTATCCTGTCCCACGGATTGGATGGTCTAGGAAATACACTTTGTTCATGAAAGTTCCGTTTGTTTTATTTTTATATATATATATATATATATATATATATATATATATATATATATATATATATATATATATATATATATATATAGTCTAAAGAAGCTTTGAGTCATTTAAACAAACAACAACAAAAAAAGAAAAGTAAAATGCAGTTTTAATTGCCAGAGATACTAACTAAATCCAAGATATTGCAGACTTAACATTCGTTGGGAAATTCTTAAATATAAGAATAAGTAAAAAAAAGAAAAAAAAGAAAAAAAAGAGGGGTTAAGTATCTAACAGTAAAACAAAAACAGGAGACCTTACGCGTTTAATATTAACACGGGGATCATCAGCTGTTTACCATGTAACTGTTTCGGAGATTTAAAAACAGGACAGTTATAACATTCATGGCTCTCCAATGGTACTTATTAAACTACCATTTCCCTAATAATCAAGTGTCGAAATAATTCAGCTTAAAATTTCGCTAATATATACATAAATAAATAAATAATAATAATAAAATAATAATAATATAATTATCTTAAGACTACCGTATGATATGGTAATTTGCATATCAAATAACATTAATTATAACAGTAATAAAAGAAAAAAATATAATAATACTATCTAAACACTACACCCAAGAACCATTCTGTAATATGGTAGCTAGCAATAGAATTATATCGGAACCAAAGTTGCATTAAAAAAAAAATAATAAATAAATAAAGCTTAAGTACCTTAGGTACCAGAAAGGTAATTAGATAAGAGGAAGGAAACCTCGCCATACATATCTAAATACCCAATATATATATATATAGAGAGAGATATATATATATAGAGAGAGAGAGATAGAGAGGGAACAGTACTTTGTTGTGGTTGTAGCTAGGCGATTTCTTGCTGTAGATGTTTTATGGTTGGTGGCAGAGATTCAATAGAGCACCTACCATGAACATGCCGATACAGTAGTGAGAGGATAGCAACATCTCATATGTGTGAAAGAGGCTGTAGAGAAGGAAAGAGATCGCCCGTCACTCGATTGCGAAGTCGATTCTGTACCATGTCAATACAGTAAATAAGGCTTTCAGCAGCACCTCCCTAGATATGACAACAATACGTTCTCTCTCTTAGAACATATCCGTCTCTCATACAAGTAGAACATTGCGTCAGGAGTCAAGTACAATATCAACATTATTTCTTACCTAATACTTTCAAAACCTTATCTTTTTAAATACTTTAATTAATCGATCCTTAGTACGACCGAATTAATCATACCGTCAACTCTTTTCTTTATAATCATCACCATTGGTCATCATTGTCCACTAAATCTTCTTTTTTCTCAGCAAATATCGTGATGTCTCCAACAGTTGAAGCCGAACTCTCAACAATGCTTTCATCGACACACTTGTTTCTGTGATTTCTCCTGTATTGTCCTCTCATTGTTCATTTTCTAATTGTGTTCGCACTCTCACCTCCACGTAAATCATCATCTGCATGCATCATCATTCTTTTCATACAATCGATCACGAGATTCTTCCCCGTTCCCGCACCTTTGGGAATCTCAATATTTGACATTCTATTTCTCAAACTCGTACTGTAAAATACCAGCTGTACCAGCTGTAAAATACTTGAAGTGCCATCTTGATAACATTTTACATGACGTTACAACAGAAAAAAATTGGTATCTTAACAGTCTAATTTTTGAAGCTATTTACATTATATAAATAAACCTAAGACATTTATATAGAATGCACTGGTTTGTAGAAATCCTGAATTTGCATTTTTCCGTTCAAAAGTAAATGCCATAGAGCCATTAATTTCTGTAAATTTTGTCTAACGCTACTTTTATTTTTCTGGCGTTGATATATTCTATTATGCTATCATCATGATAATAGAACAATTGCAAGAGACCCTCATCAATACACTATTGTGTATTCCTATGTCACGTGTTAAAAGAGAGAAAAAACGTTTAAAATTGTTATGCAAATAAATAGCAGTTACTCACAAGCAGGGGAACAGACCCCTTTATGCCTCTGAACACATGACCAACTTTTAAAAGAAATATAAATGTAAAGTTCTTATGGATCTATTATGCGACTAATAACCCGGCCGGTTAAAATTAGCGAGAAAGTGAAGTTAACGTTTGAATCGTCCCCATCGTCCTGTTTCTAGACTATAAGCACATTTCGAAGAATGCATCCGAAGATTACTACACACTTTCACGAGCATCCAGTTAAAAACACCAGAACTTCATGAGAGAATGGAAAACACAATTGCAATGATTAATATCATCGAGGTTTTTCTATATGTCTTTTATGTAAATAAAGGCTATCACCACAAACACACATTCATATATTGAGTGTGCAGAGAGGAGTGCTCTATGGCGGTGATCTTGTGCCTGATTAAGAGGGGGGCCGATTTTTGCACATGTAAAAGGTTATAACCGAGGAAAAATAACTTGAGTGATATAACTGAGACGATGAGAAACTAGCAGCCGGTGCATTAGGGAGGAGAAAAGTATGATGTTCAGACCTACGCCATGGGATTGACGACGGAATTTACATTTCACAACACCCACTGGGCACAATCCACTTATAAAGGAGGTGATCTTCAGAATTTCAAACACTCAAGATAAATAAGTTGGAAAGTGAGACAAGAACTGGAGAAAGCGAAGTCTCCCAAATCAAATATTTACCTGAGAAGATGAGCGAACTAAAACATCCACATAGAGTTACGGTGGTGTAATAATACTATTAGCAGATAATGAAGCTTCTGTGGTCAACATGTCAGAATACATCGGACAAATTACTAAACTAATTGCAGATTGTAGTTACTATCGAGTAAAGAAAGACCTAACTTTGAAAAGAGAAAGTAATCTTTGTCAGATCCTAAACAAAAACAAAGATTACTTCGTATTTATGTAGTCTAGATGATTCAACTGTAAAGTAAACTACCAGAATTGCTTGAGAGCGTACAAATTTCACTGGGATAATCTCTCTGTTCTCTAAAGTCCTTTTCTTACAGAAGAGAATTGCTAGTCTTTATATGGACTGAGTTAGGCTTAACTTTAATCTCTGCTACCCCCTTGTAACACATTCACAGCAAAAACGTATCTTCCTATTATAACCGCAAATAACTTTTCTTACTTCCTTCGTGCCTTAACAGTAACCAAACAGAGTTTTTTTCTGCGAACTTCCCATCTATTTATTCACGGGATTACTTCACTGCATGCTACAACATGGTCGTCTTAAAATCCAATGTTATAAACTATCCTCATAAGTAACTAACTATTTTTCACTCACTATATCATTTCCAATCTGTTCATGTTCTTTATCATTTAACTGACAATCTCATTAAACCTTAACCATCGAAAGGTTTTTAATTTTGATAATTAGTGTCTCATTAGTACATAAATTGACAAAGCCGTTATTCCACTCTCATAGTAAGACGTCGATGCGCAATATGCCACTCACGGAGCTACCTTATAGATATAATCAATCCATTAGCAGACAAGTCAGACAACACATGTGCAGAATTCAATATATATCACGAAACATAAAAAAGGTACCTGTTATTTAAAAACCAGATGATGATCGCTGATATAAGTTATAATAAGTCCGGCTGTAATTCACTACTAGCTGCTGTCTTATACTTAGAAGAACGCACCTGTGCACCATTTCCCTAAATTAATGCAAATCCTGACTTTCTGCAGACTTACTGTGAAATGGATACTGAAATAGGTACTTTGTTACAATACACGCACTTTACAAAAGGTGTTCGAACTTAATTTATAGATGCGCTAACTTTGACTCTAACCCTAACGACGGTGGCAAAGTTAGCTTGGATCCTGATGTAACAACACACCCTGAAATATATCAATACGGAGGCCTGGAAATGGTTTAGCCATTGTTACCTGAAACAGTATAAAGATGGCATATCGAAGACATGACTTTAAAATCAACACCTCCTAAAGCCAATTACGTAGCCTACATACATTGATGACACTTTCATACTTTGGTTTCACTGGGTATTTTTGGACAACATGAACTAAATGACCATTTATAGTATAAATGGTCTTACTGGAAAGTGTATAGATTATATGCAGTTCTCAATTGATGATCAACTCGCCATCCCAGATATACTAATATCACGCACGGAGTATAGTTTAAGACACGACAATACATCAACTTCAATTCCCACAATATATACAGTATTTAACACGAAAATGTAAAAGCGGTAGCTCGAGTTGAAACGGAAAAGTTCGGTGTAGCCGATCATGTATGAAATGAAGAGATAATAGATAATCACCATCTCTTGAAGGTGAGGAAGCTGATAAAACACTCATGCGCTACGATATAACAATCTCATCAGTATACAAAGTATAGAAAATTGGACAATCTAATAGGGATGCGAAAAGTGTACCTTTATCCTTTCAATAAACGGTCGTGTTCAAAATTCTCGAGTTTAAGATAAAACACATGAAGATGGCCAAGGAACAAAATGGTCGAAACGTTCAGTATAAGGCAAGTTAAAGAGGTCGAGAAGATATTTAATGTCAGAGGATGGGCAGACTCGATTCGTCCGTTCTTTAACTCTTTCACGTTTCTTTAAAATGCCCAATATTCAGACTAACCTAGTCTGGCAAAAGGCCATTCAACATTTTAGATGAGATAAACGCGGGAATTTTTAAAATTTACGAATAATGGTCAGTCGAAGAAACAAAATCTACACTTGATAATGAGTAAAAGTTTTATGCAATTAATTCAGAGCGTACATTATTGGCACAAATAGGCGAATATTTCAATTAGGATTTGTCAATATTCCCTTAGATGTAAAATTGTCACAGATAAATACTCTTTACCATAACGGTTCGTTCTAGGTAAGCTAGTATTTCTCCGCTATATTGTTTGGTCGCGCGTGTGTACATCTAAAGTCACCTCTAAAAGAAATGACGCGTTCTAATAATAGTTACTCATTATATCATAGATAATTTTGAGTGGAACCATATTATTCTGTATTTTTGGTTGATACACCAGTAACGTAACTAACGTTTTTACTTACCGATGCGTGTATAAATCATTATAGATCAGTGCCGTCGTCGTTGAACCGAGATTCTTGCTTGTCTGTGGATACAAAACCACTCAGACGCCGAAGTTGACATATAAACAGTTTTATTAAAGAAAGAGAATAACAGTCCTAGAAAACACCGAAGGGACGAGTCACTTTCGTATGCGTACGAGAGAGCGAGAGAGAGAGAGAGAGAGAGAGAGAGAGAGAGAGAAAGAGAGAGATGGATATATCGTCTTTCTACATCTAGTAACATGATGGCCACCACCCCTTATTGGGGACAGCACCGTTTTTTCTTCTTTGAAATCCGCTCAGTCATTTTCGCGACTTCCGTCTAGGGTCACCTCTCACCCTTAAGTGTCGCCCAAACTTTTCTATAGAAACAAAAGTATTAGTTGATAATAAAGATATATCTTCATGTGTTGAGTTAATAAATTATATAGTGCATGAATATCATTGACGAAAAAAGATCTCACATACATTAAATAAAACAAGCATCGGAATAGTCTTACTTTGGCCAATTAAATATTGAATGTGCTCATTAAATGTTTGTGAAACATATCCAAGCCAAAGTATGTAATTATCTCACCTCTATTTTCCAACCAGGGGTAGTTTTGCCCGTGTATAACAGAGTTTCTTACGGTGACAATTAGATACCCTCCAAAGGATGCAATTTATCATCGCATAGCTAAATTTTTTCTAACATAGTAATTACGCAAAGATATTGTACCCTTTAAACAATACACCGGATAAAACTAGGAAAAATATGTAATATTACCTGAAACTTTAATTGATGAATTTTAATATGCTGGGGAATAAAATCCTATATCTTTGAAATTTTACTTAAATGTAATTTTGATAATGAAAGTGATTTTCACTCGCAGCCATCCACATTAATTTAATTCCCTGCCACTGACTTCTCTCAGCCCGGACATCGGTTCTGCGCTCCCAGTAGTGGCTACTACTTTTTCTCATTAACTCATCATGTCAACCCAATATTTTCATGTACTTGCATGACATTTTTTAAAAATTATTATCATGAGGAAGTCTTACAAATAAAGACGAAACGTTGATGAATACATAAAAAAACATCTTTTGTTTTTTCCTTTTTCTTTTTCACATTACGTCGGATTATCCTCATTATTCCTTTCTCATATATATATATATATATATATATATATATATATATATATATATATATATATATATATATATATATATATATAAACATTATTGGTTATGTATGTGCATAGATGTTTCGGTTGCACTCTTCAGATAGAGTAAACCTCTTCAGACTAAATAAGACAGAGTCTTCTTTGGTCTGAAGAGGTTGATTCTCATTGAAGAGTACAACCGAAACATGTATGCACATATGTAACCAATAATGTTCGTATAAATAATAAAATATACTTAAGAAAAGCTCTACTTGTTATTGAGCACTTTTTATAAACACTGGAGTTTCAACGGATTTACATCTTCAAAAAATAATACAATACGTGTACCATATATATATATATATATATATATATATATATATATATATATGTATTTCCATATCTTCATTTTCTGAAGACGTTCGCCACGAAGGAAACCGGTCAAAAATCTCTTGTTTTTGTTTTTCTCCTGCACTGTAACTTGTTTTCCGTCTGTCATTTTTTCACACATTTTGTCTATCACGAAATTTCATTTTCATGAATTATCGTGTACCTTACCCCATATATATATATGTTTGTGTGTTAGGCAACGAAATGTCTGAATCCTTAGAAAAGCACCTCAAGTATGTAGTGGAATGGGGGCGTAAATTGATGGTAACATTTAATGTTACCAAAAAAACTCCTTTCTATTGACAGTTACAAGAAACCTTTTCAGCTACCAATTGACATGTCTAATTGAATCCTATCTGAGAGTTCATCATTCAAACTCCTCGTCCTAACATTCATACGAAACAATAATTGGAACACATATATAGAAAACATCGCCTAGGCTGCTGGAAAGAAGGTTAGCTCCCTCTACCGCGCTAGAAAACTTCTCATGACTTACAGTATCTTATATTTCTAAAAAGCCACCATGCGCCCAAGCATGGAGTATTCTTCTCACATCTGCACTGGAGTATTTGCCACTAGTCTCTCTCTATTTGACAGGGTCCGAAGAGAATGTTCAATCTAGTAGATCTCGCACTGTGAACCAAGCTCCTACTCATGTACCATCGTGGCAATGTTGCATCCCTATGCTTCTTATATAAGTACTTTAATGGAATGTGCTCCGGTGAACTCGCGGCACTTGTGCTTTCTCGACGTAATTACCCTCGACTAAACCAGATAGCAGCAAAATCCCACCCAATGCCGGAAAGCATTCTACTCAAATAGTCCTTTTTCCTCCAACGGCGAGACTTTGGAATTCCCTCCCAGTTCTCTGCTTCCCTGACTGTACTTACATGCAGAAATTTAAATATCATGTGAACAAACATCTCACTGCTCAACTCCCTACTTAGGATGCTCCCGTAGGTATAGTTTTTAATTCACAGAAGCCCATTGCGTCTCAGTTGTAATGTGCCTTGTTTTGAGTGAATAAAAGTAATAACTATTTTTATTCATACGGACATGTCGATCTAATCGATTCACACCTGTTCATTAAGCGGAATGAAAAACAGATCCGACTCTCAGTTTATCATGTATCATGCATATATATGTATATATATATACATATATATATATACTAAAGAAGACAGAGTCTTCTTTGGTCTGAAGAGGTTGACTCTCATTGAAGTGTACAACCACATGTATGCGCATATATAACCAATAATCTTTGTATAAAAATATACTTAATAACAGCTCTACTTATTATTGAGAACTTTTTATAAATACTGAAGTTTCAACGGATTTACATCTACAAAAACTAATACAATCCGTGTACCATATATATATATATATATATATATATATATATATATATATTGCCGTTGACCTAGACTTATGATTTGACCCAGACAAGTAACATCCGGTATGCATTAAATTGATTTCACATATTTGTCAATATATGATGATGCTCTGATAACGTCGTTTGAATAAGTAGGCATTCAGCGACTTTAGTATTGCCTTCTGATCGGCGAGAAGAGGTTATGTTTACTTGGCTTGCGGGAGAGTGATTACCTTCAAATTGAACTTTATTCATTGGAATAATTTTTATGGGACCCGGAAGAAGAAATGGCCGAATACATCAGGTCGATTTAACTTTATTCGAATCGGATTTAGCGGATTTTTCATTCAACCAGCGAATTATGGTTTGCACTACTCCGATCAAATCTTAAGAACCCTGAATTTTGAACATCATGATTTCAACACAAAGTGAGTTTACTGAACTTTTTATATGATTTGGTTCCTTTATCGTTTTATTCATTAACAAAAACCTTGGATACATTTTTCGTTGTCATATACTGCATCGATTGCGGACGCATTTTCAAACTGGATAATTTTATTCGTTTTTGTCATTCACTACTATACTTTTATGTATTTTTATATATATTTTTATATATTTTCAAAGTGTAATTTTATTACCTGCAGTCATGTCACTGCGGTAATGGTTCTCTGATGAGAAGAATTATCTTTGAAAACTCATGGGTTAAGGACTTTAAGATACTGTACCTGAATTTTGAATTCTAATAAAATTTGATTCGCACCTTATTTTATTATTTCATTTTATATAATGCTATATATATATATATATATATATATATATATATATATATATATATATATATATATATATATATATATATATATGAGGGTATTGTGAATACGTACAGATCCAATAGTTGATCTATGAACCGGGTTCGTGCCTCATGACCGTCTGAAATTATCAATTCCTGCACTGAAGAGAGAAATTCGCTCGTAACGACGTCGTCTGTAGGTAAATGTAATTTTATATTTGTTCAAAAATATTATTATTAAGCATCTTTAAGTAAAATTATAGTTGAACATTGTTAGGAGATATTTCAAAATGAACATGCACTTAGCTACGAAGCAAGGCTTTGAGTAAGGTCGTCAAGTTATCTAGTCTGTCTTAATGTTTATGCTGTAATGACATAAATATATCTTAAAATTCTCCGTACCATGTGGCAATTTAAAATGGCCGGGAGGGTAAGGTGAGAGCGTGCAGACCCAAAGGTTGATCTGTGAACCGCTTTTGCGCCTGATGACTGTCTGAAATTATCACTTCCTACATTGAGGAGAGTAATTAGCTCTAAACGAAGTCGTCTGGAGGTGAATATAATTTAATATTTGTTTATAAATATTTTATGAATAAGAGTTTCTGTGCCGTTACAACGAAGATATGACATTATATACTATTGTAAATAATTTCGGCTATTATCATTTCAAAAAGAATGCGTGAAACCATTCAATATATGTATATATATATATTCTATTTTGAGTTTTTTTCTAATGGAACTGTTTCATCCAGACTAATCTATTCACGTCTATTAAAACATCACATCTATCAATGTAATGCCCACGAGAACGATCTGCCGAGAACGATTTGATTGAAGTCGTAACTGTAAACAACAGTTACGACTTCAATCAAAGAAGACCTAAAGTAATGTTTCACTTCAACGTATGAGACAGACTAAACTTTTTTCCCCCCCGAATAACTTACAGTTGTAGACTGTTACAATGTACACGTGTATACATAAATACTAATATATATAATGCTGGTAATTATTATCATCATGATTTCACTTTCAGGGACAGCACAGCGAAGAGTTTATGTTTAAACAAGGACCACACTTCTCCTAATACTATATTGTTTAAGTCCAGTGACAAGGAGAAAACAAATTGACCGGAAACAATAATAGGATGAGGAATGGTACGTTTCTTTCTCCTATACTAATTTGAATACCAATAACGTGAGTCTTCTCTACTATTCCACTTATATCTACCTTTCCTACGAGTATTAGTATATATAATTTTGGACTCTTGAAGGAATTTGAACGAGATGATCTCAGCTAAATTTTGGAATATATACAAATAACATTAAACGTATGTTCGTTTGCCCATCTGTTTCTCCGCATTAGAGTAAAACACACTGGCCTGGAATGCTACAATAGCTTGTATGTAAATAGGCTATGAGAGAAAGTATATTATATGTTATGCAAATACAACATATGTAGACCATTATATCAGGATAACTCTTTAAATTTAAACTTTGTAAATTCTATTATTTCTAATCTCTCTCTCTCTCTCTCTCTATATATATATATATATATATATGTATATATATTATATTATATATATATATATATATATATATATATGTTTTTTATGTTGCCTATTTCATGGAGACTTTATTTATTTTTATTTTTTGTAGTCAAACCGTAAGTGTTGAAACTCAATAGAGATTCGTTTATAATTCGAAGGAAAAAACAGATTCTAGATGACGTAAACAATCAAAAGAGCGAAAGAAATAGGAGATATAGAAGAGTAAGAGAAGAAAGAGATAAAGAGAGAGAGAGAGAGAGGGGGAGGAAATTAAAGATAGAGGAAAAGAGATAGAGAGAGGGGGATATTATAAAAGGGCAAAAGGGAAGGAGAGAACGATAGAGTGCGCGTGCACGCGAGAGAGAGAGAGAGATGGAGAGAAAAAAGATAGTAATCTATTAAACAGAGATGGAGATACCCGTACAAGATGTAAACAAATGATAACGTGATCAATCAAATTAGAGTGTGAGAGAATAACAGTGTGTGTGTGTGTGTGTGTCTGTGTGTGTTTGTCTGTGTGTGTGTGTGTGTGAAAGAGAGAGATAAAGAGAGAGAGAATAACAGTGTGTGTGTGTGTGTGAAAGAGAGAGATAAAGAGAGAGAGAGAGGAGGAGAGGTTGGAATATATCCTTTATCAAGACGACCTGTGAACCGAAAGTATTGTATCCCTGGGGTTTTAGTATAATACTCAAAATCTGGATGAATGTTGGGATTTTTCCCGCTGAAAATGGAGGACGAAGCCTCAAGTCCGCTGGAAGAGAACTTGGCGGCAATGTACGTGACCGGACAAGAAGAGAGAAGACAAACAACGTATATATATTGAGAAGGATATTTATATAAAAAGAGGGGGAAAAAGAAGAGAAGAAAGAGTTGTTTGCAAAAGAAGTGTCTTTTGCGGACTCACTGAAATGCCAGTCATCTTTTAACAAGATTCCTTCAGGTCACACTGGATTGTCCTTGTAAGTGGCTTCTTTAGGCAGAAAAAGGGAACTGTGCACACGCAAGGTGTGAAAGAATGGAGGCTCCCGGAACGGGTGGATTAGCCTAAAATGTTCGAAAGGGCCTTATCATTTAGGCCATATGTGCGTAAACGTACGCTAAAAAAAGGGGGAGCCCGACGCAACTAAAGGCAAACCGGTGTTCCCTGCTGGGCTGCTGGAATCAAAGAGGCCGAGGTTTTCAAATCGGCGCTCTCCAGTGTTTTCTGCTGTGAATGAAACAGTGGTCTGCGACTGGCTGACTTTCATCCAATCACAGGGCACTTATAATTCACTCCGCTTAATAATTCCAGTATGACATCACAGAAAGACGCTATATCGGGAGCTAATGGCTGGGACCGCTTCGGATTCGCTTGGAGAGTGGTTGGGATAGTCGGAGAAAGAGATACGCTTTCAGTGGAGTTGGGCGCCAGGTTCGGACCTATCTCAATAACTCTGAGTTTTATCTGACTTCGCGAGGTGTCCGGGATGCGCTGCCCTTAATGAAAATCTCTTAAAAGCTAAAACTAGCCTAAACATTTGTTGCCTACGCTACACGGATGTTGAGGAAGACACAGCCGAGCACGCTTTCCTAAATAGCAACAAACTGCATGAGTTTTGAAAGTATGTCAACGAGATGACAACTCGCATCGTCCCCGAGCAATTGGTACCCCTAGATATAACATTTGTAGTGTACAATATGATGCTTCCGTGGCCCAGAGAGAAACTAATGATGTTTCTCACTATCCTAACCGTAGCTAGACTAGTAGTGTTGACCTCACGCTTAGACATATGCAGTGGGGTGAAGAACGCCTTCTGATTACAATCTGATTTCGCACTTTAAACATAAGCTTAAAGTTAAAATCAGATGTGATAGGAGAAAATTACATTCTGCACTATTTAAAAGGAGATGGATGCATACCGCTAGCTTATGTGTGTTGAGACCGAACAAATCTAAAGTCCGTATTTCCTACCTAAGAATTGTACACATCACCTGAAGTCATATCAGACCTCATTCCAGTTAGCAAAGTCTCTTAGCTAGTGGAACCAATTAGTCCTGGTGTGCTTCTTTTTTTTTAAAATTAGAAACTCTCTTGTTTGTTTTCAGCTCTTGAAACAACCCGAAAAACAGTGAGAAGCTCATAGGTAGATAGATTTGGGAGGGTCCTACTTACCACCGGAATTAGCATCTTATTTTTCAGAAATCTCTGTTGTTTCTTAGCACCCCCAACCCCAACCGATGAATTTGTACATTTATCTATTATATAAACATCACCTGTCTGTCTGTCTGTCTGTATGTATGTATGTATGTATGTATGTATGTAAAGCTTCTCCTCAGAGACTACCCAACAAACACTCACACAGTTGACATCATACCAATCAGCAAGCCTCCGGACGTGTATTGCTTACGAATCGGAAGAAAAAGAATTAACTCTTTCGGGGTCAACTGAACACTTTTCTCCAATGGGGGTGGCGTTTTGCTCCATTTTTCAACGTGTTTTAGTACTAATTTGAGAAGAAGTCAATACTATCATGTATACATTGAGAAAAAAAACAAGTCACGATAAACCGGAAATGACGTCATAGGAAGGGAGTGCCGGGAAGAAATTCACTCACACTAAAACCCTTTTTTTCCTTCCTTTCTTCTTCCCCTCTCACTCCCACACTTTCTGCCTTCCTTTCTTAATTAATGTTCCTTTCTCCCTCCCTACGACCGTTCCGTTGTCATGATACACTCCTCCTAGGCATTACCGGTTTATTTTTTGAGAGGTGTGGAGTAAGTGTAGTATTTGTTCTGTTGACATGATACCATCCTCCCAGGTATTATCCCCTCCTTTTTTAGAGGTGTGAAGTTAGTGTAGTATCAGTAAAATTAAAGGAATAAATAATTATGCTCAACCATTGTTTACACTGATATTTGTATACATATTAAATAACGTCTCAATAAGTAAAGTAAAATAAGAAACAATTATGCTCCGCCACTGTTTTCACTAATATTTGTATACATATTAAATGACGTCTTAATAAGAAAAGTACGAAGAGAAATAATTATGCTTCGCCACTGTTTTCACTAATATTTGTATACATATTAAATAACGTCTGAATAAGTAAAGTACGAAGAGAAATAATTATGCTTCACCACTGTTTTCACTAATATTTGTATACATATTAAATAACGTCTGAATAAGTAAAGTAAGAAGAGAAATAATAATGCTCCACCATTGTTTTCACTAATATTTGTATACATATTAAATAACGTTTCAATAAGAAAAGTAAAAAGAGAAATAATTATGCTCTACCATTGTTTTCTCTAATATTTGTATACATGTTAAATAACGTCTACATCAGTAAAATGAAAGGAATACATAATTATGCTCCGCCATTGTTTTCACCAATATGTGTATACATATTAAATAACGTCACAATAAGTACAGCAAGAAGAGAAATAATTATGCTTCGCCACTGTTTTCACTAATATTTGTATACATATTAAATAACGTCTGAATAAGTAAAGTACGAAGAGAAATAATTTATTGTTGGGTCACCACTTCTTATTGCTGGGTCACAGCTTTTATCGTTGAGTCACCACTTTTTATTGCTGGGTCACTACGTTTTATGGTTGGGTCACTACGTTTTATGGTTGGGTCACTACGTTTTATTGTTGGGTCACTGCGATTTATGGTTAGGTCACTACGTTTTATTGTTGGGTCACCACTTTTATTGTTGGGTCACCACTTTTTATTGTTGGTCACTACGTTTTATTGTTGGGTCACCACTTTTATTGCTGGGTCACCACTTTAATCGTTGAGTAACCACTTTTTATTGATGGGTCACCACGTTTTATTGTTGGGTCATCACGTTTTATTGCTGGGTCACCACTTTTTATTGCTGGTCACTACGATTTATTGTTGGGTCACCACTTTTTATTGTTGGGTCACTACGTTTTATAGTTGGGTCACAACGTTTTATTGTTGGTAACTACGATTTATGGTTAGGTCACTACGTTTTATTGTTGGGTCACCACTTTTTATTGTTGGGTCACCACTCGTTATTGCTGGGTCACAGCTTTTATAGTTGGGTCACCACTTTTTAATGTTGGTAACTACGTTTTATTGTTGGGTAACCACTTCTTATTGCTGCGTCACCATTTTATCGTTCAGTCACCACTTTTTATTGCAGGGTCACTACGTTTTATTGTTGGGTCGCTAAGTTTTATTGTTAATTCACCACTTTATTGCTGGGTCAGTACGTTTTATTGTTGGGTCACCACTTTTTATGGTTGGGTCACTACGTTTTATGGTTGGGTCCCCAATTTTTATGGTTGGGTCACTATGTTTTATTGTTGGGTCACTACGTTTTATGGTTAGGTCACTACGTTTTACTGTTGGGTCACCACTTTTTATTGCTAGGTCACCAATTTTTATTGCTTGGTCACTACGTTTAATTGTTAGGTCACCACTTTTTATGGTTGGGTCACCACTGTTTATTGCTGGGTCACTACGTTTTATTGTTGGGTCACAACTTCTTATTGCTGGGTAACTACGGTTTATTGTTGGGTCACCACTTTTTATTGTTGGGTCACCACGTTTTATTGTTGGGTAACCACTTTTTATTGCTGGGGCACTACGTTTTATTGTTGGGTCACCAATTTTTATGATTGGGTCGCTACGTTTTATTGTTGGGTCACTACGTTTTATTGTTGGTCACTACGATTTACGGTTAGATCACTACGTTTTATTGTTGGGTCAGCACTTTTTATTGTTAAGTCACCACTTTTTATTGTAGGGTCACCACTTTTTATGGTTGGGTCATTACGTTTTATGGTTGGGTCACTACGTTTTATGGTTGGGTCACTACGATTTATGGTTAGGTCACTACGTTTTATTGCTGGGTCACTACTTTTTATTGTTGGGTCACCATTGTTTATTGCTGGGTGACTACGTTTTATTGTTGGGTCACAACTTCTTATTGCTGGGTCCCTACGTTTTATTGTAAGGTCACTACTTTTTTATGGTTGGGTCACTACGTTTTATGGTTGGGTCACTACGTTTTATTATTGGGTCACTACGATTTATGGTTATGTCACTACGTTTTATTGTTGGGTCACACCTTTTTATTGTTGGGTCACCACTTTTATTGTTGGGTCACCACTTTTTATTGTTGGGTCACCACTTTTTTGGTTGGGTCACCACGTTTGATTGCTGGGTCACTACTTTTTATTGTTGGGTCACTACGATTTATGGTTAGGTCACTACGTTTTATTGTTGGGTCACTACGATTGATGGTTTTTATAGTTGGGTCACCACTTCTAATATTGGGTCACCACTTTTTATTGTTGGGTCATTACTTCTTATTCCTTTTTATTGTTGGGTCACTACGTTTTATGGTTAGGTCACTACGTTTTATTGTTGGGTCACTACGTTTTATTGTTGGGTCACTACGTTTTATTGTTGGGTCACCACTTTTTATTGTTGGGTCACCACTTTTATTGTTGGGTCACCAGTTTTTATGGTTGGTCACTACGTTTTATTGTTGGGTCACCAGTTTTTATTAGTGGGCCACTACGTTTTATAGCTGGGTCACCACGTATTATTGTTGGGTCACCACTTTTTATGGTTAGGTCACTACGTTTTATGGTTGGGTAACCACCTTTTATGGTTGGGTCACTAAGTTTTATTGTTGGGTCACTACGATTTATGGTTAGGTTACTACGTTTTATTGTTGGGTCACCACTTTTTATTGCTGGGTAACTACGTTTTATTGTTGGGTCACAACTTCTTATTGCTGGGTAACAAATTCTTATTGTTGGGTCACTACGTTTTATTGTTGGGTCACTACGTTTTATTGTTGGGTCACTACGTTTTAATGTAGGATCACCACGTTTTATTGCTGGGTTACCACGTTTTATTGTTGGGTCACCACTTTTTATGGTTGGGTAACAACGTTTTATGGTTGGGTCACTACTTTTTATGGTTGGGTCACTACGTTTTATGGTTGGGTCACTAGGTTTTATTGTGTGGTCACTACGATTTATGGTTAGGTAACTAGGTTTTATTGTTGGGTCACCACTTTTTATTGTTGGGTCACCACTTTTCATTGCTGGGTCACCACTTTTAATGTTGGGTGACCACATTTTATGGTTTGTCACTACGTTTTATTGTTGGGTCACCACTTTTTATTGCTTTTTATTGTTGGGTCACTACGTTTTATGGTTGGGTCACTACGTTTTATTGTGGGTCACTACGATTTATGGTAAGGTCACTACGTTTTATTGTTGGTCACTACTTTTATTGTTGGGTAACCACTTTTTATTGTTGGGTCACCACTTTTTATTGCTGGGTTACACCTATTATTGTTGAGTCACCAGTAGTTATGGTTGGTCACTACGTTTTATTGTTGGGTCACTACTTCTTATTGCTAGGTAACCACTTTATCGTTGAGTCACCACTTTTTATTGCTGGGTCACTACGTTTTATTGTTGGGTCACCACTTTATTGTGAGGTCACCACTTTTTATTTCTGGGTCACTACGTTTTATTGTTGGGTCACCACTTTTTATGGTTGGGTCACTACGTTTTATGGTTGGGTCACCACTTTTTATTGTTGGGTCACTACGTTTTATTTTGGGTCACTACGTTTTATGGTTAAGTCACTACGTTTTATTGTTGGGTCAGAACTTTTTATAGTTGGGTCACCACTTTTATTGTTGGGTCACCACTTTTTATGGTGTGTCACTAAGTTTTATTGTTGAGTCACCACTTCTAATTGCTGGGTCACGACTTTTATCGTTGAGTCACCACTTTTTATTGCTGGGTCACTACGTTTTAATAACGGCACTTTTTTGAACATGAGTTTATAGTGAAGCAAGGGTTGCTTAATCGTAACCGCATTTCTTCTGTTGACATGATACCATCCTCCCAGGTATTACCTCCTCCTTTTTTAGAGGTGTGAAGTCAGTAAAATTAAAGTAATAAATAATTATGCTCCACCATTGTTTTCATTAATATTTGTATACATATTAAATAACGTCGATATAAGTAAAGTAAGAAGAGAAATAATTATGCTCCACCACTGTTTTCATTAATATTTGTATACATATTAAATAACGCTGACATAAGTAAAGAAAGAAGAGAAATAATTATCCTCCGCCATTGTTTTCACTTATAGTTGTATACATGTTAAATAACGTGCCAATAAGTAAAGTAAGCAGAGAAATAATTATGCTCCGCCATTGTTTTGACTAATATGTGTATACATGTTAAATAATGTCTCAATAAGTAAAGTAAGAACAGAAATAATTAGGCTCCGCCATTGATTTCACTAATATTTGTATACATGTTAAATAACGTCTCAATAAGTAAAGTAAGAAGAGTAATAATTATGCTCCCCCACTGTTTTCACTAATATTTGTATACATATTAAATAACGTCTCAATAAGAATAGTAAGAAGAGAAATAATTATGCTCCGCCATTGTTTTTACTAATATTTGTATACATGTTAAATAACGTCTCAATAAGTAAAGTAAGAGAATAATTATGCTCCACTACTGTTTTCACTAATATTTGTATACATATTAAATAACGTCTCAATAAGTAAAGTGCTTCTAAAGTATATCGGTCCCTATAAATATTGGTGCTTTTAAAATATAATGGTCCACAGGAATGTCGGTGCTTCTTAAGTAAAACGGAATGTTGGTGCTTCTAAAGTATAAGTCCCTAGAAATATAGGTGCTTCTAAAGTATGACGCCCCCAGGAATGTTGGTGCTTCTTAAGTATAACAATCCCCAGAAATATTGGTGTTTCTGGCCAAATTTTTCTTCTGTTTTTGAACTCAAAATATTTCTCAGGGTTGGGGGAGAGTGAAAAATAAGTTAGGGTGAGGGGCTGGAGAGATTGATGGGTCGGGGAAAATTTTAGGAGTCAGGCCGAACTTTTTAGGGGTCAGGCCAAATTTTATTTTTTTTTTTTTGAACTCAAAACATTTCTCAGGGTTGGGGAAGAGTGAAAAATTAGTTGGAATGGGGGGCTGGAGAGATTGAAGGGTCGGGGAAAATTTTAGGGATCAGGCTGAACTTTTTAGGGGTCAGGCCAAATTTTTTTGTTTTTTTTTGTTTTGAACTCAAAATATTTCTCAGGGTTGGGGAAGAGTGAAAAACGAGTTGGAATGGTGGGCTGGAAAAGTTGAGGGGTCGGGGAAATTTTAGGGGTCAGGCCGAACTTTTTAGGGGTCAGGCCAAATTTTTTAGTTTTTTTTTGTTTTGAACTCAAAATATTTCTCAGGGTTGGGGGAGAGTGCAAAATTAGTTGGGATGGGGAGCTGGAGAGATTGAGGGGTCGGGGAAAATTTTAGGGGTCAGGCCGAAGTTTTTAGGGGTCAGGACAAATTTTTTTTATTTTTTTGTTTGTTTTGAACTCAAAATATTTCTCAGGGTTGGGGGAGAGTGAAAAATAAGTTAGGATGATGGGCTGGAGAGATTGAGGGGTCGGGGAAAATTTTAGGGGTCAGGCCGAACTTTTTAGGGGTCAGGCCAATTTTTTTTTTTTTTTTTGTTTGGAACTCAAAATATTTCTCAGGGTTGGGGGTGAGTGAAAAACGAGTTGGAATGGTGGGCTGGCAAGATTGAGGGGTCGGGGAAATTTTAGGGGTCAGGCCAAACTTTTTAGGGGTCAGGCCAAATTTTTTGTTTTTTTTTTGTTTTGAACTCAAAATATTTCTCAGGTTTGGGGGAGAGTTAAAAATTAGTTGGAATGGGGGGCTGGAGAGATTGAGGGGTCGGGCAAAATTTTAGGGGTCAGGCCAAATTTTTTTTTTGTTTGTTTTGAACTCAAAATATTTCTCAGGGTTGGGGAGAGTGAAAAACAAGTTAGGATGAGGGGCTGGAGAGATTGAGGGGTCGGAGAAAATTTTAGGGGTCAGGCCGAACTTTTTAGGAGTCAGGACAAATTTGTTTTTTTTTTGTTTTGAACTCAAAATATTTCTCAAGGTTGGCGGAGAGTGAAAAATTTGTTGGGATGGCGGGCTGGAGAGATTGAGGGGGCGGGCAAAATTTTAGGGGTCAGGCCAAATTTTTTGTTTTTTTTGTTTTGAACTCAAAATATTTCTCAGGGTTGGGGGAGAGTGAAAAATTAGTTGGGATGGGGGGCTGGAGAGATTGAGGGGTCGGGGAAAATTTTAGGGGTCAGGTCGAACTTTTTAGGGGTCAGGCCAATTTTTTTTTTTTTGAACTCAAAATAATTCAAAGGGTTGGCGGAGAGTAAAACAAAATTGGGGGGGGGGGTGCGGCTTGAGATATTAGGGGTAGGGAAAAATTGTAGGGGTCGGGCCAAACTTTTTAGGGGGTCTGGCGAAATTGTTTTGTTCTTTTGAACTTAAGATATTTCGTAGGTAAGTATATAGTATGCACACCGGGCGGCGATACATACAACTATAGTATGCGCAGCGAGGCGGCGATAGGTATATATATAGTATGTGCAGTGGGGTGGCAATAGGTACGTGTATAGTAGTCCATAGAGGTGGCGATAGGTACTATATAGCATGTGCATAGGGTGCATAGGGATGGCAGTAAGTATGTATATAGAATGCGCACCAGGGCGGTAATAGGTATATATTTAGCATGCGCACCGGGGGGTGATAGGAACATATTTAGCATTCACATCAGGCCGGCGATAGATACGTATTTAGCATTTGCACCGGGGCGGCGATAGGTACGTTGTAGCATTCACAACGGGCGGCGGCGATCAGTACGTATATAGCACGCAGACCAGGGCGGCGATAGATACGTATTTAGCACGCGCACCGGGCGGTGATAGGAACATATTTAGCATTCACATAAGGCCGGCGATAGAGACATATTTAGCATTTGCACCGGGGTGGCGATAGGTACGTTGTAGCATTCGCAACGGGGCGGCGATAGGTACGTATGCAGCAGTCGCACTGGGGTGGCTGTTTTGTACTTATGTAGCATTTGCACCGGGGCAGCGATAGGTACTTATGTAGTATGCATACCAAGGCGGAAATAGGTACTTATATCGTATCTGCTCCGGGGCGGCGATAGGTACGTATATTGTATGTGCACCGGGGTGGCGATAGATATGTATATAGTATGAACACCAGGGCGGAGATAAGTACCTATATAGAAAGCGCAGATAGATGTGGTACTTTTTATAGAAATATGTCATACTATTGCCCTGGGGAACGTAGGAGAAATGGTGGGGAAGAAGCATCTTTCGCAAAAAGCAAAATTAGAAAGTAGCGGTGAAATGGTGCGACCAGGGAAGAGAAATGTAGAAAGATAAAGAGACGGCTATAGAAGAGGGGGAGAAATAGAAGTTTGAATATAAAGATTTTACACACGCGATTTTTCTTCAATTATATGTCATTATGACCCCGAGCAACGTCGGGTAGCCCTGGTAGTCTATTATATAAATCCCAGTTGTCTGTATGTATGTATGTAAAGCTTCTCCTCCGAGGGTACCCAACAAACGGTCACACGGGTGACATCATTCGAACCGGCCAGCCCAGGCGCGTGTAATATCTCAGAACCGGAAAAAAATTGACTCTTCGGGGGTCGACTGAGCACTTTTCTCTAATGGGGGATGTCTTTCTCATCCATTTTTCAACGTTGTTTAGTACTAATTTGAGAATAGATCAATGTATAATTTGAAAAATAATGCAAAGTCCCGATAAACCAGAAATGACGTCAGAGAGTGGCAGGAAGCAATTCACTAACACTACAACTCTTTTTTCCTTTCTTTCTTCTATCCTTCTCACACCCACCCTTCTACCTTTTTTTCTTAATTATAAACAGACGCTAAAATTCCTTCCCCCTCCCTTTCTCACTATGGCCGTTCTGTTATCACGATATAATCCTTCCAAGCATTACGTCCTCATTTCAGGCGAACTTAGGGAAGGGGCGGCATTCGCCGGTGGGGCATCTTAGGCCAAATTTGGAGAGGGGGAGTGTCGGCATTCGCCGGTGTGAGCGCCTCAGGCTAAATTTGGAGGAGGGGGAGGATACCTAAGTGATTTAAGTAGTGCCTAGGAGTGATCCTTGATTTTCAATTACTTGGCGTTGTCCGGGAGAAAAGTGCTCAATATCCCAGATAGAGCTACTGTAGTGATAGGTTTGGAAAATAGTTTAACTGCCATCTTCGTTCCCCTTTGGACTATTTTGCAGATGAAAAAGAGGGAGGATACCTAAGTGATTTCAGTAGTGCGCAGGAGGCCTCCTTGATTTTCAAAGTACTCGGCGGCGTCCGGTAGAAAAACGTTCAATGTCGTAGATAGAGCTACTGTAGTGATAGGTTTGAATAATATTTTAACAGCATCTACGCTGAAAAGGATGGGTGAATCAATAAGAGTGATTTCAGTAGTGCTCAGGAGGCCTCCTTGATTTTTAAAGTACTCGGCGTTGCCAGAGAGAAAAGTGCGCAATATCCTAGATAGAGCTACTGTAGTGATAGGTTTGGAAAATATTTTAACGCTATCTTCGTTCCCCGTTGGACTATTTTGAAGATCAAAAGGAGGGAGGATACCAAAGTGATTTCAGTAGTGCTCAGGAGGCCTCCTTGGTTTTCAAAGTACTCCCCATTGTCCAGGAGAAAAGTGCTCAATGTCTTAGATAGAGCTACTGTAGTGATAGGTTTGGATAATATTTTTACAGACTACGCTGAAAAGGATGAGCGTATCGATGAGAATAATTTCAGTAGTTCACAAGAGGCCTCTTTGATTTATAAAGTACTCGGCGTTGTCCGGTAGAAAGTGCTCAATATTCTAGATAAAGCTACTGTAGTGATAAGTTTTGAAAATATTTTAACGCCATCTTCGTTCCCCTTCGGACTATTTTGCAGATAAAAAAGAGGGAGGATACCTTAGTGATTTCAGTAATGCGCAGGAGGACTCCTTGATTTTCAAAGTAGTCGGCGTTGTCCGGGAGAAAAGTGCTCAATATCCTTTATAGAGCTACTGTAGTGATAGGTTTGGGTAATATTTTAACAGCATCTACGCTGAAAAGGATGGCTGAATCGATAAGAGTGATTTCAGTAGTGCTCAGGAGGCCTCTTTGATTTTTAAAGTACTCGGCGTTGTCCGGTAGAAAAGTGTTCAATATCCTAGATAGAGCTACTGTAGTGATAGGGTTGGAAAATATTTTAACGCTGTCTTCGTTCCCCGTTGGACTATTTTGAAGATGAAAAGGAGGGAGGAAACCTTAGTGATTTCAGTAGTGCTCAGGAGGCCTCCGTGATTTTCAAAGTACCCGGCGTCGTCCGGGAGAAAAACGTTCAATGTCCTAGATAGAGCTACTGTAGTGATAGGTTTGGATAATATTTTAACAGCATCTACGGTGAAAAAGATGGGAGAATCGATAAGAGTGATTTCAGTTGTGCTTAGGAGGCCCCCTTGATTTTCAAAGTACTAGGCGTTGTCCGGTAGAAAAGTGTTCAATAAAAAAAATTGGGGGTTAAGTGGGGAAATTTTTTGGGAGGAGGAGGTGCAAATTTTTTTTTTTTTACTTAAAATATTTCTGACGGTTAGGGAGAGTAAAAAATTGTTGGGGGTGAAGGGTAAACAATTTTTGGGGGCAAGGGAAAATTTTTTGGTGTGATGGAGCCAATTTCTTTTTTTAACCTAAAATATTTCTTAGAGGTTGGGAGAGAGTAAAATCTTTTTTGGAGGGTGGGGGTGAAGGGTTGTCGGGGTAATTTTTTTTTCTTGAACTTTAACAGGGCTCATTAATATGAGTTCTTTTTTATGATAGTGGCACTACGTGAATGAATCTGATTATTGAGCTTTGATACAACAGGAGCGCATTAATATGAGTTCTTAGGTATGCTAACTTTGCTGGAGATAGGTACATATATAGTATGTGCACCCTTGCAGAGATAGGTAAGTATATAGTATGCCATCAGGGGCAGTGATAGGTACAATCTAGTATGCGCACTGGGGCGGCGATAGGTATATATATAGTATGTGCACCAGGGCGGCAATAAGTATGTGTATAGTAGTGCATAGAGGTGGCGATAGGTACGTATATAGCATGTACACAAGGCGGCAATAAGTACGTATATAGAATTCGCACCAGGGCCGTGATAGGTATATATTTGGCATGCGCTCTAGGGCGGCGATCAGTACGTATATAGCATGCGCACCGGGGCGGCGATAGGTACGTATATAGCACGCGCACCAGGGCGACGATAGGTACATATTTAGCATTAACACCGGGCTGGTGATAGGTACGTATTTCGCATTCGCATTCGCACCGGGGCGGCTATAGGTACATATGTAGCATTCGCACCAGGGCAGCAATAGGTACGTATGTAGAATTAACACCGGGGCAGCAATAGGTACATATGTAGCATTCACACCAGAGCAGCGGTAGGTATGTATGTAGCATTCACACCGGGGCAGCAATAGGTACGTACATAGCATGCATACCGGGGCGGCAATAGGTACTTATATAGTATCTGCACTGGGGCGGCAATAGGTACGTATATTGTATGTGCACTAGGGCGACGATAGGTATGTATATAGTATGCGCACCACGGTGACGAACATACGTATATAGTATGAATACCGGAGCAGAGATAAGTACTTATATAGAAAGCGCAATAGAGGTGGTACTTTTTATAGTAATATGTCATACTATTGCCCTGGGCAACATAGGAGAAATGGTGGGGAAAAAGCAGCTTTCACAAAAGGCAAAATTAGAAAGTAGCGGTTAAATGGGGCGACCAGGTAAGAGAAAGGTAGAAAGATAAAGAGACGGCTATAGAGGAGAAATAGAACTTTTAATATAAAGATGTGACACACGCGATTTTTCTTCAATTATGTATTTATGACCCCGAGCAACGCCGGGTAGCCCTGCTAGTCTATTATATAAATCCCATCTGTCTGTCTCTATGTATGTATGTATGTATGTATGTAAAGCTTCTGCTATGAAAGTACTCAACAAACGGTCACACGGGTGATATCATTCCAGCCGGCCAGCCCAGGTGCGTGTAATATCTCAGAACCGGAAACAAAAATTTACTATTCGGGGGTCGACTGAGCACTTTTCTCCAATGGGGGGGTGGCTTTTAACTCCATTTTTCAACGTTGTTTAGTACTAATTTAAGAAGAAATCAATCCTATCATGTATAATTTGAAAAATAATGCAAAGTCACGATACACTAGGAATGACGTCAGAGAGTGGCAGGAAGAAATTCACTCACACTACAACTTTTTTTTCCTTTCTTTCTTTTTTCCCTCTCACTCCCACACATTCTTTCTTAATTATAAATAGACACTAATATTCCTTCCCCCTCCCTTCCTCACTATGGTCGTTCTGTTATCATGATATAATCCTTCCAGGCATTACCTCTTCATTTCAGGCGAAATAAAGGGGGTGGGCGGAATTCGCTGGTGTGGCGTCTCAGGCCAAATTTGGAGGAGGGGGAGGATACCTAAGTGATTTCAGAAGTGCTCAGGAGGATTCCTTGATTTTCAAAGTACTCGGCGTTGTCCGGGAGAAAAGTGCTCAATGTCCTTATTAGAGCTACTGTAGTGATAGGTTTGGATAATATTTTAACAGCATCTACGTTTAAAAAGATGGGGGAATCATAAAGAGTGATTTCAGTAGTGCTCAGTAGGCCTCTTTGATTGTAAAGTACTTGGTGTTGTCTGGGAGAACAGTGCTCAATATCCTAGATAGAGCTACTCTAGTGATAGGCTTGGAAAATATTTTAACGCCAGCTTCGTTCACCTTTGGACTATTTTGCAGATGAAAAGGAAAGAGGATACCTAAGTTATTTCAGTAGTGCTCAGGAGGCCTCCTTGATTTTCAAATTACTCGGCGTTGTCCGGTAGAAAAGTGCTCAATATCCAAGATAGAGCTATTGTAGTGATAGGTTTGGAAAATATTTTAACGCCATCTTCCTTCCCCTTTGGACTATTTTGCAGATGAAAAGGAGGGAGGATACCTTAGTGATTTCAGTAGTGCTCAGGAGGCCTCCTTGATTTTCAAAGTACTCGGCGTTGTCCGGGAGAAAAGCGTTCAATGTCCTAGATAGAGCTATTGTAGTGATAGGTTTGGATAATATTTTAACAGCATCTACGTTGAAAAGGATGGCTGAATCGATAAGAGTGATTTCAGTAGTGCTCAGGAGGCCTCCTTGATTTTTAAAGTACTCGGCGTTGTCCGGTAGAAAAGTGCTCAATATCCTAGATAGAGCTACTGTAGTGATAGGTTTGGAAAATATTTTAACGCTATTTTCGTTCCCGGTTGGACTATTTTGAAGATGAAAAGGAGGGAGGAAACCTAAGTGATTTCAGTAGTGCTCAGGAGGCCTCCTTGATTTTCAAAGTACCCGGCGGCGTCCGGGAAGAAAAGCGTTCAATGTCTTAGATAGAGCTACTGTAGCGCTAGTCTTTTTTAAATAGAAAACGTCAAACCATTGGTGATAATGTTAAGTAGGTTTTATTTATAGAGTGAATGTCGTATTTTGGTGACTGAAACTAGTTTAGAGAATTGACCAAGAGGACGACAGCCAAACGCCATCAGGCTTCACCCAATTTCAGCGTTGTGCTAATTATATTATTTTATAAAGAAAATTAACTATACTGCGAACAACAATACTGAATGGTCAGAGAAGTAGTTAGGGGAAGCGAATGACGTAAATAATTAAAAGAGAGAGAAATGGGAGAGAGAAGAGAAAGAGCGAAGGGAAGAAAGAGAAATATATATAGCTAAGGACGGAAAAAGAAAGAAAGTGTGAAGAGAAAGAGAGAGCGAAAGAGAAAGAGAGAGCGAAAAAGAAAGAGGGAGTGAAAGAGAGTGAGAGAGAAGAATCGAATAAAACAAATGATTATTATCAATGAAGAAATATGTGGACTCACTGAACGAATATCGTGTCCATTTGTGTGTAAGGTCTGCTACCTGACTTAGTACTTCTTGGTAATTATTGGTTATATATTTCGGATAGTCAAACCTTCAGTGTTTAAAGTATATAGATATTAATTCATAATTACAGAGCATTTATAGAACAAAAGAAGAGAGTAGAACGTGGACTTTAGGTAAACTTTCAGCTACCTCGTAACTCACGCTTCCTCTACTTTGTCCTGTAGTCCTCACATTCCATGAGCGATGTTTCTGACAAAAGAGGAAGAATTGCTGTTTACTGGGTCGGAGTCTATTCCCCTAACAGTTATTGTTGGCTAGTTTTTGACCTTTAAGTAGTATTTTTAGCTCCATACATCAAGTAGCTTCATGCCTTGTCTTGAGCGATTTCTCTCTCTCTCTCTCTTTCTCTCTCTCTCTCTCTCTCTCTCTCTCTCTATATATATATATATATATATATATATATATATATATATATATATAAATAAAAGATTCCAGCGACGGTATCTTGACAGTTAAGAGATTCATTATCAAAGGACGTTTCCTCATTTGTCCAGACAATCAACGTTTTAAAGCATATCTTGAATCTTCTATGACGGTTTTGGAAAAAATACACGTGTGGCTTACGCAAAAAATCGATCTAAAAGAAATTTTTATTAAGTAAGCTTTACGATTTTCTTTTCTGCTTTTTTTCTAATTAATCATTGTTCTAGAATATTTAAGATATGCTTGAAAGCCTTATTATATATATATATATATATATATATATATATATATATATATATATATATATATATATATATATATATATTATTGCAAGCATAAAGGGGAGACGCATTCTATCGTTCATGATAATGGTGAAGGAGTCCATGCTAAAATTCCTAGCGCACAGAGGGCTTTTAAGTAAATAGTCTGTAATGTACTTCACCATTCTAAGTCATGCTCACTCGTTATACCATCTCAAAATCTTGGAGACGATCCACGTTCGTCTTAAATGTTTTAAACGTCCCTCCCTTTGCAAGCAAAGGGAATGTCTATTGGAACTAGATGTGATCAGTCTCTAAGATTCATCCTCCATTGTACATATAACATAACGCTATTTTATTTTCTGTACTCACTCTTTTCACCCCGTTTTTTAAAAATTCATTTGCTTTTTTTAATCCCTCAATACAGCTTTTGTTAAGAGAGGGCGAAACCGGTCGGCTGGCATTTTTTTCTCTTGATTAACTTTTAATCATGATCGATAGAATTCGTCTTCCTTTCATGCTTGCAATGATATATATATATATATATATATATATATATATATATATATATATATATATATATATATGATTGAAATTATAATCGATTTTATTTACTAAATATTCTATCCGACCCGATAACTCTTTTAGTAAAAGAAACTCTCGGAATAAACCACAATTGCCATTGGAAAATCCAGAAATATTGTTAACAATTACATCGCTCCGTTTGTAAAAATTAGATATTGCAAATGACATCAATATTAACTGGGTAAGTTTATCATTTGCTTCCTATAAAGAATAATAATTTCCTTTAAATTACCGAAAACTTTAAATCATACGATAAATATAAAATGTAAACATTAAAAACCTGCTAAACAATGTACTTTCCTAAGCAAAACTTCGTTACTATACATCTTCTACATTTACACACGCTTGCTACAAATAGTTAATTCAAAACATGTTTTACGTAGTTCCGAAGTGAAAACGCGTATATACATACACCTGCTATGTTCTCTCGATTAAGAAACTGAAACACAACATTGGCATCCCGAAAATTAAATTCGCGTGTTCTTGTGTATGTGTGTCTGTCTTACCCTTTTCTCCAAAAAGTCGTGAATTTGTTTGTTACAGTTCGGACCCCAAAAATACGTATGTAATAATATGACAGGGCGACGCTGGGGACAGAGAAACACATATTAGAAACACTAACGAAGATATGTCAGCTGGAAGCATCGTATGGAAAATACTATTAAAAATTAAATAAAAATAAAATTAAATTAAATAAAATAAAATAAAAAAAGAATTATTCTGGAAAATGATTGGCAAGCTGAACATTCCTTTGTATGTGATGTCAATAGGTCGAAACTATAGACAAAAGGATGTATATTGTTTTGAAAAAGAAATGACGACATAAACCAAGTAAATTTACGTAAACAATAATCATATAACAGAGGAAACAGTTGGTCACGATGAGAAAGGTAGTCTCACAGATAGACAGGCAAAAC
Organism: Sepiola atlantica; assembly: GCA_963556195.1. NCBI lineage: Eukaryota > Metazoa > Mollusca > Cephalopoda > Sepiida > Sepiolidae > Sepiola > Sepiola atlantica. Next base: position 35,449,342 of record OY744515.1, read on the forward strand.
ATAAAGGTGGGAGTTTATGCAAAGGTTAGAGGACTGATAATTTATCCGAGGAAGAATAAATTAGAAAATAAAATAATAAAATTAGGATTTTGATTTAAAAATATTATTTCTGTTATTATATTCAAGGAGAATACTTTTTCGCTGACAAGGAACGAAATTATGAATTGAATTATGTCCCTTTCGTTCAAACTATCGAATTCATAAGCAGACGTTAAATTCGACTCTGGTTCAGTCATCATTCAATGGTTATATCCGAACCAGATTAATCACGGCAATAAAACAACAGTGTTCTACCACTACGTATTCGACGCCGATAGTTCCAGAAAAGCAAAGAGTTCACCGAACTGCGACAGTGGAAAATCGGTAGAAACAAAAATAAAAAACCCGGAGAAAAGGAAACCCATACGACATATATTGCTACACAGAAACAAAATTAAAAAGAACAAAATCGATAAAGACGCAGAAAAAAACACAAGAAAAATGTACGATAATTCTTATTCCACTCTGTAAACACTGTTTGCCCTACTATTTTGTGTTTCGGGCCTTGAGGTTTGCGTAAACATTTAAAACATAATAAAAGAAGAAATCCATATTTATAGTTAAAATCTTGAACTAGAAAAACAATTAAAGAAACAAGAAAATAGAACAGATCCAACTATTCAGAATTTTTTTCCAGGGAATTACGTAAGAAGCTACAAGCCACGTTACAAATACGCTGCATATGTGATATCTGAAAAAAGATTAGACAATTAGGGAATATAAATGATGATTAAAAAATCTGAGTTGAAAAAATGGAAAGATTGTTCTCTTATTAAATCTACGAAAAAAGAATTTCTTATCAGCTTTGGATTCCACGGAGGATAAAACTGGCTCGTTGGTTTGGGGATTAGTTACTAGAAATGCACAGCTAACATGGGATGGTTGAAGAAAAAAGGCTAGTATTGATTTACTCCTCTCCAGGAGTTAGGCACAAGGCCAGTTTTTATCTTACTCCCACAAGTAAGATGTGCCTCAAGGTCGGGTCGGGAAAGTGGGGTTTAAAAATTGCCTGGGCAGCTCCGTCGGCATTCCCCGGTAGGGGTGCCTCAGGCAGTAAGCAATAAACTTACTCTTGCCCAAAGAGGGGAGGCGAAGCCTGGGAGGGTGGACCTCCTAGAACTGCACAGGACAGACCCATAGACCGGCGTAAATCAAGCCCCGAAGGCCAAGACAATACCAGTCCATGGGGTGCAGTATCCATCGGAACAGATACTACACTTTGATAAAAGGCTAGTAGAACATGATGGAGTAGAGACCAACACAACCTAAATTTGATAGTCAAGAAAGTATAGAATCATATTTGCAGGTGATCGAGAAGTTATACGAGAAAGTCCATAAGAACAATAAAAAAATAGAGCCATTAGTGAGGAGACAGATGAGGAATTTCTTCGTGGAAGAAATCCAGAGATAAAGGTGAGAATACGCAGGGAAGAACCAAGTAATATAGACGACGCATAGCACGTAGTGAAAATAGAGTATACATTAAGGACTATAGCTCACTTAAAACCTTACCCGGCAGATAGATATTTCAAACGTATGGACGTTTGCCATACTCGCGGACGGTCGTTATAGAGAATTCCAAAGAGGAGAGGGAAATAGCAGACTCACCATAATTGGAAACGGTACAGGGGAACGGGATAAGAAACTTACGGTGTATTGCTGTAAATTTAGAAACAGCATGCACTTAGCGAGATATGCAGAAAACAATGTATTGTCGTATTTAATTGGTCATATGGGTTCTTTAAACGCCATAAAATTTAAGTTAGGAAATAAGTTATAAGACCTTAATTGATACTGGAGCCGAAGTACAAGTAAATACATAGAGCACTAAATGCAAGTAGAAACAGCAAATTGGTCACGTCTGAATATAAAAGGATATGCTAGGATACAAGTGTAAGTTGAAAAGCTAAGTATTCAGCTCGATATTTTCGTAGTTAGAAATTTAGATATAGATATTATGTTATGTGATGACTGCTTGAAACGGAACCGGATAGTATTTATTTCGATTTAAATGCCATTAAACTTAAGGATAGGTATGTGGCATTGGAAGAATATAAATGCATTCCCTCATCAGTCAGGTTACAAAGAAGAGTCATTTTCAAACTTTTTTTTCATTTTTCTTTTCATTCATTTGCTGGGGACGGGGCATTCTTCCAAAGGCCATACGATCACCCGCTATTTACAGACTCCAACCGAGAGCTCTTTTCACGATTCTGGCTGTTCCCTTGAGTGCAGTTGTTTGGATTTCTCTTGCACTTGGTTCACCAGGTATACTTGCTAAATACTTTTTCAAGTTCTTCTTTATGAGTCCAGTGGCTCCTATGATAACTGGAATGATGGAGATCTCTTTGAGGTTCCAGCTTCTTTTCATATAATACATTAGACCCTGATATTTTGTTATTTTCTACCTTTCAGCTCTATTTAGGCCCCTATCATTAGGGACACTGACCTTAACCAAAGTTTCCACTCTCTCTTTTTCTTGTTCCATATGACAATGTCAGGTTTGACAGCTGCGTTTTCCAGATAGAGGACAATATACACGGATTTAAGTACCGAGTGAGGCCGAAGAGATCGCGATTTGTAAGTAAAGTGGGTGGCATATCTGTAATTGATTAGGTCGTTACAAAAAATAACTCACGGAGAATCCAGATGAATATTACTGATAGTACTAACGAAATAATTAAACTCAGACTTTGTTTCTATATAGGCAACCTAAACACGATTGGTTCAATAAATGTTTCGGGAGTAGCGAAACATTAGCGACTCAAGTTCAGTTTGTTACAACAAATAGGGAGATTAGTGATGATGATTTCGAACTGAGAATTAGCAAGAAAAAGTGTCATGTAGCAAAGAGTGCATGTTCTGACCTTGGAGGGTCGATAATAATTAAGACAGCACGGTAGAATATTAACAACAGTGTGTTTACAGAAATACAGTATAGTATGCCACAGAAAGTGTGCGTTCGATTCTGTGGCTATGACCACCCCCAATGACTGTTACGCAACGTAATTGCATTCATTCTGGAAGAGTCCATCTACTCCCGAAATAGGGTGGCTAAACAGCACATCATAACAGTTTATAAGATTTTCTAAAAGATAGTTACACAGATTAGTGTATAACAATTTTCAATAAGAGGGCGATGGAAAGGAAAAGGTATGTGACTCTGAATTAGTTAATCACGAAGTTCAACCCTGTCGGCAAAATTAGTAACAAGAATAGTTAGTTAATTTGTTGTTCAACACAATTGGAGGCAACGATAAGGCCGCCAACACGAAATGTTGGGTGCCAACCTGTAAAGCTCTTTATCGCACTCTTTTGTTAAGAAACTAAGGGAGAGTCTATATATCTTACTGGTTTAATGAGCAGAAAACTCTATGAGCAAGAATAAGGGACCTAATTAAATGTTATCAAAACGAAATGCGCAATTTTCTTTTTTTATATTATAGAGACGCTTTTTTTCCTAAACCAGATCCTTGAATCGATGTAATTACGTAAAAAGATGGATGAATGTAAAGCCCACTTTGTAAGAGTGGGGAGAGAGAAAAAGAGAAATAGTTGAATCAAATCAACAAAGAAAAAGAAGAAAAAAAAATTTGTGCCATTTGCTTTTGTAAAAGACATCTGCGATATATCTTTGAGCGTGTAAAAGGAGTATGCATTTTTGCATTGGACAATTTTAATAATTTTCGTGGACAATCCTGATGACTGAATGATTTTTTTTTATCATGATGCAATTCACTGTGTATTAAAATTGCATACGAGAATAATTTTTCGTATAAATGACAATGTAATGATATGCCAAAGGAGGCGACACGTACTAGAAATCCGGACGAAATCATTTCAGCTGTAAGTCGCATATTGAAAAGAATCACAATTAACATCAAAATAAACAGGAAAAAAGAAACAATTATTTTCGAGAGAGATTTTAAAGAGAACATTTCTCGTCCGGTGATGTCAATAGGTCGAGACAATGACAAAGAGGATGTAAATTGTTTTTGAAAGGAATGTGATTGGATATTAGGAGAAAGACTGAACGACGACAGAACGGACGGAAGTTTACATAAGCAATTATTATATAATAGATGAGACGGTGGTGCCCGGTAAGAGGGGAGTCTGGCAGGGAGACATACAGGACAAAGAGGTTAGAGTTTATGCAAAGATCCGAAGAAATGTCTGTTTATCTATGAGAGAATCAACCGGTAAATAAAATTACGATTTTGATAAAAACAAATCGTTTTCTGTGTTATCATTTTCAAGAGGAATAGCTCTTTCCTTGAAAAGAAACGAAAGTGTAAATTGAATGATGTTCTTTGTACAAATAACATCGGATTCATAAGTAAGACGAGAAAATGCGAGTCTGATCGTGTTATACTTGGAAGCTTTTACACTGTCGTATACAAAGTCATTTTTGCAATTAGCATAACTTTCGGAATATACATTACACCAACATTAGCTAAACAATTTAGTTACAATTTTCGATATAAGGCCGCTGTAAAGGAAAAGGTATATGAACACGAATTCACCAATTAAAGATTCAATTCTGATCCGCCAAAAAGAGAAACAGAAATAATTAGTTAATTTGTTGACAGTACAACATATTTGGCTTCAACTTCGAACTTACCACAATTCCATGCGCATAGCATTAAATAGGATTTTATATAATTTACGTGTATTCCTCAATCAAAAAAAAACCTTTTGATTAGGGTAAAAACGCAGCGTCATTTTCATCTTGAACATTAAACTTCTTGACAAGAAAATAAACCTGCACAATATGAATGTACGGAAAACAATACTACACAACCTCATTTCCAGCTCGAAAATAAACACTTATTTACCACATGTCGACCACTCCTTTCATTTCGACGGTTTAGTATGTGCTCATCGCGATTAATTAAACATTCTTTTTATATTAAACAATAATACATGTTTAATTTGGTTGATTTAAATTCTTTAATTTCAATCATTTTCAATAGTGAAATCCGAATACATTTATAAATGCATTATACAACTTAGTAGTTTTATTTTCTTTTCGTTTCTTTTCTTTTTTTCTCGTGCTGTTAATTACGAAAAAAAAATATATTATACAACCCCCCACGGCAATTTGCAAAAGGTGCAACAAGTATATATATATATATATATATATATATATATATATATATATATATATATATATATATTGATAACATTTTTAGATTAGTAAAAAGAAATTCATACCTAGAGTCTTTTTGCAATTGTTTCAAAGTCAATTTACTTTAGAACTTATATTATAGCAAATGACATTCCAATTCATCATTTCTTTGTCTTAATAAAAACAATACAAATTAAAATTTAACTTCCCATCAGACATTCTATAAAAAAACTGTCCCGATAGGTTATTGACAAATTATTTATGTTCATATGTTAACTTCAAAATATATGTTTGTTAATTTCTTTACCAGCAACAACCTCATTATCCATTGTTTTTATGCGCAGAAAATCGTACGTTAAATATGTTTCAAAAACATTTGTTGATTCCTATTTTTATTTAGTTCTGATAATGAGAGGGAGCCTATTATATTTATTTTCCTTCTAGCATTTATTCGAAATAAAATAGAGCAAAGGGGAATAACTTTTTCGTGCGTAGTTATATTTCCTGGTGTTATAATTAATAAATTAAGTAAATATTAATCATAAAAATAAATTATATTTATCTCAAGTAATATTTGTTATCCATGTAACTATTTTTACTTTATCTATTGAACATACACTTATATTTAATGCTTACTTTTATAATAATATTATTTTTTCATATAAGAAAAGATTCCATACATGTTTATAATATATTTAATTATTTTTAAATACATCTGGGTGTCTCGGTATTCAGGGTTTGTAAATAATTTACGGTTACTTTTTCCTAATTTATTATTTTGTTATATTTTATTATATAAATCAAAGTTAACTCAATTTACTTTTAATATGTCATATGTATATTTACTTTTGTGGATACATTAAATATATGGTGTGTTATTTTGAGTTTAATATGTACTATTAAAATTGATTAGTGTAGGTTGTCTATAGAATTACAAGGATCTATTTTGCTTATTGTGTTATTATTTTTCTTATAAATTTGGTGTTTTAAAATTTTATTGTAGTTGGAGTAATTATATTTTGGGTTATATTAAGTGTCGTAAGTGGATTATTATTTGTAACTGTATTGTATTTAAGAGCAGATTAAAACTTTTTCTGAACTAATTTATACAAACGGGGATATTCGTTTGGACACTTATTAAAAATAATGAGTTTAACCATGTAAAGTCTCTTCTATTTTTCTTTGGCATTCTGCTCTTTAAAATTCGTTACGTAGTCTTACATTATTTTAATGATTTGTTGAATAAAGGAAATAGTTTTCTCTTGTAACTTTATGTTAATTTTCATGATTAGTTAAATTGAACTTTTATTGTGCTCCTGTAAATGGTCCTGAAAGAAAAAACACGAACTCGGAGTTAACTTAAACAAAGTATATTCAGGAAAGTATAGTACAACGTGTGTCTTAACAGCCAGCATTAGACTTGGTTAGTTCCAACACTGATAGGCATGAGCTCCCAGTATTTATAGTAAAGCGGAATAATTTATGTAGCCCGTAATGTAAGGTACCGTCACACCCCATCCCAAGCATTACCTCCACAAGAGTATCAGTATCGTTCCTTTTTGGATCGATAACACCAAGATCCAGAGACTTCAGTTTCCTTTTAGATTGTCGCTGTTCTAGGGATACTTGAGGTATCTGCATGTCGAAAGTGTCGTATAAGATAACAGTATCTTCTTCTTCCTGGGGAGTACTTTCGATGTTATTCGGCAGTCGCTTCCGAATTTGATTTAGGTGTCACTTATGAGAGAACTGAAGACTTTGCATTATGTAAACCATATTTCCAATTCTCTTTTCTATCGAACTAAATTTCCAGAACGATGTGTTATTTCTAAACATCTTGAAAAATACTTTTCCCCTGGGATGTAACATTTTTTGCTTTGATTCGGCAGCAATTTGTCGAAAATCGATCGTATCTTACGCGCAAACATTATTTCTGCAGGAGATGATGAAGATGGTGTGAACTATATATCTGTAAAACTGCTAGAGGTTTTTTTTTCCGTAGGAATGACGCACGCTTTCCTCAGGGCTCTTTTCAATGTGTCCACAACACGCTCAGCCAGTTAGTTTGACCTCGATAGGCATGGGACTACATTATCCTTCACTAGATAATACAATTTTTTAATCGAATTTTTCCAAAAACTGTACTGATACAATCACGAATACAATGACTTTCTGACCATTATTGAAACATTTTTGCTTTAAGTATGACTTGAAATTGTGTAGTGAATTTTCAAATTATTACATGCCAATAATTTGCAAATTATTGTGTTTTTCCTTCTGAAGATACGAGTAAATTCTTTGAAAAGCCATGGATTAAAGGGTAAACTCATATTTTATTTTATTCCCCCTTTAAACATATGATGGTTATAATAAACTTGTTTAGTATGCAACTTCTCTTTTGCTTCAAATACTCTATCCCAAATATCGAGCACATCCCTATCACTATAGGATCTAATATAAAATAATTATCTTATATATATATATATATATATATATATATATATATATATATATATATATATATATATATATATATATATATATATATATATATGTCGCTTTCCAAATGATATGTGCGTCCTTTTTCGAAACACAATAGCCCTACGTTATATAGGGTCCATTATCATTAACTGTGTGCTCGATATAAAACATCCATTTAAATGTTATACATACGAAGGAAAACCTAAAAAAATAAAAAGAAAGAAAGCTTTTGAAACCGGTGCAATATATAAATGTCAGAGTAAGTGGAGGCACAAACAACAAACATTTTCTTATAGATGCGTCTTCGCATTTAAATGGTAGTCTGTGACGGTCGTCCCCTCTGTCAAACTTCAGATTGGAATAGCATTTTAATCGCCAATCGAGGCACTCTATTTAAGATATGTCTAAGGATCTTTATAAGAGGCCGTTTCTTGCGGCTTATGCTTAAAATAGAATATCGTTTGGTCTGTCACACTTCTCGTAGAACTATCGTTATTATTGTCAGGCTTAGGTTTTGAATGGTATTTTCTTCGGTCTGTTGCGGTTAAGTTTGAAATAGTATTTCCTTTTTTATCGGTTACGCTTTAGATTGAAATAACATTTTTGGACAGTCAGTCACAATAATTTGAAAGACTATTTTCATTTGTCTGTCACATTTACGTCGTTTGAAATATCATTCTAATTCTTTTGTCAGGCTTAGTTTTCAAATATTATTTCCATCGGTTAAACGTGTAGATTTGATGGACGGATTTATTTTAGATGCAGCCACGAATATCTGTAAAAGACTTTGCACATAATTTGGTCACATTTATTTATTTCCTTCATAGTTTTATTTCTTTTGTATTACCATCTTAAAAAAAACAACGTTTCACTCCTCTCGTTATTAGTTTTCATTCCGTTCTTTATCCGTCCAATATTTCATTTCCTTCTTTCCTACCTTTATTCGTCATTTATTTTTTATCTACCCTTAATTATTTATCCACATCTGATATTCCTTGTTTTATTAAAGTTCGTTATTATATCTTTCCTCCTTTTTCCTTCCTTTTTTCTCTTCATAAAAATAGGTTTGCAATAGCCTTTTCCTCAGTCAGGTTAGCTTAAATTTAAAAAAAATATTTTCATTGTTATTTTACAAGTATGATCGTTTGTGTGTCACGCTTAAGTTTGAAATAGGATTTTCTTCGGTCTGTTCTGTTTACGTTTGAAAAGACTAATTTTCCATTGTCTGTGACAGGTAAATTTGAAATACCATGTTCATTGATCTGTCACGCTCAAGTCTAGAATAGCATTTTCTCAGTCTATTTTGCTACCTTTGAAAAAATAATATTATTTTGTCTGTGACACGTACATTTGAAATACTATGTTCAATAGTCTGTCACGCTCAAGTTTGAAAAAAGGATTTTCTCAGTCTGTTCTGTTTACATTAGAAAATAATAATTTTCCTTTGTCTGTGACTCGTAAATATGAAGTACCCTGTTCATTGATCTGTCATGCTCGTTTGAAATAGCATTTTCTCAGTCTGTTCTGTTTACATTTGAAAATAATAATTTTCCTTTCTCTGTGACTTGTAAATATGAAGTACCATGTTCATTGATCTGTAATGCTCGTTTGAAATATCATTTTCTTAGTCTGTATTGTTTACTTTAAAAAAATAATTTTCCTTTGCCCGTAACTCGTAAATTTGAAATACGATGCTGAAATTTTAAATAGCATTTTTGTCGGTCTGTGATACTTAAGTTTTGACTAGCGTTTCTATCGGAAAATCTGTAGATCGAATAGACGCACCTTACGAATATTCGCTATTGTTTTCTTTTCTTTTCGCCTTTTTCACCTTTTATTGAAGCAAAGCGATGGAAATTGACGGAAGCCATACTAAACGTATTTCTCAATATGAATGTCAAAACACGTTAGCGTTATTGGCCGATTTTCGATTAAGTTTCTGTTTTCGAAATCCGAGAGGCACGTTTTACATGTTCTGACGTAAGGTACTCAGAAATTAAAAAAAATATACACAAAGTTCGATATACGCGTCTCTCTAAAGTTTTACCTATGTTATATAAAAATAATTAAAAATTTAAGTTTGAAAACATTTTTTTCTTATTAATGCCGGGATCATTTAGTAACTATACTAATCCTGCCGCAATGATGGCCAAAGTATTACCTCTCGCGCCACGGTCAATATTTTTAATGGTATGATGGCCAAAGTATTACCTCTCGCGCCACGGTCAATATTTTTAATGTTATTTTTACGTAGTTTTAATTTTAAATAAAAAAATTAAAACGTTTTAAGAACTTTTAACACCAATAAAAACATCGGCTCGACGATGCCGATTCTGATTTGTTAGTTTGACTCTTAGATCAACTGTTTAACGGTGATGCCGCGACACGCAGACACACATACAGACAACTACCTTTTTTATATAAAGATATTTATCTTAATTAATTTCCATTTTAAATCGAAATGGCAACATAAAATCACATGTACTTTTACATCGTTTAATCGATGTATATATACTGTATAGTCATGACGCGATTCACATCGACCTTGATAATATACGGGCTAGCTGAAGATATCATAAGTTATGAATAGCGCGTAGCAGGTAGATTCAATACGTTAAATGCATCCATGGTGCATGTACTTCCGGCAACTACAACTCGTGAATTCGGGATAGGGGTGTTATGCTACCCATAGCTGGGTAGAAATTGTGGGTTCATACCTTCCCCAACTGTATTGCTCATTAATTGAATATTATATATACGATAGGATTTGAACTCGGCATCGCTTATTCCATATCCAGTGACGTGGCAAAGAGAGAATTACATATATGCTGTTCGCTGCTGAGGGTTGACAATGCCCTCCGTGTGCTTTTCTCTCATGAAGAATAAAACTTTATAAATCTTAAT
>OY744515.1:35464893-35469893 GCA_963556195.1 Sepiola atlantica
AGCCTTTCATGATGATGACAAGACGCATCTGAAATGACGAGATGCAATAAAAATGCGAGTTGATCGAAATGAAGATATCAAACAAGCGTAAAGAAATGGTGGAAACAGAAAAAAAGATCTTCTTTTTTTTCCTATCCAACCGAAAGATACCATCATATAATTACCTGCACTAATTTCAGAGCAATTTCCATGTTAGAAGGATCCATTTTAGACTTGTATTTCTATTATGTATTTAAATCATAACTATAATGGAGGTTGTGTGCGTGTCTGTATGAAGAGTTCATATCTTTATGGCGGTAACAAAAACTACGAATATTATTTAAAATGAATCATCATCATCATCATCATCATCATCATCATCATCATCATCATCATCATCATCATCATCATCATCATCATCACAATCATCATCATCATCATCATCGGTTTAACGTTTATTTTACATGCTTATGCCTCTTTATCTCAAATCCAACCTAAACACATCCTTCCACGTTTCCCTTGACCTTCCAGTGACAACTGACCTGCGCCATCAACTGTTCTATATCTACTAATCCTAACACTCTCATTCATCATCATCATCATCATCATCATCATCATCATCATCATCATCATCATCATCATCATCATCATCATCATCATCATTGCTTTAACGTTTATTTTACATGCTAGTATTTGTTGGACGTCTTTAAAATATTGACTTCCAAACTGATCAATCTCCGGCCACGTCTTTATTTATCTTTTTTCTAACAAATTCATATTTATCATTTTCTTCCATGTTTTTTCTTTGCCATTCCGTGCTAACTGACCCTGTTACTTCAACTGCTGTACATTTACTAAGCCAATAACCCTCATCGATTCTTTGAATATGACCACACCAACAAAGTCTTCTGTTCTGCGCACATCTCCCCATACTGTCCAGATTTTATCTTCCTCTGATGTCATCACATCTACGCCTGTCTTTAAGACTCAAGGTATACAATTTAGGGTAGATCAATTATGGAATTATAACAGGAGGAGCGTTGCGAAAGTTGCAAATTACCATAATCAATTACTATACCATATATTTATTCTTTGAAAACGTCGTAATTTGAGGAAATGAATTTAAAGATTAAAAAATTCGGGAATTCTATCAATATACCAGTGCATTACCTCAACATATAGCCTGTGAAATTAAAACAGGTTTTTAAAGAAAATACGTACAATAAAACCTTTTAATGATAGATATTTAAATTGAAATATTCAAAACAAAATATTGAAAGATGTAAAAAACAACTAACGATTGTTTAATTTGTATTAGGATAATTATTTCCCTGTAGACCTTGATGAATTATCTCCCTATAAACTGACGGCTTATATCGTTCATAAACACATTTCATTTATAACGCTTTGCTCAATGATACAAAGAGTAAATAAATTAATTGTATTATTTTTATTATTAAAATAGACTTACTTATTAAAACCTGTTGTAATTTGTTTTCATTTATAAAGTGTATTGCTTGTCATTCACAAGGCTTTTCACGCGAAATTTCACGTTCCCATTTATAGGTGTGCCGTACATTTTAATGAGATCTATTTTTTTACGAGAATAGACTTAAATATTTAAGAAAAATGTTTTAATAAGCTTGTTGTAATTTGTTTTAATTTTAAAACTCATTATTTTTCATTCACAATAAAAAAAGTAACAAGCATACCCGATAAATTTACATAGTTCTATCATATATGCTTCTGACTGTTTTTACTAGGTTATCACCATTGTGGAGGTGACCAGTAATAAATCGATCAACCTTGACATAAAGGCTAATCTGTTCAAACAGCCGTATTGCCATTTATTTCGTCCATTTAATCAAATCTATTTTTCTTTTCTTAAAATAGACTTAATTTTTTTAAAATAAAATAATCATCACTGTGATAATTTTTTTTCTATAATTAATGTTGTCATACTATACAACACCAATACAAATACAAGTTCTGCGGCTGGACTTGTAACACCTATAGAGAAAAAGATACAGAGAAGATTACACACTATTAATTGCTCTCAAAATCAATTTCCATTTAAAGCTCTTTTATGTATATTGATGGAACCACAAGAAGTTCTACAACATCCACTGTTTCCACAAGTAAAATTATTCGGAAATGAATACAATGATTAAACCCAAATAACATTTACAACAGTTAGTCGTCCTCTGGATGTTTGTTTTTCTATCGAAGAAGTAAACGAGTGGAGACTTCTTTTGGAACATACTATATGCATTTCTAGAGGTAAAGTTAACACTATATGCATTTCTAGAGGTAAAGTTAACACTTTATGCATTTCTAGAGGTAAAGTTAACACTATATGCATTTCTAGAGGTAAAGTTAACACTATATGCATTTCTAGAGGTAAAGTTAACACTATATGCATTTCTAGAGGTAAAGTTAACACTATATGCATTTCTAGAGGTAAAGTTAACACTTTATGCATTTCTAGAGGTAAAGTTAACCCGAAATTTGCTATCTAAAAATTAGACCCATAAATCAGGCAAGATGGTTAACTTTGGTCAATAAGCACATTAGTGCTTATGGAGATTTGGCTCTTCACTGCCTCCCTACGAGAAATGTCTCGCAAACTTTACAGACTCATTAAATACATCATTGAAGCTAGCTGGTTTGAAATAGAGAGCGATAAGTTCCAAAACTTTTTAATATGATCAAAAAGATTCAAGAAATCACCACTTTTTTCTCAATAGTGAAATCAGACGAACTGGCAATTATGGCAGATGCCAAAATTGGCCATTAGGTAAATACACATTTATTCGTATTGAATTGATTCAATTGCTTATGGCGATTTACCGCGCCATTGTAAATAACTGTTTTAATTTCATCATAAAAATTAAAGAAAGTAGGATGACATTTTAAATGCAACTCAATAAATTGACTTTTATATCCTTAGGAGCCAGCAAATGAAAGAATTGAAAACAAATAACAACAATCAATTTTCATGCCAAACATTGGGCTGATGAACATTAAACTTTCGCAAAATGGAGATTGCAACCTTGATTTTACAGAAATATATTCTGAAAATAAACTTTTAGGGTGAGCTGTGCATGGCACAGCACTGGAGTAAAAGGGAAGTTAACTTAACGACGCAAGCTTCCAAATCAGTACATGGTTTTGAAGCATGACATCAGCAGGTAATTTGAACAGTGTCGTGTCATGAAGTGAAGCTCTTTTTTCTTCTAAGGGATCTAAAATAGAGAAATCACTATGAACACTTATTTGTTGTAGTTTATTAATGTACGTAATTTAAATTTTCAAGTATGACAATTAGTAGATACATTTTTATGTTTAGTTTTAATGGGTTTTACTCGTGGTATTCAAATACAAATTGTGGTTTGTAAATAAAATAATCGCCTAATTTGTGTCCAGTAGTATATATATATATATATATATATATATATATATATATATATATATATATATATATACATTTGTTTGTTTTACTTTCGTTTCGTTTAAAATAGGATCAGTTTTTTTTCCAATCTTTTAAGATGCTATCACTGTTATGGTTTTATTAATACGGTATAAAGCAGCATGTCGATGCTATCGATGGTGATCGGAACATATTTTCTATTTTTAATTCTACTTATCTTTCATTCATTCACTCTCTTTAATTTTAAGAATGCCAAACTTTTCTGGTTTAAATACTAATATTCCCAAATTGCAAGAAGAATATTTTTCAGTAAGTTTATGCAGACAATCTTTGATGCTGTTTTCGCAAATAACGGTGCAAGTCTGAGATCTAATTTTGGGTATAGCAATACAAACCTTTCTATGGTAAAATTAATGTAATTATTTTAAAAAGTGTAAAACTGTCTCAACCTCTATCGTATTATTCTCATATATTTTCTCTCCATGTTACACGTGCTCTCAACCATCAGTAGTTTTACGATCAGACAGAACATACCTAATAATGGCAAGCACCTCACCACCAACACTATAACCTAGAAGTTTGCGTAGGAAACCGGAATACCACACTCTGTCGAACGCCTTCAGAATGTCAAGCACAATAGCTCTATCTACTCCTGAATTATCTATAAACCGACAGATCCGCTCAGTTGCAACAGTTAAAAAGATCAGCAGTTAAACGAAAACCACCATAGCCATACGGAACAGAAGTTTGCCGTTGACCAACCTTTTAAAATCCTTGCTAATAACAGAGACGAGACTAACAGAACTGTACTTAGTTGGGTAAGACTAATGACCAGCATTTTTGAAGATAAGGGCAACAGAGACTCCTTCCAACAAGAAGGGAAATAGGACTGAGACAAACAGAAATTGGATAATTTAAGGATGATAGAAGAAAGTCTAGGAGTACAAAGCTTGAAAATAACAACAGGAATTGAATCAGAATCGGAAACCTTATACTGGTCAAGATCAGAAAGAATCCTAGCAACTATCTTTGGAGTGATAATAATAGAATCAAGAGACTGATAAATTTTCAAGGGAAAATCAGGAAAAACATCACCAAACTTATCAAGAGATGAATTGTCAACAAACAGACGAGCAAAGAAGATGAAATAACCTGAAAACCATTAAAAAACGATGAATAACATATTTGTCTCTATTAATAAAACTATTCTAGGTTATCCAGAAATAACGAGAGCCAACCCTTTTGAGATGAGATAGTCACAAATCCTTTGAGAATAGCTAGACTTAGCCTCGGAGATTGATCACTTGCAGGCATTGCTAGCTCTTCTGTGAGATGGTCTAGAAGTCTCAGATCCATCACAACGATATTGATTAAAGTAATGGTTACGATGAGCGATAGCAGAAACACAAAAGATGAATACCATGAAAGAGAATGAGGTTTGATTTGAAACGTGCGATGAGGAATGAAGAGACTGATTTCAACAAGAAGCCAGTCAGTAACCTCCCTAGCAGCATCATTCGAATACATACCAAAGATAGGGCCCCATGGAACATCGCATAGGAAACTGCGAAGCCTATCCCAGTTAAACTTC